>CM043323.1:7432939-7888902 GCA_023736055.1 Quercus glauca
ATATATCTCATTTCACCTTCGTTTTGCTCACATTTTTAAATTATTTATCTTTACAACCAACGTGTGGATCCCTTTCTTCAGTCCTCGTGACAATTTGAGCCAGTAAACAACGTTACATTCATGCCAGCCAGCGAGGGGAGCTTGTATTTTGGAATATTAATACATAGTGTGGTTAGAAAACAAAGAAGAAGGAAGAAAAAAGTGATAAAGGTCCTAATCTCGAGGGTTCTTTAAGTAAATGGAAAGAATGAAAGCTCTTGAACATCCTCTTGGCAAATAGTACATTGATTCGAAACTCTAATAATGGATTTAAGAAATTGGTTTATTCCATTCTTTATTAAAGAGGCTTTAAAAAAGTAAGGGCCACCGGTCACTTTTCACACCAATCCTTAATAAAGTCAAGGCGTAAATGCATTTTTAGTTTCTGCATTTTGGCTTTTTTTCATTTTAGTCCCTATATTTTTATTTTATTACTTTTAGTTCTTAAATCAATTAACGCGTGACATTTAAGTCCTTACCGTCACCCAACTAACAGAAAATGCTGACGTGGCTGACTGAAGAATTAAAATATTATTAAAAAATCTATTTTGGCATGCCACATCAGAATTTATATTTAAAAAATTAATTTATTAATTTTAACTAAATAAAAAAAATTAAAAACAAAAAATTACATGAATTGAGATCTAAAAGTATCTTAAACAAGGACAACAAGAACACCCACCCAGATTTAAGAATAAGAACATTTTCCTTTTTTGACATTTTCTCTTTTTTTTTTCTTAGAAAACAAACACAAGATTAAGCAAGAACACAAACACAAATCCAGTAAGAACACGAACACAAACACAAACACAAATGCAGACAAATCCAGCAAAAACACACACAAATCCAGCAAGAGTACAAACACAAACCCATCAATCCATCTTCAGCAAAACCAGTAACAACCTAATTTGCTTACCTTCATCTACACAAACTCCTAGTACAAACAAGCTCAAATGAAAAAAACCCAATAACAAAAGCCAAATCCTAAACCAAAGATATGAGTAATCAATTCTAGTGGAAGCAAAATCAAGAGGCTGAAGTGTTGAACCAGAGAAAACAAACACAAAACCCACCTCCAAAACTAGATCTAAAACCACCAAATCATAGATTTGAACGACCAAACCCAAATCCCAGATCTGAAACCTCCAAACCCAGACCTCCATCGATCAGCGACCTCCACCATAGCTCTTAGGGTCCCTCCCTTCTCTCACCACATCCGCCACGTGGCAGATCGGACTAATCGGATTCGACTCCACCACCGAGCTCTGCTGTCACTAGCCTTGCGTCGTGCCATCGCCGGCCATACCGTCGCCAGCAACCGATCACAGCATCTCTCTAACCCAGATCAAGCCGATCTCAGCCTCTTTCTATCTCAAACCCATCACAGCGTTTGGAAGATCAATGAGAAAGAAAGTAGTATCGTTCTATTTCTATTTATGTGTACTATATGAGTGAAGCAATAAAAGAGAGTTAAAAAGAGTCCTCAGAGTTCAGAGCAAAGTAGAGCCAAAAGGCAATGTTTTATCTACAGATTCAAAGCTAAATAGAATGTAATAAATGTGTTAAGATTGTGAATAGATCTCAAACCCATATCAAACCCATCACAGCGTTTGGAAGATCAACGAGAAAGAGAGAAAGAAAGTAGTACCGTTCTGTCTCTATTTATGTGTACTGTACAAGTGAAGCAATAAAAGAGAGTTAAAAAGAGTCCTCAGAGTTTAGAGCAGAGTAAAGCCAAAAGGCAGCGTTTTATCTACAGATTCAAAGCTAAATGGAATGTAACAAATGTGTTAAGATTGTGAATCGGAGATGAGGTGGCACCGGTTATGTTAGGATTGTAAAATTGGGTTTATAAGGAGAATGAGAGATTCTAATTGTGTAAGGACTTTGGTTTGTTGAAGGTGTTTTGAATCTTTGAAGGTAGGAGGGACTGATGGGTTAGAAGTTTCTGGGTTCTTCATGTTCTTCCCAAAAAAAAAAAAATATTTGATTCTTTTCTTTTCTTTTTTAAAAAATAAAAAGGTTAGAAATTATTTTATTTTATTTTATTTGACCTGGCAAGCGCCAGGTGGATTTTTTAATAATATTTTAATTCTTCAGTCAGCCACGTCAGCATTTTCTGTTAGTTGGGTGACGGTAAGGACTTAAATGTCACACATTAATTGTTTTAGGGACTAAAAGTGGTAAAATAAAAATGTGGGGACTAAAATGAAAAATGCCAAAATGTAAGAATTGAAAGTGCATTTACGCCTAAAGTCAAAGAATGAGTTCTTGACATGACTCAAGTCACTCTCACACACATACACACAACGTTGCACATTTCTTTTTAACTAGCAATTTACACGATAGGAGCTTCACAGACACTGCTGTGGTTCTCCAAATCTGTAAGTTCTCACTTGTTAGTTGTCAGACGCATCCTTGTCTTTAATTTCCTTTCCTTAATTTCACTCTCATATTTCTACATAATTTTTTTCTTTTTTTACTTTAAATTTAGTTTAATGAAATTTTGACGAGTGTCCATTATTCTATATGTGATTTAGGGTTTACTTGTAAACTTAGATTGGCTTTCATGGATACAAAAAACCCATCTTCCTCCACTTTTTCTAGCCATGAGTGGAAATTTGATGTCTTTCTAAGTTTCAGAAGTGAGGATACTTGCAAGAATTTTACAGATCACCTCTATACTGCTTTGAAACAAAAGGGCATTTTTACCTTCAATGACGATGAAAAACTTGAGAGAGGAAAACCTATTTCACCTGAGCTTTTAAAAGCAATAGAAGAATCATTGTTTGCTATTGTCATTCTCTCAAAAAACTATGCATCCTCACCATGGTGTTTGGATGAACTTGTAAAAATCGTGGAATGGAGAGAAAAGATGGGGCTAATAGTTATGCCCATTTTTTACGAAGTGGATCCATCTGAGGTGCGGAAACAAACAAAAACTTATGCACAAGCATTTGTTGAACATGAAAAACGATTGAAAGAGAATAAAGAGAAAGTTCAGGCATGGAGAGCTACTTTGAGAGATCTGGCCAATCTATCTGGATGGTCTTTACATGATAGGTAATTTATGCTAATTCTCTATTGAATATTAGATAACTGTGTTAACTGAATACGAGATTTATTTTTTAATTAGCTCTTAGGATGTGATTCTAATGCATTTGACTTGACAATATCTACGGCAATTTCTATTTTCTACTTGTCCCTTTGACATGTATACATGATGTAATAATACAACAATAATAAGGAGGTAATTCTTTAAAATGCAAGAGCCCCCCACCCCAAATGCCATGACTTTGACTTTGAGTATGATGAATGAGTGGAAGGGAGTGGAAAGATCTTTATAGAAGTCCATGTCCAATCCATCCAAAGAGTTAGGTTGCGTTTGGCATTGGCTTAAAAAGCTAACTTATTTTACTGTTTAGCTTATTTTTACTACTATTCATGATTCTCACTGCACTTTTTGGTACTATTCATGGATCTCACTGTACTATTTTATCTAACTTTTACCTTTATCTACAATACTTTCAGCAAAAAGTTTTCAGTTTCAGCTAAATAAGTTGTTCCCTAATATCTAATTTTTTTTTTCTAGGTCTAAAAGAATATAGCGTGCTACATAACTTATAATTTTAAATGACGTGATATTGATGTACCATTGGATTTGTAATATTAAATCTAAAACATGAAATGAATCCATTTATTATTATTATTATTATTATTATTATTATTATCATCATCATTTGGATCTAACAATTTATAAAGTACTACATAATTTAACATTTTAAATGAAGTGACAATAGAACACTTTTAAATTTGTAATACATAATTTGAATCATGAAATGAACTTATTTAAAATGGAGAGAATCATTTTCTTTTAGATTGTAGCACATTACTATCTTTTAAAATCATGGGATTACCTATTTTATACAATATTTCCGTACTTTTCTACATTTCAACGTGGGGTTCATTCGAATTTAAAATGACTTTTACAACAAATTATCAATATTTCACATCGACCCAAATTCCAATAAACAAATTCATGAATTGGTCAGCTAACTTTTATACAACCAAATCCATGCTTTCATGCAGTTGTCTCAAACAAATTTGTATATCCGTAGATACTATCTTCTTCATTAGGATTTGGATTCATTCATAGAATTGACTATACTATCACTCCATTTCTACATCCTTGGATAACACTAACTAAACTCTAGAATCAACAATATAGTTTAATATATCATGATTACTTATTACAAATGACACTCACAAATTCTAAATAGTGATATTATATATACTCAAACAATGAACAAATTTTAAATTCACACAAAATATATTTTTTTTAATCACAAACCCCACCATGAATCTCTCAGCTTCAAAACAAATTTTACTATATGTATGTATATTTCAACATGAACATATTTCAACCTTATTATTCCCCATATTAGAGGACCACCTTGATCAAAAGTTCCTAAATGAACCAATGCAGCTATCAAACCCGTAATAACATTGTTTTTATACACGGCTCCAACTCATTACTCATGTTCTTATCGACATGGGCTTATTACTCTCATGTGTTGCATTTACTTAGTTTTCTACTTCTTGATATGGGATTTGCTAGAATTTTAAAGGGTAATTACAACAAAACTTAACACTAAATATCTGCTTTCGTTTAGAGTGTGAGGAGTATTATATTATGTGCGATTTATCCAAGATATCTACTTCATACTAAATATCTTCTTGATTATCTCTCTTCTTTTGCAGGCCTGAGTCAGAATTTATCCAAGACATTGTGGAAGTAATATCACATATATTGAGTTATGCATTCACAAGAGATACCAAAGGTTTAGTAGGAATGGATTCTCGAGTGAAGGAATTGATGTCGCTTTTAGCTATAGGCTCGAATGATGTTCACATTATAGGGGTTTGGGGAATGGGTGGAATTGGTAAGACAACTCTTGCGAGAGTTGTTTATTGGATGGTTTTTAATGAATTTGAAGGTGGTAGTTTTATCACTAATATTAGGGAAGTATCTAAAAATAACGGTTTGCCTCCATTACAACAAAAACTTATTCAAGAAATTTTGATGGAGAGAAGTATGAATATACTAGATGATGATGATGGAGTTTTTATGATCAAGAATAGGTTATGTCATAAAAGGACTCTTCTAGTTCTTGATGATGTGAATCACTTCAACCAATTAGAAAAGCTAGTTGGGGAGCCTAATTGGTTTGGTCTAGGTAGTAGAATTATTATTACAACAAGAGATAGGCATTTGTTGATAAGGCATAAAGTAAATGGAATATATGAGGCTAAAGGTTTGAACTTTAAAGAAGCATTTAATCTTCTTAGTATGAAAGCTTTTAATAAAGATCATCCTACCGAAGATTTTCTAGAGTTGTATATACAAATTTTAAAATATGCTCAAGGGCTTCCTCTAGCTATTGAGGTATTGGGTTCATTTTTGTTCAATAGATGCAAGGAGGAATGGGAAAGTGCATTAGCTAGGCTCAAAGAATTTCCAACAGAAGAAATGAACAAAATTCTTCAAATAAGTTTTGATGGACTTCAGAAAGTAGAAAAGGAAATATTTCTACATATAGCTTGTTTCTTTAATATGAAAGACAAAGATTATGTAGTAGAAATACTAGATTGTCTAGGTCTTTACCCTAAAATTGGATTAAGTGTTCTTCTTGAAACGACTCTCTTGAAAGAGTATGAAAATAAATTTTGGATGCATGAAGTACTACAAAAAATGGGTTAAGACATAGTTCATCAAAATTATCCTCAAGAACCAAGTGGAGCAGATTGTGGCTATATTAGGACATTCACAATGTACTGATGAAGGACATGGTAAGAGATCATTTAGGAAACTTAAGCATATAACTTATCATGTTATTTAATAAAGTTAAAAATTTAAACAATTCTAGCAATCATATATCTTGCAACTCACCCATCTCATTTTCTTGATTATTAGGGAACAAAAGCAGTTCAAGGCCTAGTCCTTGAGCTTCCCACGTTGCCAAAATCAGGTGAACTAGATAAATTTAAAAAGGCACATTGGAACCTTGATGCCTTTTCAAATTTGCCTAACCTTAAATTGCTCATACTTCATGGTGTTCACCTTCCATATGGTCCGAAACATCTTCCTTTTGGCTTAAGATTTCTTGATTGGAGTGGATATCCTTTGAAATCTTTACCATCAAGTTTCCAATCAGATGAGCTTGTTGAACTTTGCATGTGCAATAGCAAAGTTGAACAACTTTGGAAAGGAATAAAGGTAACATTGTTAATTTAGGTACCCCTATATGGTTAATAAAAATATAAATTCTAAGCTTTGTTGAACCTAATATGTATTTACCTACTTAGTATTTTTTTTACTTTTAACAGTATTTTGGCATGTTGAAGTCCATCAAATTGGAAGATTCCTTAAACCTCATTGAAACCCCTGACTCTAATGGATCCCAAATCTTGAAAAATTAGTTGTTAAAGGATGTACAAATTTATGTGAGGTTCACCCATCTATTGTAGTTCATAAAAGGCTTACTCTTCTTAATTTAGAAGGTTGCAAAAACCTTATTAGTCTTTCAAGAAAGTTTGAAATGGAGTCTCTTGAGATTCTTATTCTTTCTAGTTGTTCAAAAATCAAGAGAATTCCAGAATTTATGGGAAATATGAAACACTTAACAAAACTTCATTTAGATGGCACTGTTATTACAAAACTTCCTTCTTTAGTTGAACATTTGTCTAACCTTGCTTCATTGCATTTAAGAGATTGCAAAAATCTTGTGTGTCTTAATAGTGCCATTTTTAGCTTCAAGTTGCTTAAAGATATCAATTTGGATGGATGCTTAAAGCTTGAAAATCTACCGGAGAACTTGTGGAATGTTGAAAGTTTAGAGACACTCAATGTGGGTGGAATTGCTTTAAAAGAGCCGCCTTCCTCTATTGTTGGCTTAAGAAATCTTAAAGTTCTATCTTTTAGGGGATGGAAAGACCCACCACCTAAACTATGGAATAAGATTTTCTCTTTTAACTCTATGCCCAGAAGAATCCAAAATCCTGTGAGCTTGTTTTTGCCTTCACTGTCAGCTGTTTTGTGCTCTTTAACGAGATTGGATATCAGTGACTGTAATCTCCAGACAATCCCTAATGATTTTGGCTACTTATCAACTTTACAATTTTTAGATTTAAGTGAAAATAATTTTGATATCCTTCCTGAAAGTATCATTCAACTATCTGATTTGAGGCATATTTATTTGAAAAATTGCACAAGTCTTGGTTCATTTCCAAAATTGCCATCAAGCACTTGGGCAGTTGAAGCAGATGGTTGTACCTCATTGGAAACATTACCAAATAGATTAGACAAACTCTACCATCCACCACATCTTTACCTCTTCAATTGCTTCAAATTGGCTGACAATCAAGGCCGAAGTGACATGTTCTTTAAAATGCTATCAGTAATTCCTCAGGTCAACTCTCTCTCTCTCCATATATATGTGCGTGTGTGTGTGAATTTCAAAAATCATGGTTTGTATGTTTCAGGGAATCTATGAGGAACTTATAGCACCTCCTTTGAAAGCTATCTATAGTATTGTTATTCCTGGAAGTGAAATTTCGAATTGGTTTAGTCATCAAAGTGTGGGGGCTACAGTAAATGCACGAGTTACTCATCCGAACAAAAATGTGAATATACAAGTACCTTTTTGTTCGTGTAATAAGTGGATTGGAATGGCTGGGTGTGCTGTTTTTTTAGGGCCCAATCTTCGTCCAATTAATCATGATTCATCTGGCTGTCTTTTTCTTATTTGGGATATTCTAGTCAATAACCGTAAAGGTGCTTTGCTTGCTGAACTCTAGCAATACATTTGTTCAGATTAAATCCGATCACCTTTGGCTGTTCTATTTACCCCCTTCAAATTTTTAATGAGAATGAAAGAGCAGTGTTGAGTCAAATTGATGAGAATGATTTCATTCAGATGGAGGTTAGATTTACTAGTCCTCTCAACCGATGCTTGGAGGTTAAGAAATGTGGGTTCCGTCTAGCATACGAGCAAGACATTGAAGATATAAGAGAAATGATGGCTCAATCCAGCAAGAGCACCTGCATCACTCCTTATGAGGGCTTGGATGTTTGTCATGATTTTGACAATTCAACAGAATATTTCAAAATTAAGAGAAGCCGTGATGAATACAATGGAGTTGGACCTAGTGGTAAAGGCAGCTCTAACGATGTTCCACACCCAAAGAGGATTCAAAGATAGAGAATGTTGCCTGCCTGGGACTGGTAAGTCATCGCAAGCAGTGTTGACTCTGCCCAAATCAAAACATAGAGCAGTGGCACAACAACTGTCCATGAAAGGTGAGTGCTTTTTTTTTTTTGGTCTCATACCCGAATGTATCATTGTTGTCCCTTTTGATTTTCTTGGGATTTCTTTTTCTATTGAATGATATTGATGTGTTTGATGTAATGAGTTGAAGACATATATGTTAGAATACAATTACGCAATATCATAAATAGAGTAGATCATAATTTTGTAGATTACTGTTGTTTTGCAATACTACGAGCTACCATGATTTTAAAGTATTCATAATGGACCTAATGTATCCTTCTTTGTAAAGTACAAGTTAACACAATGAAGATGTAATTAGTCAAGGGTTTTCATTATTGGTGCAAGCCGTCAAGCTGAACCTTCAAAATATTTGCTTTTGCTCTCTCTCTTTCTTAGTCTTAATTCTGGAAAAACTTCTATTGTAATATACAATATAAGTAAATGGGAGTTGGAAACTTGAAATTAATAGGCATAACTCATGCAATTAAATTCTCGACAGATTACCTACAAGGTGCTTGTGAAGATGTTTCACTTGAGCTTTCTCTGTTGAGGTCACTTTTTTTGTTTTGCAGAAATGGCTTTTATGCTCTGTTTTTTTTAATTTTTTTTTTATATATAAATATTTTAAATATATAATAAATAAATAAAATGCTCAGCTTGGGTGTGAATCAATTTGGAAAAAGACCTATTTTCTTCAGCTTTTGGTTTTGATATAAACAATTGTCGGGTTTGTTGGATTTCAATGATGATAACAATTATTATTTCTTCATTGCTTAAGTGCTTGGCTTAATTTGGGTTAGTTTGGTATTTTGGACTAATGGGGTTAGATAATTGCAAAGACAATAGTTGTATTGCCTTAAAAGAAAAAAGGCCCTGCAGCAATTTTGAAATTGGTCCTGCTGCAATTTGAATTGGATGAGTAACTGACCTGCTGCATTTTATGTCTATTTACAATCTTGTCCCAAGATTGCATGTGATTGTAGGCACTTTTGTGTGTTATTTCTCCAAAGGCAGAAATTAATTAAAGGAAGAGACAGATGATTTTTCAAAGATAAATGATCCATTGCAATTTCTGTGGTCACAAGACAAGCAGATACGATGGCATCCTCAAGGATGCGCAAAGCCAACATGAAAATTGGATTCATGCATTCAAGATTTTGAAAAGGAGGGTAAGAATGCCTGTTTAGACATTTGATAATATCAAGAGTGTCAGAGATGGTGGCTCATATTTTTAAAAAGTATGTAATATTGATCTCTGATTTAGAGCCCTGTGGAAATAAGCACGTTACCCAACCACATAAATTTCTGTGTTGTTTTCTACTATATATTTTTTAATAAATTTGGATTTAAAATAGATACTCTCGACCCAAACTTGTCTTTGCCTATTATCTAAGTGCACAAAATGGACCGAATGCACTGAATGGACCAAATGGACTGAATTGGACCAGAATGGACCAAATTGACAGAAGCAGATACAAATGGACCTAATAAGACTGAATAGGACAGAAGAGGACCGATGTAGACCGAATAAACCAAATTGGACCGTAGTGGACCAAATTGGACTGAATACCAAAGTCGACCAAATGAGACAAAAGTGGACCGAATAAAACTGAATTAGACCAAATTCGGCCTAATAGGACCAATGTGGACCGAATAAGACTAATCTAAACCAAATAGAACCAAAGTGGATAGAATGAACTAAATAGGACCGAATGGACCAAATAGGACAAAATTGGATGGAAGAGGACTTACTGGAACAAATAAGACTAAAGTGCACCAAAGTGGACCGAATACAACTGAATGAACCTAATATAGCCAAATTGGACCGAGCAAGATTGAATGGACTGAATTAGACCAAAATGGCCCGAATAGGACTGAGTGGATCACTTATGTGGCAAAATATTAGAAGATCAACTTATAGTCAAAAGTCTTAGACTATTAATAATAATAATAATAATAATAATAATAATAATAATAATAATAATAATTGATGGTGCCGTAAAAACCACCAATGAGCCACACGGTACTCACACACTCTAAACAACACCTGCACAACAAAAAGGAGAAGACCTAATAGAGAGCACCGGTGTGGTGCCGGCCAAATACCCTCCGAAGGTCAAGTTAGAACCTCTTATAACTCTAGAGTGCTAGAGAGGGGTTAATTCTGCGTACTTTGATTTGGTGAGGGTATTGGGGTTTTTATAGTAGTAGAGAGTTGACATCTCATTCTTGGAGTAGAAGTATCTTCCTTATAGGAATCCTTATAAGCATAAATTGTGGAATCCTTTCCTTGTAGGGATCCTTGCGAGCGTATATTTCGAGATCCTTTCCTTGTAGGAGACTAACACCAAGCGTGGGATGCAAGACATTTCCATATGTATTCAGGCGCGAGGGCCAAGTCAGATTTACATCAGAGTCGTTAGCTTTATCCCCACTCCCTTCAGCCTTATCATCATCAGTTTGTAGATGGTGTCAGCTTTCAGGTGTGTTTCGCGGGCGTCCTAATCAAATCTCTGCCAATTTACTTAAAGGAAGCCAACGGCTGAAAACTATAGTCTTCAGCTTTTGTCCGTCGACCTTACTTACATCCGTCGTCTTGCGCTCAACACAAGCAAATATTATTTTCTCCCTTATCAGTTGCCCCCTACTCCTTATCCCATTGTTTTTAAACTGACAGGTTATGGAGTTCAGTTCTTTTTTTTTTTTTTTTTTTTGGTTACCTGTCTTTTGGTCCAAAAGGGGTGGGAAAAGCGTTTTATGGTTTTTCGAGCCACCATTCATTAAAAGCTCAAACACGTGGCTCGTTCTTGTTGGTTCCGCTTCTAGACGAGAGCGTCGCTTCGTCTTCTACGCGTTCTCCCCCTATATATGACTTGTATCCTTCTTCTTATTTCTCCATTTCAACCTTGCTGGTCATTGAGAGAAAGAACTCGTCGCTTTTGCTTTCATCATCCTGTTTGACTGTCGTACTGTTAACACTGTCACTTTCAAGGCCGTCCACTCCCCAAGGGCTCCTTTACCTGTAAGTTTTTTCTCCTCCCTTCGTATTTTTTTGCACTAACTAAAAAAGTTCCTAGTGAGGACGTCAATTTCAGGTACTTAGAATGGATCCGTCACTTGTAGGTAGTCAGATGTCAAGTGACGCGTTGAGTGAACAATCGTCAGTCTGTGAAGGAGAGGCTATGACGAGGTCTTTGGTTCAGGTCAGGAGTCCGTCAGTTTTTTGGGATCATCTGAAAGGGAAACGTTAGCCCGGTCTCCTGATGATCTCATGGAAGAATATGTTGAGGGAGTTGAGGAGGAAGTAATTGGTGAGGATGAAAGGAAGGGAAAAGCAACGGTGAAGAGGATGAGAATGAGGGTGACGGGGAATCCTACGAAGAGGCTTCAACAAGTCCTAAAGGTAACTGTCCCTTCATCCTTCCTGAGGATTGGGCCGTCAACAAATTTTTACCAAAGATGGGTGAAAGGATTTTCAAGGATTTACGCATCCGTTACCAGATCCCAGACCATATTTCGATCCGTCTTCCTAAGAAAAAAGAAAAGTGTTATACTGAATTGACCGCAGACGTCGGTATGTACGACGCCATCCTTGCTGCCGGACTAAGGCTCCCATTGACGGCTTTACACTGTCAGCTTGTTGATTTTTTGGGACTATCTGTCAGCCAGATTGCCCCCAATTCTTGGAGGACTTTCATCGGAACGGAGATTTTGTGTGGTCATCTGAGTGGTGGGAACTGTCAACTTTCCCTTGACGAGTTCTTTTATTGCTATAGACCCCATCACATCGCTTCATCCAAAGGAAACTATCATTTTTCCGTCAGGGAGAAGGACTTAAGACTTGTATCTTATATGCCAGATTCTTTTTTATTGAGGGGTTGGACTGGGTATGCCGTCCAGAAGAATGGGATACCATGCTGCGAGGCTTTAATAATACCTGGGGAATAGTTAGGGACTCAGGTTTTGTACCGGTGGTTTCTTATTTTTTAACCACGTCAGCTTTTAGTCTTCTGTTATTTTGTGTTTTAAAGTCGTCGCTTTTTATTTCTTTTTCATTGTACACCCGTCCACTTATAACTGACGAGCAGGAGGCGTTCATCCATCGAGTTATTGAAATCCCACTCGAGCAACGAAAGTGCAGGGATCTTATCACCCTTGACACTCTTCATTTGTATTGCGATGGTCCAGAGCTGATGATTGAAGCTCGTAGATTGGACGAATTTTCTCATCGACGTGGGTAGATTCTTGACTTACTCCATCGGTTTATTGGTTCCGTCTACTTTGCTAATACTTGCTTGTTACTTTATGCAGAGATGGAGACTATTAAGCAGAGGGTAAGGGCTGCCGCAGCCCGTAAGAAGGAGGAAAGGGAAGCGAAGGAGAAGGAGGGGGTATTCTCGTCAGCCCCCAAGACCATTGCTAAGGCCACGAAAAGGAAAGCTGATGGGAAAGATGATCGTCCCTCTAAAAAAGTTGCCGTCACTTTAGGGGATGTGCCCCCTAAACAGAAGTCACCCCTTATGCCAAAACAAGGTGCAGGCAAGGGAGTGATGACCCCTACTAGTCCCATCATTGAGGGACCCCGTTGCCTTTTGACTCATAAGGAATATGCTGACGAAAAAGTGGAGTCCTTTATAAAGCCGACAGATATAAGTCCTTGTTGTACGGTTTAGACCCCTTAAACTATAACCAGATTGCGTAGCCTAGATTAATTAGCCAAGTTGTTACTTAGTCAAATTAAGCAATTCTAGGTTAAAACAATCACAAAATCATATCATGCATATAAACATATAAAGCAGCGGAAATAATAAAGAACGCAATGATATGATCACCCAGGAAACCACACGGAAAAACCTGGGGAGAATTTTACCCACCGATCCTCAAGGAAAAACGGAATCCACTAAGAAAGAATTGAAGTTCTTACAAAAGGACTTACAAGCTCCCCGCTTGACTTCCTAATGCTACTTACCAGTAAAACTTCCTGACACGACCACGCGCAGGCTCCGAGTCCACGGACTACTTCTTTCTTTGAATCCCTTGATCAGCTACAAGCACCCACGCTTGATATTCTTTAAGCTTCAAAGGCAGCAACCAAGTTGATCATCAAGATGTTGATGTAATCTCAATCTTGAAAACCCTAAGCTTTGTGTAAAGGAAAGATCCTCTAGATCTCACAAGAGATTTACACAAAACCGCAATGTATGAGCAACAATACAACTTGTGCAACTCTGAAAAACGTGGCTAGGGTTTGCCTTATATACCTAGGGCAAAAACATAAAACCCTAAACGTTTAAAGAGTTAGGGCTGAGTTGGAAATTCTGCAGAAAAAACATTCTGGCCGACTTTCGATCGATCGAGTCTAACTTTCAATCGATCGAGCCAGGCCGAAAGTTACAAATACTTTTGCAGCCACTCGATTCCAACTTTACAATATTAAACCAACTTTGAGCAAGCCTAAACAAGAATAAATACATTGTTTTGATCATGGTTTGCCAACATTACAAATTAGAGTTCTAAATACATAAAATCCTAAGACCTTAGAACCTAACAAACTCCCTCTTTGGCAATCCGTGACAAAACACAAATTAAAAACTCAAAGTTTACAAGTAAAAAAGCCCTTTACAAAATAATGCTCATAAACTAAAAATTCAACCCTAACTACTATCCATCGGTTGCAAGTGTAGACAACAGCTTTATTGAATCAACCTGTATATTCCTGAAATACTCAACAAACACATAAACGCATGTGTGGCAGCAAATAGTATATAAACAGGTATAATATTCTTGTAAGATTCACACAACACAAAATAAAGATATATATCAATGAATCAACTCATAAACATAAATCAATAAGCAGTGAATCATAAGACAACAAGAATCAAAAGAAAACATGTATATCAATATATCAATCAATGTTACTCCCCCTAACATGAATATCCTCAAAAATGATATAAAAAGTGAAGCACCTAGATACAATCTAATAAAATCCACAAAAATATCCCATGCTAACAAAAATATCTCCCGCTAACAAAAAAAATCTCCCCCTATCAACAAAAACTCCTCTACAAGTCAACAAAACTCTACTCCCCCTTTTTGTGACGGAATGCCAAAGGGCATCATAGACCATCATCAAAAGGAGGTGGTGAGGAAGAATGAAGATGCACCAAATCCGCTCTCAGAGCACGAATCTCGTCGAACAGATCCACCAAAAGTTGACCATGAGCCGCCTGAACGGTCATGACAGTCTCCAAAGTACGACGAACATCGAAGTCAGCCGCAAGAGGTGGAGGAACAGCAGTAGCACCTACAGGATCTGGAACAGCCTCACCAGCAGGACCTGTAGAAGAAGAAGGAGGAGGATGAGCGCTACTAGATGGCTCAGACCTAGGGTGTTTAGAACCAACTCGAAGATGAGCGGCCCTCTGTCTAAGAAAAGACGCACCTATAGGACCTATAACATGAACAGGCTCAGAAGCAGGGAAATCCTCTAAACCGAGATAAAGTAAAATTCTATGAATGAAAATAGGATGGACAAGGGCATGAGCTGTAGAAGAACTCCTATAAACTTCGTTCAAAGAACGAAGAAAAAGATGGGGAAAACTAATAGGAGTATCAGTAACAAGAGCGTATAAGAATACACACCTCTCAAGAGGAATGGTGTGCAGATGAGAAATGGGCCAGAGTGAGTGACAGGCTATCCTAAAGAAAAGATAGGTAGTCTCAGGAAGCTCAGCGATGGTGATCCTAGGATCAGAATCCCACTGGATAGATGACCCAATGATGTAAGACATGACATCACTCAACTCGGGTGACTCATCATAGGGATAGACAGGATGGTTAACCAACGGTACCTCAAGAGCATCAGCCACTACCTGAGGAGTAATGGTGTACTCTACACCTCGTATCCAACTCCTAACTAGAGTGTTGGAATCATAGATGTGGACAGAGAGGTTCGAGAAGAACTCTCTAATCAAGGTAGCTGGAGGTGGAAGGTCAGACACAGCTAACAAAGGCAACCAACCTCTACGCTCAAAATTTGCCCTAATGGCAGGATCTAACTCATCTAACAGGACAGAACGCTCAGCCCAAACCTTTCTCTTAAGGTTTAAAGTCTCAAAGATCTCTTGGTTTTTCTCACGGGGGAACCTCTCACTATCAAAAGAAGGAGGGGAAGGAGTAGGAGTGGGGATAGTCCTACGTGCTCTAGTCTTCCTAGGCATGGTGCTAAGGAAAGGACAGAGACACAAAGAGAAAACCAAAAAGAACAAAAACAAACCAAAGGCAGACTGCAAGTTAGCACAAAAAAGATATAGAATAAAAATCTATATGATGCATGAACATTAACAATGTTATGATGCATGAACTAATGCAGTAATCAGGATCAAATTAAGTTTAATTTCACAAAATTGGCTTGAACATAGAGTTTCTTGACACAAACCCTAAAAATTTAAAAACCACTTGAAAAATTTTGCAACAAATTGAAGAATCAATCATTACACACCATTGAAAACAGTTTATAATAACCAATTGCATCAATTACACAAGCCAATTTCATCAATTAACCTCAATTTCACAAAAAGCCCCAATTCGGATCAAATATAAACCCTAGAAATTTCAATTTTTCACAAAACTCAAAATTGATCAAATTAAACTATTAAGAACATGTTTATAGTGTGTCCCCACCAAAACCCATTGATCAATTGCAAAAGAAATGGGTTGAATCAACAGAAATTCTTATTTATGTAAAGTCCGAAAATCTCCTCTAAAATGCATGAAAAATGCATGAAATCATGAAAATAAAAGCAAAAGGAAGGGTAAAACAGACATCCCGGCTTGAGGAGAGAGAGATTGTGCAAAAAAATTTGATCGAAAACGACAAAAAATTGATTGGATTCCTGCCTCGACAGAGAGAGAAAAGAAAAGTTTGAAAAAGTTTTGAAATAGTAACTTTGAAAAAGTCAGATTTCTTCTTTTAAAAAAGCTTCTCCACGATCTTCGATCGATCGAAAATTACATTCGATCGATCGAATGTGACAGTCATTTTAAGACAATTTAGAGCACATTTTCGATCGATCGAAAAGCAGGTTGGATCGATCGAAATGAGCAGAATCTTACTAAATTTTGAGAAAAACACAGGTTTTGAAAATCAACAAGCACTTTTTGAAAACACTCCTCAAAGCATTGAAATAGAAGAAACAAATGCATGAGTATGAGATAGAATGAAATGCTTTTTCAAAAACCCAAATTTTAAACCCAATTTTTTCACAAACAAGTTTCAATCATCCTTCCATTTAATTTTCTCAAGCAACAAATATGTTGTGCACAAATCTCAAGATAGTTTCAAAATTTTCAAACTTGAAACACATTTTGCATTAAAATCAAGGAACTTTTAATCTTGGATGGCCACAACAAAATCACACACAATATAATGTACCAAGTTTAATAAAGAGTAACTTGTGTAGTGTGTGCAACTAGCAAAAACTTGAGATACATGTGAGGTGATATGTGAATAGCAATCAAACACAAAGTCTACACAATTCATCACATAGAATTTAAAAGAGACTATCACCTAAAGAGTTACATCCTATAACTCCCACATCTCCTAGATCAAAAGTTTGCAATCATGTAAGTTTCTTGCATTTTTGCCTCTTATTTATATATGAAATGGCATTCAGCCTAATAGTACACACCGGTTTGAATTAAGTGAATTGGCATCAAGCCTAATAGTACACACCAGTTTTAATTTAATTTGAGGCTACACCTTATGTTCTTTTTGTGCATATGCTACACTTTCTCGAGCACAAAATCTTATGATATGCACTAAGGTGTTCATGATTGACTAGTGAACAGTGGTGAGATAGTTATTTATGCCTTTCTCAAAAGGATCAAGTCCGACAGTCAAAAACAAGTGAATTCATGATTAAGGCAAAGTGATTAAGAACCACACACATCTTTCCCACACAACATGCACTACAAAGTTTTAACTAGTCAAGTGCAGTAAATAAGCTCATCAAAGTTAAACAAGGTACACAAGACATGACATGTGTAAAAAGAATGACCAACCTTGTTTTCAAAAAATCAAGAAAAATAGTGTTCAACAAAGATTTTGCTTTCCCCTTTTTTTTTTTTTATTTAAAAGAGAAAACAAATAAATCCTAGAATGAAATGCATGTATGTAATGCAATGCAAGTCCTAGAACAAAAGAAAAAACACAAAAATCAAAGAACAATGGTCACAACAGAATAGAGCAATGAAGCACAAGGACCAAAGAAGCCAAAACAGCTAGGGACAACGAAGCACACCAATCACTTGACGGAGTGTCTCAAACTTACTTCCATCAAGGGGTTCGGTAAAGATGTCAGCGTTTTGACGATCAGTAGGGATATATTCAAGAACAACAATTTTCTTTTCAACCAAATCCCTAATGAAATGATACCTAAGTTCAATGTGCTTGGTCTTAGAATGCCGAACCGGATTCTTAGATATATCTATAGCACTAAAGTTATCGCAATAGACAACCATGGTATCTTGAGGAATCCCATAATCACCTAAAAGTTTCTTCATCCAAAGGAGCTGTGAACAACAACTCCCGGCAACAATATATTCTGCCTCAGCAGTGGATAAAGAAACAGAATTTTGCTTCTTACTCATCCAAGCCACAAGATTGGCTCCTACATAAAAACACCCTCCAGTGGTGCTTTTTCTGTCATCAGCATTCCTAGCCCAATCAGAATCAGAAAATCCAGCAAGGGACAAGTTTGACTCCTTGCTATAAAATAAACCATAATCACAGGTTCCACTCACATATTTTATAATCCTTTTAACAGCATTTAAATGAGAAACCTTAGGATTAGACTGGAATCTAGAGCAAACACCAACACTAAAAGATATATCAGGACGACTAGCAGTCAAATACAAAAGACAGCCTATCATGCTTCTATACAAAGTAACATCAACAGACTCACCTGATGGATCAATTGTCAACTTTGCATTAGCCGCCATCGGCGTTCTAGCATGAGCAGCCTTGTCCAGTCCGAATCTTTTAACCAAATTCCTTGCATATTTAGCTTGATTGATGTAGATTCCTGTCTCAGTTTGCTTTACCGGCAATCCCAAAAAATAAGTTAGTTCTCCAACCATGCTCATTTCAAATATCGCCTTCATTTCATCTGCAAAAGAATGAGCAAGAGAATCATTAGTAGCACCAAAAACAATGTCATCAACATAAATTTGAGCTACAACAAAACCAGTCTTATCCTTTCTTATGAAGAGTGTTGTATCTGCAGATCCCCTTTTGAATCCATGCTCAGTGAGATATGCAATCAATCTGTCATACCAAGCCTGAGGAGCTCGCTTCAACCCATAGAGAGCTCTCTTCAATTTGTAGACGTCATCCGGTTTATGAAGGTCTACAAAGCCTTTAGGTTGTTCTACATACACTTCTTCTTGTATCATTCCATTCAAGAAAGCACTCTTGACATCCATCTGATATAGCTTGAAGTTTAGGTGACTTGCTATAGCCAACAATATCCGGATGGATTCTAACCTTGCTACTGGTGCAAATTTCTCATCAAAGTCAATTCCTTCCACTTGTGTGTACCCTTGTGCAACAAGTCTTGATTTGTTTCTGATCACAATGCCATGTTCATTTGACTTGTTCTTAAAGATCCACTTAGTTCCAATCACATTTACATCCTTTGGTCTAGGAACTAGTTCCCACACATCATTCCGAAAGAATTGATGAAGTTCTTCATGCATAGAATTTACCTAATCAGCATCTTGAAGTGCTTCATCCACCTTCTTCGGTTCAAATTAGGACAGATAGCATGAGTGAGTGATCACATTCAATGCTTTTGATCTTAACCTCATGTTATCATTCAGACTGCCCAATATATTTGTGGAGGGATGGTTCAGTCTCAGTCTAGAGGATGGACCTTTAACTAAAGAAGTGGAAGTTCCTTTCTGTGCAGATGAGGGACTGAGTTGACTTTGTGCCTGTCGAGTGTCACGAACTGGAGTGGTTGGTTCTGAACTTGAAGGTACTGAGTCTGTATCATTTAACACCAACAGCTCTTCCTCACTATGCTTGACAACATCCTCAGTAAGAAGAGTGTCATCTACTTCTAAAGACTTATCTTGAGCAGGAACAGTGCTTTCTGAACACACTTCATTATTTATCACAACATTTGAGGATTCCATGACTGTTTTAGTTCTCAGATTGTACACTCTATAAGCTCTACTGGTGGAAGAGTATCCTAGAAAGTATCCTTTGTCGCTCTTGGCATCAAATTTTTCTAGGTTCTCTCTATCACGTAGAATGTAACAGTCACTCTCAAATATCCTGAAATATTTGACAACAGGTTTTTTCCCTCTCCAGAGTTCATAGGGAGTCTTCTTAGAATCAGGTCTAAAATACACCCGGTTGAGTGTATGACAAGCAGTGTTAACTGCTTCTCCCCAGAAAAACTTTGGCAAATTTTTGTTGTGAAGCATGACTCGTGCCATCTCCTGAACAACCCTATTTTTCCTTTCCACAATTCCATTCTGTTGAGGAGTCTTGGGGGATGAGAACTCTTGGTGAGTGCCTTGCTCATTGCAGAAAGCAGCCAGCTTGGTATTTTCAAACTCTTTTCCATGATCACTTCTGATTCGGGCTATCACAGTATCTTTCTCAACCTGCAATTTCTTGCACAGATGGATCATCTTCTCAGGAGCTTTAGCTTTATCCTTCAACAGTACAACCCAAGTATATCTAGTAAAGTCATCCACAACAACTAGAATATACTTCTTTCCACCCAGACTTTGGACTCTTACAGGACCCATGAGATCAATGTGTAGTAACTCTAAAGGTCTTGACGTTTGAACACTAGTCACAGATGGATGCTTGGATTTTACTTGTTTACCTATCTGACATGGTCCACAAATACACTTCTCTATTTTCTCAAATTTAGGTAAACCTATAACTGCCTCACATTTGGAAATCTTTTCTAACTGCTTATGACTAGCATGCCCCAACCGTTGATGCCACAAATCAACTTGATCTATCTTTGCACTAAAGCACTTGTTGTTTACACTTGGTGTTATCCCATAGCAGTTGTCAGCTGTCCTTACACCAACACACGTACAGTCACCTCCTCCATCAAGTATTTCACACTCATACTTGGTGAAAAGAACATTTAAACCATTGTCGCAAATCTGACTAATGCTGAGCAGATTGGCCTTCAATCCATCAACATACCAAACATCTTCAAACACTGGCAATCCTGGAATATCCACAGTACCAATGCCTCTGATTACAGATTTACTTCCATCTCCAAAAGTGACTGCCCCAATCTTTCCTTCAAAGAGTGACTTGAATAAATCTTTATTTCCTGTCATGTGCCTGGAACAACCACTATCCAAATACCAAAGACAAGAATCACGTGCCCTTAAGGCGGTTAAAGCAGTATAACAAACATAATTCTTATCACATGTGATTATGCCAAGATACTTAAGGAAATATTTAATACAAGCAACAAATGGTAATGACAGCAAGTAGATAAGTTGACCAATAAGCAAAAAGATTTTCCAAGAATCCATGACAACAGGGGTCAAGGATCAGCTCAGAGATAAAAATCTCAAACAGAAGAGTAACCCGCTCTAATACCACTTGTACGGTTTAGACCCCTTAAACTATAACCAGATTGCGTAGCCTAGATTAATTAGCCAAGTTGTTACTTAGTCAAATTAAGCAATTCTAGGTTAAAACAATCACAAAATCATATCATGCATATAAACATATAAAGCAGCGGAAATAATAAAGAACGCAATGATATGATCACCCAGGAAACCACACGGAAAAACCTGGGGAGGATTTTACCCACTGATCCTTAAGGCAAAACGAAATCCACTAAGAAAGAATTGAAGTTCTTACAAAAGGACTTACAAGCTCCCCGCTTGACTTCCTAATGCTACCCACCAGTAAAACTTCCTGACACGACCACGCGCAGGCTCCGAGTCCACGGACTACTTCTTTCTTTGAATCCCTTGATCAGCTACAAGCACCCACGCTTGATATTCTTTAAGCTTCAAAGGCAGCAACCAAGTTGATCATCAAGATGTTGATGTAATCTCAATCTTGAAAACCCTAAGCTTTGTGTAAAGGAAAGCTCCTCTAGATCTCACAAGAGATTTACACAAAACCGCAATGTATGAGCAACAATACAACTTGTGCAACTCTGAAAAACGTGGCTAGGGTTTGCCTTATATACCTAGGGCAAAAACATAAAACCCTAAACTTTTAAAGAGTTAGGGCTGAGTTGGAAATTCTGCAGAAAAAACATTCTGGCCGACTTTCGATCGATCGAGTCTAACTTTCAATCGATCGAGCCAGGCCGAAAGTTACAAATACTTCTGCAGCCACTCGATTCCAACTTTACAATTTAAACCAACTTTGAGCAAGCCTAAACAAGACTAAATACATTGTTTTGATCATGGTTTGCCAACATTACAAATTAGAGTTCTAAATACATAAAATCCTAAGACCTTAGAACCTAACACTTGTGATCAATTAGGGACGAAGGACTTAGGGGTGTCAGCTCTTTTTGACCTTAGTAGGGTATGTTCTTTTTCCTTTGGTCAAGTTTATTTCGTCTGCCTCTGATTCACTTTTACTAATGACTACCATTTTTCAGGCCTTGGTGCGTGTCAAAGCACTTCAAGATCGCTGTATTGCCAAGGAAGACGTCGTTACTCAGGTTCGGAAGCATAACGCCAATTTGATGGATGCGCAGGCACAGTATAAAGAAGGCCTTCAAGATTTGAACCACGAGTTGAAGACGACGAAGGAGAAACTGGAGGAGACAGTGCGTTAGAAAGAAAAACTCCAGGAGGAAGGCTTTGCGCCAATAGGTGGAGGCGGCTGGGGCTGATGTTGTCAAAAAATTTAAAACGTCGCAGTTATTCGTTGACTCTTGTGATGACTATTATGGCAACGGGTTCGAAGACTGCTACAAACAAGTCGCGTCAGCTTTCCCAAAATTGGACCTGTCTAGGATTACAATGGATGATCTGAAGCCAATGACGCCGGCTAATGATGTCATTGTTGGCGAAGGTGACGGCTCTCCTGCAGCCAATCTTCCCCCCACGGATGATGACGTCGTTGTTTTGGCCCAGCCTGCTGCTAATCTCCCTCCAATTGTGTCCATAAATGATGATAGTCCTCCTCAGAAGAAGAAAGACAACGGGAACCCTACTGATCCCCCAGCCGCCTAATTTTATTTCGTGTTTTTTATCTATTTTGCAAACACTAAAATAGCCCTTTGTTTTTGGGCTTTTATGTAAACAATTTATCCTATTGTAAGGCACGTTAATTTCGTCGTTTTCTATCTTTTATATATTGTATGTTTGGCCACCTTGAATAAGTTCGTTGGCCTATAGTTTCGTCTGTTTTAACAACCTCGTCCACTTCGGGGATTAATGGTGGACTTGTTTATTGCTTTTATTAGTTGTTTTGTTAGCTTTACGATCTCGTTTATTCTATGAAATTTGACGAGCTTGCCATTCTTTTTAAGCCCATCAGCTTTATGGTGTCGTTGGACTAAACTTACTCTTTTCGTAAGCCCGTCATTTTTATAAGCTCGTTGTCTTTATAAAATCATTGGTTTCATTGCTTTGTTTATGGACTTGATGAACTAATCCTTTTTTATAATCTCATTTCTTTGATGGGCCTGTTAGCTTTAAGGGCTGACTCAATCCTAGGTACAATTTCCGTCGACTTTGATGGCTGAAACTTTTCATCCCTTAGGGAAATTTAAAGAGCCCGTCAGCTTTTGACTGCTGACTTTTTCATCCCTTTGGGATATCTAAAGAGCCCGTCAGCTTTTGATGGCTGACTTTTTCATCCCTTTGGGATATTTAAAGAGCCCGTCAGCTTTTGACTGCTGACTTTTTTATCCCTTTGGGATATTTAAAGAGTCTGTCAGTTTTACGGGACTGTCGTCTTTATAGTCTCATCCATGTTATTTGGTTGACAAACTCGTCAATTTTTATGAGACCGTCAACTTATAGCCTCATCCACTTTTTGTGTTTAAGGTCGCCCACTTTCTTGTGGACTCAGGGTCGTCCACCTTTTGGACTTTAAATTTGTTCACTTTTTATGAACTTAGGGTCGTCCACTTGATGGTGGGCTACTAACTTGTAAATAAAAAATTCAACAGTTCTTGAATAAACTCCTCTTATTGCCATGCATTTGTAGAAAAAAGCAGCTCTTAAAAGAATGAAAGGTCCTGCCCTTTAGGCTTAAAAAAGAAAAATGACATTGTCGCAAAAACTAAAGTAAATAATAAAATGGAGTATAACTAGAACTGTAACTAAAAAATGGGGGATGTTGTTTTCCATGTCGTTATCTTTACTGGTAGTACCTCCGTAGGTGCTCGGAGTTCCACAAGTGTGGCAGCTTCCATCCGTCTAACGTTTCCAGGTGGTAGGTACATTTCCTTTGCCATGCCGTGACTCGGTAAGGCCCTTCCCAATTTAGGCCGAGCTTCCCTTGGGTTAGGTCTCTTACTACGCCCATGACTTTCCTTAAAACGAGGTCTCCAACTTAGAAGTCTCTGTGTCTGACCTTGGAATTGTAGTGCTTGGCCATGCAGTTTTGGTATCGTGCAAGCCTTTATTTCGCCACTACCCTGACTTTGTCTACTAAATCGAGCTGTAGACGTATGGCTTCGTCGTTCTTGCTTTCGTCATGGTTGTGCACCCTTTAGCTTGTGAGTCCGACTTCGGCTAGGATGACTGATTCGCTCTCGTATGTTAGTCAGAATGGTGTCTCTCCTATTGGTGTCCTTGCCATTGTCCTGTAGGCCTATAGTATGCTTGGCAACTCTTCAGGCCATATACCCTTTACCCCTTCAAGCCGAGTCTTGATAATCTTGAGCAAGAATCGGTTCGTGACTTCGACCTATCCGTTAGCTTGAGGGTGGGCGGGGGAGGAGTAGTGGTTTCGTATTCCCAACTATGAGCAAAATTCTCGGAAGGAGTTATTGTCGAATTGCTTTCCGTTGTCTGAGATTAAAACTCTAGGGATGCCAAACCTGCATATGATGCATCTCTAGATGAAACTCCATACGTTCTTCTCCGTAATGGTTGCCAAGGCTTCAGCTTCCACCCATTTTATAAAGTAGTCAATACCACTATCAGGAACTTCAGCTGTCGTGCCGCTGTAGGGAATGGTCCTATGATGTCTAGTCCCCACTAAGCGAACGGCCACAAGGCCATTATTGGGGTTAATTCTTCGGTCGGTTTTCTAATGATATTGCTAAACCTTTGGCATTTGTCGCAGGTCTTGACATAAGCCTCGGTATCCTTCTGCATGGTGGGTCAAAAGTACCCCGCTCATACTAGCTTGCGTACTAATGATCTTGACCCTGAATGATTTTTGCAGATTCCCTCGTGTACCTCCCTCATGACGTAGTTTGCTTCTTCAGGACCTAAACATCTTAGGTATGGGCGAGAGAAACCTCTCTTGTACAAGATGTCTCTTATTAAGACGAATCTTACTGCTTGGACCTTTAGCTTTCTTGCGGCCTCCTTTTCATCTGGTAATACGCCGTTTTTTAAGTAAGAAACTAACAGCGTGGTCCAATTGCTTTCGGAACCAAGCTCCTGCACATCGACAGAATCTATAAGTGGAGAGAGTTGAACAAAGGAGAGTACATTATCAAGGGTGGCCACATGTTCGACTGAAGCGGCTTTGGCTAGGCGATCGGCTTGCTCGTTTTCTCTCCTGGGGATCTGTATAATTTTGGCCTTCAGCTGGCCTATCCTTCTCCTTGCTTGGTCTAGATACTTCTTCATTCTTTCGCCTCTACACTCGTAATCCCCATTTATCTGGTTGGCAACAGCTTGAGAGTCGCAATAAATGATCACGCTTTCGACTCCTACAACTCTGGCGAGGTCAAGCCCTGCTACCAAAGCTTCGTACTCTACCTTGTTGTTAGTGGTAGGGAATTCAAGGTGGACCATACACTCGACCGTGTCTCCTTCGGGTGACTGTAGTACCACGCCGGCTCCTCCAGCCTGCCTGTTGGAGGATCCTTCTACATGTATACTCCATTGAAGAGATTCCTCTACCCCCCTGTCTTCGCCATTTGTGAACTCAGCTATGAAATCTGCAACGACCTCTCCTTTAATGGCGGTTCGCGGGCAGTACTGGATGTCAAACTCGCTCAATTCTATTGCCCATAGTGCCAATCGTCCAATGGCTTCAGGGTTGCTCATTGCCCATCACAAAGGCTTGTCGGTTAAGACGATTACCGTGTGGGCTTGAAAGTATGGTTTGAGTTTGCGTGCTGTCGTAACTAATGCGAAGGTGAGTTTTTCCATGGGTGGATATCTTTCTTCGGCTCCGCAAAGTGCCTGGTTGGTGTAGTACACGGGCTTCTGCACTCTTTCTTCTTCTTTGATCAAGGCAGCACTGACGACAGCTGGGGAGACGGCAAGATAGAGAAAAAGTTCTTCACCCAGCTGTGAGGGACTCAATAGCGGTGGGGAAGAGAGATAAGTTTTTAACTCTTCGAATGCTTTTTGGTACTCGGCAGTCCACTCGAAAGATTTCTTCAGTGTGAGAAAGAAGGGTAAGCACTTGTCTATTGCCCTTGATACAAACCTATTTAGTGCCGCTATCTTGCCATTAAGACTTTGTACTTCCTTCACATTTTTCGGGGGTGCCATCTCTATTATAACCTGAATCTTGTCCGGGTTAGCTTCGATGCCCCTCTGCGACACTATGAATCCTAAGAATTTTCCTACCGTCACCCGAAAAGCACACTTTCTTGGATTAAGCTACATGTTGTAGAAGCGAAAAGTGTCGAATGTTTCCATGAGGTCTTCTAAGTGATCTTCCTCCAGTTGGCTTTTTACCAGCATATCGTTTACGTAGACTTGGACATTTCTCCCGATCTGCTGCGCGAACATCTTGTTCATAAGCCTTTGATACGTCACGCCTGCATTTTTTAGACCAAATGGCATTACTTTGTAACAAAAGAGGCATTGGCTCGTTACGAATGAAGTTTTCTCTTGATTGGCTTCGTGCATCTAGATTTGGTTGTAACCAGAGAAAGCGTCCATAAAACTTAACAGCTGGTGTTGAGCTGTGGAGTCTACTAGAGTGTCGACCCGCGAGAAGGGATAGCTGTCTTTGGGGCACGCTTTGTTTAAGTCGGTGAAGTCCACGCACATCCTCCACTTCCTGCTAGCTTTCTTGACCATCACTACGTTTGCTACCCAGTTGGGGTAGTAAACTTCCCTAACAAAGTTCACCTCCTATAGCTTGCGGACTTCTTCCGCTATGGCCCAATCTCGTTCTGGAGCGAACACCCACTTCTTCTGTCGAACGGGTGGAAAGGTGGGTGACACATTCAGCCTATGCACCATGACTGAAGGGTCTATTCCTGGCATGTCCTCGTGGCTTCAAGCGAACACGTCCCGATTCTTTTTGAGGAAAGCTGTAAGTGCTTGTCGGACCACGGGACTGGCGAGGGTTCCAATCTTTATAGTCTGATCAGGTTTGGAGTCGTCAAGAGATATTTCTTCAAGTTGCTCAATGGGCTCCGTCGTACTCCGGTGTTCTTCTATGCTCATGGCCTAGAGGTGGTCATCCATTTCCATCATAGCTACGTAGCACTCGCGTGCAGCCACCTGATTTCCATGTAGTTCTCCCACTCCATAGTTGGTAGGGAATTTAATCATTAAATGATAAGTTGAGGTCACCGCCTTCCATGAATTGAGGGTCGGTCGCCCTAAGATAGCATTATAGGCAGACGAACAGTCGACCACGAGGAACGTCACGTCCTTGGTGATCTGCTGAGGATAGTCGCCTACCATTACAGACAATGTGATTACACCTAAGGAAAATACCCTTGTTCCTCCAAAGCCGACGAGCGGGGAGTTCGTCGGAATTAGTTGTTCTCTGTCAATTCTCATTTGCTGGAACGCCAGATAGTATAGGATGTCCGCCGAGCTTCCGTTGTCAACCAATACCCGGTGCATGTTGTAATCCCTACTCGTAAGCTGACGATAAGTGCATCGTCGTGTGGGTGGTGAAGACGTCACGCATCTTCCTTTGAGAACCCGATGACAGGGCCTTCCCTCCGAGTTATTTTTGGGATTGATCCCGTGAACTGAACGTTCTGGACCATTCTAAGGTAGGTCTTCCGAGCTTTTTTGGACGACCCAATACTCGCTAATCCCCTTACGATCATCCTTATGTCGCCGATAGGGGGTCTTGGACGTTCATTGTCCCACCAAGAGGCTGTTCTTAAGGCGACGGATCCGTTCTCTCCTTGCTGACAAACTTCTGCAACTTCCCTTGTCTGATGAAGGCCTCAATCTGCTGTTTCAAGTCATAACAATCAGCTGTGTCATGGCCGTGGTCACGGTGGAAGCGGCAATATTTGTCTCTAGAACGTTTGTTAGGATTTCCCTTCAACTTTCTGGGGAAGGTCAGAGCCCCTTTATCCTTTATTTGCATTAGGACTTGGTCTATCGGGGCAGTTAATAGGGCAAAGCTCGTAAACCTTCCTCTTGGCGGCTTAGAGCGTCTCTCATCCCTTCAGTCTCCTGTTCTTGGCCTCTTCAATCCTTGGTCCCGTCGGGCTTCTTCCTATTGCTCCATTTTTCTTGGTTTTTACTCTCGAGCCAGCAGTGCATCTTCAACATTCATGTACTTGGTGGCCCTATAAAGTACTTCTGACATGGTCTTCGGGGCGTTTTTGTATAGAGAGAATAAAAACTTACCCTTTTGTAACCCATTCGTGAAGACCGCTACAAGTATCTTATCGTCGACTTCGTTAATCGAGAGCGCTTCTTTATTGAAGCAGGTTATGTAGGGTTATGTAGGATCTCAGCATCTCATCCTCTTGCTGCCTGATGCTCATCAAGCACGCTGTGGACTTCTTATACCTATGTCCCCCAATAAAGTGTATAGTAAACTGAGCGCTTAGCTCCTTGAAAGTGCTGATGGAGTTCGACGTCAGTCAGCTGAACCACACTCTCATAGGGCCCTTCAGTGTTGTCGGGAAGGTCCTACACATAATTTCATCTGCTACTCCTTGAAGGTGCATTAAGGTTTTAAAGGTTTCCAAGTGATCCAGAGGGTCCTTGACTCCGTCATAGCTTTCTATTTATGGCATGCAAAACTTATGCGGTAGAGGGAAGGAGTTGATGGACACCATGAACGGCGAGTCGGTTCGATGAACCAGGTCATCAAGGTCGCTAGACACCTGCCCCTTGAGGGCATTCATCATGACCTCTATCTGGTCTTTTATTGCCTGTATCTCCGTGGCAATGTGTTGTTGAGTTGCATCCGTAAGGGATGGCATACTCAAATTTTGTCACTCCAGTCTACTCAGAGCATTACTACCCTCTAGCCTTTCTCGTTCTCTTCTATCGGCATTAGTGCCTTCTTGGTCTTGCTCTTGAGTGCCATGACCTGCATTTTTCTGGCGTAACTATTCCTCCAGATCGTGGTTCTATTTGGTAAGACGCTTTACGGCGACAGCTAAGGTCTGAACCTGCCTCTCGAGGGTCGCTGCTCGAGTTTCGTCTTCCTGAACGTTGTTCATTGTTGCCATCGAGCGAGTCAGCACCATGCAACTCTCTTGTCTGGGAAGCGTTCGTTGTGGCTTACAAACCAGAAAACATAAGGCTTTCCCACAGACGGTGCCAACTGATGATGCCGTAAAAACCACCAATGAGCCACACGGTACTCGCACACTCTGAACAACACCTGCACGACAAAAAGAAGAAGACCTAACAGAGAGCACCGGTGTGGTACCGGCCAAATACTCTTCGAAAGTTAAGTTAGAACCTCTTACAACTCTAGAGTGCTAGAGAGGGGTTAATCCTACGTACATTGGTTTGTGAGGGTATTGGGGTTTTTATAATAGTAGAGAGTTGACATCTCATTCTTGGAGTAGAAGTCTTTTCCTTATAGGAATCCTTATAAGCATAAATTGTGGAATCCTTTCCTTGTAGGGATCCTTGCAAGCGTATATTATGGGATCCTTTCCTTGTAGGAGACTAACACCAAGTGTGGGATGCAAGACATTTCCATATGTATTCAGGCGCAGGGGCCAAGTCAAAGTTACATCAAAGCTGTCAGCTTTATCCCCACTCCCTTCAGCCTTATCACCGTTAATTTGTAGATGGTGTCAGCTTTCAGGTGTGTTTCACGGGCGTCCTAATCAAATCTCTGCTAATTTACTTAAAGGAAGCTGACGGCTGAAAACTATAGTCTTCAACTTTTGCCCGTCGACCTTACTTACATCTGTCGTCTTGCGCTCAACACAAGCAAATATTATTTTCTCCCTTATCAATAATAATTTTTATTTTAAAAATAGAGAAGCTATAGGCTGGACTTTTGCCCAAAGTGGGAGGGTGGGGGTCTTGTAGTCTTTTTTGAGTGGGTGGGTCATAATGGACCTATACTGGACCTAATTGCAACAAGAGGTGAGCCACACTCTCCTTCAACTATAGGAGGCCCACAATTGAGCTTCGCCAGGAAACCCATATTTTCGAGATATTCTAATTTTTTAGATTTTGTTTTTTCAACGTCTCCTTTTTATGAACCAGACAGGGATGGAACTAGGATTTGAACATGGGGGGGGGGGGGCCAAAGCTTAAAACAATTTTTTTTTTTTTTAATGAAAATAAAAACTAACACCTATTTCATATTCAACAAAATACTACATATAAAATAAGTGTTTGTTAAACATTTGATATTATAAAAATGTTGACAAAGTATAACATACAAAATAAGTGTTTTTTAAACATTTCAACACATTTATCAAAATGGAACTCAACGCTCTTTTAAGTCTCAAAAGTCGTCTATGATTGAACAAAATAATAATAATGAACAAAAGTAATTAACAAAAAAAAGTTGGAAAAGAAATAAATTTAAAGGATGGATTTAAAATCTTACCGAAGCCCAGAAGAAGAAGTTCTGTTGGGGACATTATTCAAGAAATGAAATAAAGACTTAAAACTACCCCCACAAACTCTATAGTCTATGGCATGTGAAAAAGATGAAGTTACGAGTAAAAAATGGCGAGTAGATGATTGGTACAACATCAAGTTTGCAACAAAAGAGAGAATAGCTCACCTTAAATTCAATGAAACTTCCAAAATGAGAGCCATGTTTTGACCAATATTCCTAGCTTTTTTTTTTTCCACTCAGGGGGGGGGGGGGGGGGGTGGGGGGGAATGGCCCCCACTTGCCCCTATGTAGGTCCGTCCCTGGAACCAGATCAGGTTCCGACTAGATTTTTGAGCGGAAAATATAAATTTATTTTTATGAAATTCTAATGTTAAGATCACATTTAGGGCTAACTCTATAATTCAAAGTTCATCAAAGTAAGAAGTTATATAATAATATACTCAATTGGATTTAAAACATTCACATCATGAAAAATCCCCAAATTCCAAAAATCGTAGACTATAAAAATTTTACAAGATTAAAGCTGTTGCGAAGTGTTTCTTACATTAGGATTAGGGATGCTGTTATTGATATTAATTTGAAGGTTTAAACTTCAATCTTCTTCCCTTTGTAATTTTGGAACACTACTTTCAGTGTAGAATTAGAACCTTTTGTAATATACATTAATTTTGATGAGTTAAGTTACTGACACGGGGTTATTAATTAAAAAAAAAAACCCTTAAAATATACTTTTTTATTAGTATTTTCTTTTGATACAAGAATTTGGATCAAGTGGTATTCTAACTTATTGTTCAGAAAACACTCTAAAAATTCTAAGAGTTGATAGTGTGATAAATGGAACTTGGAATCTAAGGCTGGGTTTGGATACAAACCCACGTTTCACGTTTACATTTTCATTTTTTTTTTTTTTCAGGCATTTTAAGGAGTAGTGCGGTTACTGTGCATTACTGTGCGGCTACTGTTCAATGAACAGTAGCCGCAAATGCTGACTTTTCAGCCTTGAACAGTGCATAATGCACCGTTCATGAGTCCCACAAATCTCAACTTTTAGCATTTTTTTTCATTAAAAATAGATCCACGGTACTATTCACACATTTAAAAATTATTTTACTACAGTATTTTCAGTTCAGTTCAGCAAAATAAGTTATATCCAAACAGACCCTAAGTTTACGATATATCCTTCAAGGATGCTAAACCCACCCACCACACATCGTGTAAGACAAGAATATATTATTAACTGAAAAATTAAGATTAATATTAACTTCTTATGAACTATTACTAGGCCACACGAGGGCATTCTGCAATTTAAATCAATATTCAGTTTATAAAGATTCAATTATCCCGTGATCAAAAAGAATTTAGCCGGTTAAAAAAAAAAAAGTTTTTCATTTTCTAGAAAAATGTTAGAAATATTTCTTTTTAGCTTTATTGGTACTTCTAATTTTTGTAACCTTTTTTTAATATATTTTTTAAGCCTTTTTTAAGAAATAAAATGAACAGAAAGAAAAATAGAAATAAAGGCAAAAAAAAAAAAAAAAAAAAACTATCAAAATGAATATCAAGCTTTCTTTCCCTCTTGCTATCAAATCCCAACCATAGAAACAAGCGGTCATGAGAGCTCGTCTTTCCCACCTCTAAAACAAATACCATCTGGCTTTCCCTCCCATGGCCATGGCCTCCACAATAGCTCCTCAAGCTTCATACTCTCTCATACCCAAAGCCCAAAACAGTGGCCACTTACGAGAAGAGTACCACCCAACGCTAAAAGGAGCAAAATCAAGAAGTTCAAGAAGAAACCATGATCATAGTTTGCGCGTCTTTGCATCACAGCAAGAACCACCAAAACCCCAAAGAGCACCACCAGGAGTTGACACAAGAATCCATTGGGATAATGAAGATGAAGGGTGGATTGGAGGAAGCACTAGTTCCCAGCAAAAACAACAACAACAAAGCAATGAACCAAAGGAGCAGAAGAATCTATTGGGCGAGAAGTTTGCTGATTTGCTAAACGACTCATCCGACTCTCATTACCAGTGAGTCTCTATGTATACTTTCCCTTCTAGAATTGCATAAACAATTTTACAATCTTGGATGTGATTATGAACTTCTAGGACTGTGACCTTGAAAACATTTGCTTAGCTTTATACGGTCCATATTGAATAGTCAATTAATCACAAGTTCAGTGTTAAAAAGTACATTAGTTAAAGTTGTAAAACTTAGATACAGTAACTAATTAAGGACCAAGGTGTTGATCCTAGATTTTTTAATTAGATTAGACCATGAGTCCATGACTAATAAGTCACATGATTGAATTTAATTATGACCAAGGAAAGAGAACTTCAATGATGTTGCATTGACCAATACAATCATATAATTGAATTTGATTAAGCTTTGCCCTGTGCCATAGTATAGGTACTCCAAAAAAGGAAAAAAAAAAAAAATTGTCCCTTCCTAAACCACATATATGAATTTGCTTCTATATATGTGTGCGCCCATGATACCCAATAAAGTTGGAATTAATCAGGTTCTTAGGAGTATCAGCAGAAGCAGATATGGAAGAGATCAAAGCTGCTTACAGAAGATTATCAAAAGAGTACCATCCAGACACAACTTCTCTTCCACTAAAAGTTGCTTCAGGCAAGTTCATGAGGCTTAGAGAGATATACCATGTACTGAGCGATGAAGAAACCCGTAGATTCTATGATTGGACACTTGCTCAGGAGGCTGCAAGCCGCAAAGCCGAGAAACTGAAAATGAAATTGGATGATCCTTACAAGCAAGATGTAGAGAACTGGAAATCTGTTCCTGACATGGTTGATCGCCTTGGTGGAAAAAACATGGAGCTAGGTGATCAAGCAACCGCAGCCCTTGGCTTTGATATTATCGTCATTATTTTTTCCATTTTTAGTATCATTTTTGCTCTTTACTTCAAAGAACCATACTAATCAAGAATAGCTTAGAGCCTTGTATTATAAGTGTAATGTATATAAACTATAAAGTGACCCCTCATTCCAAGTGCACATCAAACTATATATTGTGGCTACAATCATGAAAGTTCATTTGTTTATGTGATTGAACATGATTTATGTGCTATCAGTGGTGGAACTCAATACTTGTTCGTGTAATCTGTTTGATCATTTTAATTCATTATACTTCAAGGATAAGGTAATTGATAAGAAACATGTTTAGACAAAATATATTGTTGGTTCTTGTCCTTTAACAAATGAGTGATTTTAGTCCTTCATAAATCCTCTTTTTTTTTTTTTTCTTTTTTTTTCTTTTTTTTTTTTGGTGTGCGCATGTGTAGTCCTTCATAAACTTAAATTGTTTGCTTTTGGTCCTTCCATCAACCTTCATCAAATTTCTTATTTCTTAGACAAACAAGAAACTAAAAACTAAGACATTATCGATTTGTTTAGGGGTGTGCATGGGTTAGGTTGAGGGGATTTTTTGACTCAACCCATTATGGTTGGTTAAAAAAAATTTAACCCAACCCATCACATAAGTCCAACCCAACCCACATGGGTCAGGTTGAAACCATAAGTTGGACAATTTTTTTTATTTATTATTATTATTAAATTGAACAAAAAAATTATAATTATAAATATATTAAAAAAACCCAAAAATTAGTATCAATGTAACTCCTTAAAGGCAATTAACACTAATGACTAAACAACAATAGTAATTTACTAGGGTTTTGTAAACTAATTGGCTTTTATATAAGATAGAATGAGCTGATTATTTTTAAAAAATTATTAATTATATAATATATGTTAAATATATGAGTGGGTCGGCTTAGGTTTGGCGGCTTTGGAATTTTAAATCCAAACCCAACCCGACCCACCATCAAAAAAAATTTTATAACCCAACCCAACCCACGAAGTCCTAAAAACTGACCCAACCTGACGGGTTGAGTTGGGTTGGGTCGGTTTTGGCGGGTTGGCTACACACCCTTAGATTTGTTAGACATGTTAGCTATGAAATAAAAATAATTATTTCAAGTTTGTTAAAGACTAAAATCAATCAGATTAAACTTTCGATACTAGAACTGCTCATTGGTTAAAATTTAGGGACCAAAAATGTGATTTAATATTTAATAAATTTTAATCTGTAATATATAATATTACATAATTACAGTCAATGATTTTATTCAAGCCCTTATTAGGAGAAATTGGGATACATCTCTTCATAATACTTTATTGCATCGAAATTTTATTCACATTGTTTTTGTTTTTCATAATAAAAGATTGTCAAAGGCCATATAGCCAATCTTGTTAAGTCTATCTATTATGGATTTATAACCAATAACAAAATTTTGGGATTATGTATATTATTAAAAGTTAAATATAAACTAAAAATATATATTTTACATCTGAGTTAGGTTGAAGCCCAATAACAACAACGAATTGCAGTTCTGATACGAATTCCTCAACCGAAGCCCACAACAAATTTCAGCCAAACAACAATTTAATTTCTCACCACCCCACCCCCCCCCCCCCCCCCCTTCTCTCTCTCTCTCTCAGTTTCCCACCAAGAAAAGCCAATCCTCGCAACCAAACAGACCTCTTCACCCTATTCCACCTCTTCACATTTCCCAGTAATTTCATTTCCATTTCCCATTTCCCACTCCCAAAGCTTTCGTGCTTGTCCAGCACACCAAGCAAAACTATCTGAAGAATTGCGAAGTAGAGGACCCTAGAATATTATCTGATTATGATGATCTAGCAAATTTCATTGAGTGCAACTGAGATAAGGATTATCTTGGCTATTTAAAGCATTCGACAAAGATATCGTGAATCTAAAACTAAATGGAGGAGATATCAACAGATAACAGTTTTAACTTTTAAGGTGGAAGAAACAGAAAGAGATTTGGAAGTGTTTGAAAAGGCAGAAAATTTAAATTGTGTATAGCTTTGTAGCTATTGTGCACTAGTGTTATTTTGTAGTATCAAAATTAAGTCCAGTACACAACTGATATGAAAATGGTATCTCAAGTCTCAAAATCTAATATTTTGCTTGAGAACTGATGGTTTTAAGATTCAATTATACACAGTATACATCAAGCAAATTTAATGAACAACTATTACGTCAATGGCATTTATTGCAAGAACCATCATTAGCAATCGCAGGTGACCCTCAACATATTATTGTCAACAACGGTCGCCTCTTTGGATCTATAGGGTGCATTATAGTCTATAGAGCATCCCGTTGGTAGAGTCATAAATTTAGCAATTTGGTACTACAAAAAACTACTTTATCTATTTTACAATTTCACTTTACAAAACACCAAATATCGGTAGTTTTATTTTAACTTTCAATACAATAAAATAATATAAATAATACAATAAAATAAAATATCAACTACAATAAACAACAACCCCACCACCACCACTACAATAAAATAATATAACTTTTAATATATATATATATATATATATATATTTTACCTTCTTAGCTACAAGATGGTTGTGCACTATAGCTTAACGACCAAATTTTTTAGCTTTCCCTCCACCATTGCAACATGCTTTTTAGTATTGGGGTGCTAAGACTTTTTAGCACCACCAATACTAATGCTCTAATAAATTAATATGATTATGAGACTCAAAGTAGGTGTTACTAAAGCAGCTTTGTTATCCCTAAAATTTATAATAATAAAAACAGAAAAAAAAGAAGCTTATTTAGTTGAAGTAGTTGTCTTTACTCCTTGGCCTTGTTTTAGGCTCTTTGAGGAATTTGCCTCCTAAAACAATATCCTATGTGCTTAAGAGCATATAGATATGATCCTGATGCATAATTTTTAAGTCAAAATGCAAAAACACCTTCTAGGATTTTGGTTCAGTTGCAAAAACACTCCATGATGTTCCAATTATTCTTTAAAACTCTCTAATTTAGAGCATTCACATCAAAGATGTGAAAAATGCTAAATCTTAATTTTAGCTCACATCTCCTTAAAATATGATCCACATCAAGCATGTTATTTTTAAAATTTTTGACATCTTAGCTAAAGTGGAGTGTCATCTTTGACACCTTACTGTAGTAAGATGATAGATTTTTTCTTTTTCTTTTTCTCTCTCTCACTCTCTCTTGTGTTGTGTGCTCATGCCTCTCTCCACTACTTTCTCTCTCTCACTTGATTAAAATAAATAATATTTTAATGAAGTGGTAAAAAAAATAAAACATTTGATATTGGATGAATTATAAAGTGGAATGTTTAAATAAATAAAATAATGTTTTAAAATGCTAAATGCTATATTTTTTTTACATATTTGATGAAAATGCTCTAAAATTTTCATATTTGTCAAATTGACCCGAGAACTAACTTCTCATTGATAAAAAATCACAAGATTTTTGCATCGCCACATTAATAAAACTTACCAACTGATTCGTAGCATGGTCACATAATTTTTCCATGACTAAGCACATTAACTAGGGTCAGTTAACCATCAGAAAATATAAAAATCTTTTAAAAATATTTTCGAATCGGTTTAGGTGTCCGTTAACTTTTCCTTTCAAATCAAACGAACCTCATTTTTCCCTCGTTTTCTCTCTTTCTCGGTTTACCTGCCAAGAAATCCAATTCTCACAAACCAAACAAACCTCTTCACAATTCCCAGTAATTTCAATTCCATTCTCATTTTTCCACCTCCCCAAACGCTTGGTGCTTTTTCCAGCACACCAAGCAAAAATGGGACCCGGAAAAATCGAAAACCACCCGAGTCCCTCCAAAGAAACCTTTCCTCCAAATCCACACTCCTTCAAAAGCCTAATCCCCTTAATCCAATCTTCCCCACAGGTAAATTCAAACACTCAATTTTCCCCAAATTCCTTCCCAAATTCCCAATTTCTCAATTCTAGGGTTTTTTGTTGTTGCAGGATTTGAAGCCATCGCTCACCAAATCGATCTACTTCCTCTTGCTCCACACGTCGCTAAACGCACCGCTTCACCGCTCCGATTTCGAGTCCGTACGGACTCTCTCAAACATTCTGTTCGAAGATCTCGATCGGCGGTTCAAGCAGTTCTTCTTCTCCGACCTGCGCGACGTTTTCCGGGGAACGAGGTCGAGTGCGAAGGTGTGGGCCAGCGTGGAGCAGCTGATTTTGATCCTGAGGTGCTGTTTGGTTGCGTTGAATTTGTTGGAGTTCGATCCGAATTTGCTGTGGAAGAAAGTTAGGGTTCTGCTTCTGATTGTGAGGGTTTTGGTTTCTCTAGTGAGCGAGAGTGAGAAGAGCGAGAGTAGTGTTAAGTTTGAGAAGTTGTTTGGTGATGATGATGATGGTTGCGCTGCCTCTGTGGCTGAGGACTTTGTGGCTTCGCTGTGTTTTCTCAAACCTTTGGATCCTTGCCGGCCATTTTTATGCGCCTTGATCGAGGTAACCGCCGAAAAATTGGAACTTTTGTTGGCTTTTGATTTCAATTATAGAGTTGTTAAGCTCAATTTTGGTGATTTGGTCTGTTAAATTTAAAATGTTGCAGTTTCATACTTTGAAATTTTTGAAAATGTATCAATTTCATGCTTCTGTGACTGTTTAATATCACTTGTGTTGAGTTGGTATAGCTTGTTTTTCCACTGAAAGTTGCACATATGAAAAGGTAAGGATTTTAAAAAGTTTACATAAGCAAATAAACTAAATAAGCACCATCTCTATGCGCCTTTATTGAGTTAATAGCCAAAGCCAAAAAATTGAAAATTTTGTGGCTTTTGATTTCAACTATAGATTTGTTAATTTTGTGGTAGCTGAAATTTCGATCACTAAATTTGGTTTTATGTTTGATTTTGGTGATTTGGTCTGTTAAAATTTGAAATATTTGAAAATGTATAAATTTCATGCTTCTGTGACTGTTTAATATCACCTGTGTTGATTTGGCATAGCTTGTTTTTACACTGAAAGTTGCAAATTTGAAAAGTTGAGGATTTTAAAAAGTTTACATAAGCAAATAAACTAAATAAGCACCCAAAAAAAAAAAAAAAAATCAGCCTTTGTAACATCCCATGTTAGTGCTTCGTTTGCCACTATGGAATTTCTTGACTAAAGTACATTTTTAGCACTTTGGGTTGTTTAATTTTGGCCCTTTATGTTTGATTTTTAATTTCATATTGGTCATACCATCTTAGTAATCTAACCGTTCATAGTGTGTGTGTATTTTGTTTCTTCCTACAACAACAAAATCCATGCATTGCACGACATTTTAGAAATTACAACTAGTATTTTCATGAAATAGTTTAACATGAATGGTCCTTTACTTTGGGTCTTATAGATATAAATTGACTCTAAAATTTTAGAGTCAATTTATATGTAGATATTTTTCTGATTTTAATTCTTTAGGCTACTCCGTGTCTTTCATTCATGAAGCAATCACTTTTCAATAAAATTATTCTTGCCTATCCCAAAAAAAGAAGAAGTTAAACATGAAGGACAATTAACAGTCAAATTACTCACAAAAACGGAGTAATGGACACCAGAGTCAACATGAGAACATCATCAAACATGAAGGGATAAAATTAAAATTTTGAAACATAATGTGCTAAAATGAAAACAACTCCAAACTTCAAGAGCCAAAAAGTGTATTTTAGTGTTTTTTTTTAATGGTTAATAGATGGAAGGGTGAAAGTTTAAACAACCAAGCTGGCAATATTGGAATAAATTCATAATTATGTTTTTGTATCACTTTTGATTTAGTGGAGCTATTTAAAACCTTCCTAGTCTATTTGGTAACAATTTTTCCTTTATATGCTAATTGATTGCTGATATCCTGGCTTCCTTTTTGAGTTACTTTTGAATCTTTATTACTAGCATTATGGATGTACATGATTTTGAACATTGAGGATATTGTTTCAAATGAAAAATTAAAGTAGCACGTCACTCTGTCAAAATTAAGCATCCTTTATTTAAAGCCTTTTGTCCATTTCATTTTACCCCTCTCTATACCTTCTTATCCGGGTAGTTACTTCTATGGAGTTTTGTTGAAGCCATAGAAACTTAATGTCGAAATATGATATTCAGGTTTTGGCGGACGAGCTTCTAATAAATAAATCATTGAGAAAGTGCTTTATGCTAGTTGATTCTGCTTCCGGAAATGAAGCACTGTTTATGTGCCATTTTGGTCATGGGGATATTGAAAGTGTGCTGGAGGTGGTTTCTGTTCATTTTGTCCTGTCAGTTTCAGATGGGCATGCATTTGATAATTTCATTAACAGGTTAGTGTGGCAGCATGACAATGATTTTAGAATTCCTGAACTGAGCCTCACTCCAGCCATGTCATTGCTTTTCAATCCTATCATTCTTTCTGCACCAAAAATGTTCCAGGCCCATTTAATTTCATTGGTTTCGGATGCCATTGGCATTGGCATGTCTTCTAAGAATTTGAGTCCAGATATTGAACTTATGAATTGCTACCTTACTACATTTGAAAGGTCTGTCATCTTGTACAGCAAACTCATGTCTAGTTTGCAAGTGGACGATCATTCTATAGGATCTACAGGTTCTGTCAATCCATGCATGCTTGGGAAAAGTAATCTGACTTTTGACTTATGTGTTCAGCAAGGAACAATAAATAGAGTTTATAAAGTAGTTTCCAAGGCAGATGATTTGTGGGAATTTTATTTACGCAATATGTTCTTTGGAACAAAGTCTGACTTGATGACTGGATCTATTTCATATTTGAAAGAGAATGGACATGTTTTTGAGGAATCAAGCAGAGATGAGAATTTGTCAATCTTAGATTGTATAATTCTTAATGCTTTTTCAGATGATGTTAGTGATACTGTATTGTACAAAAAGGGGGAGACAAATACCCAAGATATTTATCTTCTTGCTTCTATATTGAAGTTAATGAGTAGTTCATTGGTACAAGCAATTTGGTGTTTAAGGCATAGTGGGAATTTGGGATGTCTGAAATCCTTGGAAAATGCTGCTTCATGTAAGGAATATGATTTTATGGTGGGCATAATTCACTGTTTTCAAGAATCCAGTGTATATCTTCCAGTTCAAAGATTCTTGTGTGACATTATGAAAATTTACCCAACAAGACATAAGGAGTCCAAGTGGATGTTTTTGCACTTTTCGGGCTTGCTGTCTTTAAGTTTTAAAAGTGGGCTTAATTTCTTGGTGAAGGGATGTATCTCCATGATGATGGCACTGATTAATCTATTCGCATTTGAAGAGGGTAATTTGGCAGCTCTAAGGTCATTGCTTGGTACTGGATCTGTAGCCTTGTCATCAGTATCATCCTATGATAAAGTTCAAGAGGTGATTTTCGTTTCTTCCCAGATTTAAATTCTTAATTACTTTGTCGTATTTTATGCCTTGAAGGCTTGAAGCTTTGGCAAATTTTGCAGGCCCGGCTGCAACATAAATCTAGTAAAAGAGTTGCATCAAGATTTCAAGAGATTCAGATGCTTCACTTAAGGTACATGATACTGTTGTCTTTGTCACATGAGCATGATTTTTGGTTCTCATGTAGAGCATGTAACGCAGTGTGTTCATGCTTCTAATGTTTTAAATTGCTTTCTGCTTTCAAATTGGGACATCTTGTGATGTTGGAAGCCACTGTTTTGGCTCGTTTTTGGAGCTTGAAATTTTTTTTCTACCTTAGGAACGTTTAGTTCCAAATTGGAAAGAGAACTAACCTCATATAATTTTGTGGAAAGTTGTTTGCTTGAAATTATGCTGGCTAAGCATACTATTAGGCAAACTAGAGCCTTCCTTTTGTCTTTTGTGCGATGAAAAAGTCAGTGCCATATGCTAGTTCATTATTTAATAGTCTTACCAAGAATGGAGTACCATCATTTGCATGGATCTTCTGTGCAGTCTTATTCTTTCTCAATGCATTTTTTTCCCTTTTTTCTAGCACGGATCTCAGAAGCTTCGACCAGAAATTACAAAACGAGCAAGCAGAAACTTCACAGAATGTGTCCATCCTTAATCACATGGAGTCTGTTTATGGCACAGAGGAGGAAACAGTGAAAACCTGTAATGGGGAGATGTTCCTGAAATGCATGTTAGGAGACTCTAAAAATTTACCTGATTTTGATGATCTAGCAGATTTCATTGAGTGCAAGCGTGGGAAGGATTATCATATTTGGTTGAAGGATAAACAAAGACATCGTAAATGGAAAGGTGAGAAGATGGCAGTCTTAAGGTTTAAGAAAAAGAGAAAGACTTGGAAGCTTTGGAAGCTTATGAAAAGTCTGAAAAATTAAATCATGAATAGCTTTGTATGTATTGAGCGCTAGTGTTGTAGGTTGACCAGCAAATTTCTGTAGTATAGAAAATAGGTCCAGTATACAACCATCATGAAGATGGAATCTCAAGTTTGAACTTCCCAGGGCTCCATAGTTTTATATTCATTATTTATCTTTCTTTTCATTTCAGTTGCATATAATAATGCGTATGTAACATATTGCTCAAGAAACTGATACTTTTATGATTCAGTGTCAAACACTCTAGGTCAGGAAAATTTTAATTAACAATTATTAACTAAATCCAATGGAGGAACTGGTGTATTGCTTCTTATAAACTATGGTTACGCTTATGTCTCTAATATTTACTTTTTGAGGATGGGAAAAATTTATTGCCCAGGCTGTTTCTCTTGTTTGTAAAGCTCTCCAAATTAGAAAACTCCTGTCATGTGCATTTTATATTCTCTCTATTAACGCTGCAGGAGCATCATCATAGCAACTCTGGAAATTACCCTCATTCTGAGTTTTAGATTTGTGATCTATCAAAGGTCCATTGTTAATTGTAGACTGTAGATGCTAGACTGAGTATTTTCCAGTAAAACCAAACAAAACCAAATGCTGTAGTTTATTGAAATCTCTTTCACTTTGAGGCAACATATGGAAGTCACAAACAAATAAACAACATACTATGCAAGCCATGTTATGGAGAATAACCAATACAATCTCATTTGGTATTTCCCGACCAGCTCAATTCCTAGAGATTGGCTTTTCCCAGGATTTACCAACAAGGCATATACCTATAACATAACAACAAAAGTGAAACAAAGGCTCTAATAATAAGGCCTTACTAGTTTCCAAATTTCATAAAAAAGAGAGATTATAGATTAGATAATGAGAATAATAGTCCATCTATGTATGATATCTTTTGTCTTGTCAGCTGCTAATTGCATTCTCAGGAACCAGCTTCCTTTGGTATTATGGAGGTGTGGGAATCAAGATTTGTACTGTTGATTTGATGACGTTTTGAATGCATCTGCTGCTGCTGCTGCTGCTGGTATAAATTTTGAAGCCTTGAGACTTCTTTTTGTAGCATATCCTGTTCCACTGTAGTAACCAAGTCCAGAGCATACAAATGATCATGAAACCCAATTCTAGTTAGATTATGATACTTCTAGAAAAATTACCTTAAGATGGTAGGGCAATTACAATAACAACAATCAAGCTTTTAGTAATAAAACTTTAGGGTCAGCTATGAATCCTCAATAGACTAATTAGGGATGGTCGCATATATTCTCTTTCTTCATTTTATCATATCCAAGTCATCCTCTTTTTTTAATACTATTTCTATGCTATTTTAGGTCTTTCTCTACCTTTTTTCATTCCTTTTGCTTGAATCAATTCACTCTTCCTAACTTGTACATTAATTGCTCTCTTTGCACATCTAAGCCATCTCAAACAACTCTTCCTCATCTTTGAGATAGTTTGATCATGAGTCAAGGAGAGTTGTTTGAGAGAGTTTGATTATGTGTAAAGTATAGAGATTAATGCACCTGTGAGAAAGAGATGGTGGGGACAAATATCATTTAAAATAAAGCACTACTCATCAGCAGTCCTATGAACAGGTATTCAAGGAAACATCATACTAAAAGAGGGCCATTTTCTGATTTTAAACTGGGAAAGAGACATTGAGGAAAGAGACATATTTGTATAAAGGATGCCCAAGCAAAGGATGAGATTGATGCCATAACATTTAAAACCATAAACTGGTGATATGGTATTCATTTAAATGGTGCTATAAACCAGCACAGAAAGAAGCAAAGCATAAAAAAGTCTCAAGCTTTTAATAAGAAACTTACAGTGTTTTATGAATCTCTCTTGAGATAAACTTTCCAACCGTTGCTTGAGGGCCATGTTTTCCATGCCCAATATAAGATTCTGTTGGTCAAGAAATTCAAGCTCAGCTGAGACTTCATATCCTTCTGCCTGTAAGGTCATATTGGCTGACAGTGTCAAATCTTGTACAATAGTAAATAAACAATTCTTATTTGAGCATTTCAGTTTCTGAAGGCCTTGCCTGCAAAACTTGGATATTTCTTTCCATTTCAGCTATATATTGAAGTTTCCTGAGTCGGGACCGTTGGGCAAATTGCCTGCATTTTGTAGAACTAAGGATTTTATTTTATTTTTTATTTTTTTTCGTATTCAAAGTGCTAGATTTTACAATACTATAGAGAAACTATGTTGAAGTCTGAATAAAAATTGGTCCGTGACCGTCATTCAGTTAATTATAGGGCATGGTAAAGCTGAAAACATCAAAATCAACTGTTGCATACTGTTATCATGGGGGAAAGTGTCCAGAAGAATAGAAGGGTTTGAGGGGGTGGAAGGGTTTGAGAGATTTTATGATTAAATCCGTATGCACGTATGGGAGGCACACTAGGGGAAGTTCAGGTGAAAATCAATCCATACACTTTTTTGTTAGATGTATGCATTGAGCAACAATAATGCAAACTACCATTTCAATTTGGCTTCCTAAAGTAGTGAAGATTTAAAATATTTTTTCTTTTAGATGTATACATGTAGGAATAATTCCTAATAAAGAGGATTACTATGTATAGAACACTACAAAGAGAATACAATTTTTAGTGTAAATTTTAACAAAATAAAAAAGTAACTTGAAACCACCCTAGATAAGATTGAATCTTTATTTATTTATATTTAGATAAATAAAAAAACCGAAAGAGATGTTGTTAATCAATCCAAACAAATTGAAGAAAGAAAAATCTAATAGTATCGAAAATTGATTATGCAGCTTCTGAACAATTTAGAAGTAAGAAATTGCAAGAAACAGGTTTAAGCATAGAGGACGTGAAAGTAACATAATAACTCAGCAGCACAAGTCAGTTAGGATCAAGGTGTTACACTGTTACTCATATTATGCTTATCTGAACATATGGAGATGGGTTTTCATTGTTTCAAATCCAACCATATTCACACTCATTCACATCATGTCCACACTTTTTCATACCATATGTAAAATGCAGATATCTAATATAAAAGTATGGAAATTATGTGAAACATTTCACATTCATGAGTGTAAAACAATAATTAGCCTATATGAAGATAATGCCACTGGGGAACAAATGAGTGGACAACATACTGTTTAGCACGTTTTAAATCTGCCCTGGATGTAGTTGGATTAGAATGGCTGCAATCGCTTCTAAATGAAGAGAATTCTGGATCCTTTCCATCTTTCTTTACAATGGCTTTAGATGGCAAGCCATCAGGTTCTTGTGGAGTGCATGATAATCCTGAGGTTTGAAGACTAATGCCATCACTTGTAAATAAAGAGCTGCTGGAGGAGGTAACAGAAGTGGAGGATGATTCCCATGCCTTATTTTGATGCATATGAGAAGTGCTTGCATTTGCACGCAAGGAAGCCTGTGACAAACCTTTATGATGATCAAAATTAGAAAATCCCCTAGAAGGTCCAGCTTCAGGATTGTTTTTGAACTTGTATCTGTCTTCTCTAAAGGACTTAGCTGGTCCATTTAAGGATGCAATAGAGTCACTTGATGAACGCTGATGACCTCTGCCCACAGGTATCTCTGGCTCATTAAGCAATTCGTCAAGCCAAGAGGGTTGTTCCTCTAATAGAAAGCTATCGGATGATGTACGTTGGTGGCATTGTCCCCCCATAGGCTTTGGATAACCTTCTGATCTAACAGTGGGATTGGCAATGCAATTTTCATCAGATGGAAAAATGCAATCGAAGGTATTAGGTGGCAGCGGTAACAGTCTTCCTTTGAATGTAAAGTTTCTCATGGTTGATGAACCATCTGAATTCTCCATGCCTTTAAGTAAATGTGCCTGTCAGAAAGCAATGTACAAGGAAAAGAATATCAGGACTTATAGAACATTAGCAAAAGAGCATATCTACCAATTTCACTGAGAAACAATGAGTTTGTTTTTCACTGATCTTTACCAACTACAATCAGGAATCATTGGAAGCATAGATAACCAAAAATGTGTCTTCCATTTTATTATGAGTTCTCATTCTTATTAGTTTCATTCCTGCAAGGTGATTTCATATGTTTTGGGGAAAAGGGAATTGGGTGGAAAGGAATGGAAAATAATATTTGAATTGTTTCTTTTCTCCCCCTTGTTTGGGAGTTTTTGATGAGAGGAAAGGGATGGATTTGTAGGGAAAGGAAAATTCAAGTATGATGGATTATCCTACCAACTTAGAATATCCCACAACTGTGGCAAAAACAATGGAATTCAGTATGGTGCATATAAAATGGTGATATAGGAGTCAAAACCAAAGAAGAAAAGAAATGAGAAACACTACATCCACTTGGGATCATAAAATGGAGCAGAATGGTAGTTTAATTCTTATATTGATTTGCTTTACAAAAAATTATTGAACTTACCTCCAAGCTAGATTTTGCTATTCAGATATCCCTTCAAATCAGATGTGAAACCTTGCAGGCCTAAAAGAGAGAATCACCATAGGTATATAGTCCTCTAAGGATTATATAAGATCAAGCATATCAATGCCTAATGGGGAGGTTTTTGATGAGGGATACAGAACAAAGAAAATTTCTCGACAAGATCAAGGATCAAAGTAGTGAAAGTCAATGAGCTTATCCAAGAAGTATTGCACCACAGCTGAGTATTGAGAGACAACGACAATGACAAGTGATAATGTGATATAGACTCATAGTAGAGGCAAAGTATTATTTCACGTACTATGAAAGGTGGATCATCTAATGTGAAATCAAATAGACAGTGAAAGATAAGGGGACTATTAGCTGTATACAGCCTGAGTCCAAATACTTTGATGTCAATTTACACTAATTCTGTTCCATCCAGAACATTACTATAGTTAGGTCCACATTTATCTGTCAAATCGTTAGCCAGCATTGCCTTCTCTCACTAACTCAATCATCTAGTCTTTTTTTTTCCCTTGGCTTCATGATTAATGGCAATGCCCCTCAACTTTATTATACACTACACCTACCTCACTAAAAAACTCTGTTTCTTTGTTTAGGGAGGTCCAAAACTAGGAAAAGCCACCGACTTTATGACCAACTTTGCAAAAGGTATTAAATTCGTAAATATAATTTGGGGCAAGGAATTAGTCTCCAATTACTTTGAAAGATTTCTTTTGAGATTAGAGACATTTCTTGTTGGAGAAGGTATCTCACAGCATGTGGGTCCCACGTGAGCCGTGGCTCCGCACAATATGAGAGGGATAATATATATCTAATAGGTAAAAGATAATTATTGGTCTCATTGGCCCCTTAAAAAACTAACTGGAATAGAAAGAAGAAAAGGAAAATAAAGGTTGGAAACAAAAATTCTATATTTGTTATGTTTCATTCACATTACAAGCACTATGATTAGACTTGAGACAACCATGATAAGTTGATAACCTCGTAAAATTGAAATGATGGAAGTAAAAAAAAAAGGGGGTTTAAATAGACCCTTTTCTGTCCTTTTTATACCTCTTTTTCGATTAACAAACAGGAGATTCATGTGTAAAACATAAAAAATGCAAAAGAAGAAGAAAACCCAGATATCAAAATTAAAAAAAAAAAAAAAAAAACATATAAATTAAAGACAATTTAAGCCTAATGGATTCATATTTAAATAGGTGATGTATTTCATGTATCTGATATATTTATTTTTACTATGTGAAATTCACATGTTAATACGTTATAAGAAATAGTATGTGCACACATGCACATGCACACATATAAGATGAATTGCTTTTAATATGTGTAAGAGAGAGATGAGAGGCATAAACACATGCAGGCAGGGAGGCTTTACCGGTGGAGATTGGGGGACACTGTGAGGACTTATATATATATTGTCCCATTGGCAACCTTGGGAGATGACATCAATGTTCTTTGCTTTTTATTTTTTATTTAATTAAGAATAACAACAATAGCGTAACAATATAAAAAATGTGTATTACAATTTCCTCATTATAGTCATGTGGGTAGGCGGACCTTAATAAGAGTGTATTATAATCCTGATTTAATATGAGATTTGGCCTACCATATCTATCATTGAATGAATTCATAGTAATATATTATATATAGTATAAAAATGTAGACAACTAGACGCTCAAAACCTTTCTTCATGCCTATATCTTAGGTCCCACATAAATATAACCATACCCAAACCAAAATATTATATATATATTTTAAAACAAACCAAAATATTATATTAAAAAGCAATTAGAATATATCTTTTTAGATGAGAACTTTTGAGATTAGCATCTATAAACTTTATCTACTTATCTCTTTTGTTTACTTTTTTTTTTTTTTTTTTTTTTTTTTTTGAGGAACATCTCTTTTGTTTACTAAATTAGTAAGTTTCTTGAAGTTCTAAATTAACTATAGTAATATTATATATATATATATATATTGAACCACTTGAGGCAAGAACAATATATACTATGCAATTTTTATTATATTTAACTTTATTTAAATTTCTTAAGGTTAAGGTTGTATTTGGAAACTTGGATTTGAATTTGGATTTGGATTTTAAATTAATAGATTTGAAATCAAAGGATTCCAAATCCATTGATTTTAGGAGTTATTTCAAATTCAAGCATTTTAGAGGTTTAAATTTCTTGACCTTTTTTAAACTTCTCAAACAAGTTATTTGGATTTTAATCACTCAAATTCCAACCCAAATGCCCAAATCATGTCATCCAAACGCACCATAAAAAATTTTGTGATAGAATTCTAGTTTGTGCATAATTTTAAATTTATTATAAAAAAAATAGTTAATAGATGCTTACCTAAAATAAACTATTCTTAGAATTAATAAGATATAAACCAATTTAATAATTATCACGTAGAAAGATAGTCGCCTGTCTTGATATAGGAATAGTATGTTAAGAAACGACCTGTCGTTTCTCTCATATCTTTCGGACTCGCCATTTCCACCCGACCCGACCCGATTACTTTCTATTATCTCAGATATAAATCGAAAATTTTGATTTTGCGAGCTCTAAATTTTTAACCAAAAAAATCAAAAATCTTAGAGAAGTCAAAGGCCTCCACAATGGTCAAAGACAAAGATCCTACCAATTTCTCTCGCACTTTCAAATACTTACTCGGTTAGTAATTTTCTCTAAACGAGAATTAAATTTTCTTTTTCCTTGCAAAAATTTTCTCTCAGTAACCAAACAGAGTCTTATGCTCAGAAAAAAAAAAATTGATTTCTGTAACCTATTTCGTCGTTGTTGTTCTCAATTTTTATTTATTTTGGATTTTTGTGAGCTCAGCTACTCAGTTCTTGTCTAGAGGAATTCCATTTGTGTTCAATTCATGGATAGTGAGGCATCTCACAGAATCCGACTACGCGGTAACATTCTCATTATCGAAAATTTCTTTCATTTTTTGCTGAATTGGTTATGATTTTTGAGCTGCCTTTTGAATCTTTGTTATAGTACCGTTCGTTTATCATGAATTTATATAGGTTATGAATTTCGAACTGATTTCTGAATCGTTGTTATATAACGGTTCATTTGTTGTGAATTTCCTTTTTTTATATGAATGTAGCTTTACGCGGTTCAATTCCATCTTTTCGTTACCTGTATCTTGTTTCTAAGTCGCGAGGGGTTCCGGCGAGCTTGCCTGCGTGCAGACATGAAATGGTACTTTCCAAAACCTATTCTTAGTGCACTTTTTGATTTTATTTTGCTAAATTACACTTTTTGTCTATGAAATTTGGTCAAGTTTTGATTTTTCGCTTAACATTATTGTTGGGACACAACTTCATTCACAACTTGATAAGATGGCAAGTTGTAATTGGAGTAACGTCAATTTCAAATAGACATAACATTTTTCACAGCTGCTGAGGTGGCAGTTTGTGATCGGTTGATGTTGCCCTCATCACAATTTGTCATCTCGTCAAGTTGTGAAATTTTCTGTGTTCGTAACATTGTTGAAATTTTTGTGTCACTAGACTAGACTAATTTTTTTTCTGCCAAAATGCACTTGTCTTCTCTGAAATTTAGGAATCTTGATTCATGATGGTCTAAACATAAATCAAACTCCTAAAAATATTGCCTTATGCTGCAGTGATGGCACATCATTGGAAGGAAACACAGTGAAGCTAATGAAAGTTGCTTGGATGACTCTCCCACTTGGAATAGTTATTACAATAGCAGCCTGTTTTTTTGTCTTCTGGTGGCAAAATATAAGTTATTCTAACCCATATGCACAGGCTATCTTGATTAATGGTGAAGTTCTTTATCTACTTCTAATTATTTGTAGAACCGTTATGTTGGCTTAGTCCTCTTTCTATCAAGGTTTTTGCTTATAGATTTCAGCTTAAAATTTTGTTATAATCCTCATTTAGAAGTCTTTTATCATCGTGATAGCAATTGAATCCATTGTTTTTGTACCTTTAGAAGTACAACTTAATATGTAGAAGTTCACAGAACTTATGATAAAGTTTGCTGTTTTGCTGGTAGCTTTTAGCATAATGCGCTGCAATGTTAGCTTGGATGATATAAGTTTGCTGCTTTATTGACTGGCTTCTTATTTCTGAGGCAAGCAAAGTTTTAGTTGCAGCAAATAGTATATAGCATTGATTTTTCGGAGAATAATGGGGACAAAATGCATTTTTGTAGCACTATGGCTGGAAGATCTTAGATTGACTGAGTTAGAACTGAATGGATATTTTATTTCTTTCATTATTGTGTTGTTTATTTGATCCATAAGACTAGTTCGTATCATATGGCAGGTTGTGCTTGTTTACTCGAGCTACTAGCCGAGCCATTATATATCCTTTCTCAGAACTTGCTTCTGCTTAAATTGCGGTTGATTGTTGAAGCTGCAGCCACACTTTCGCGGTGCTTAACCATGTATATCCTCATTGTCAATCAAACTGACATGGTATAGGTTGAAACTGGATTTATGCTGTCAATCTTGGTATTTATATGTTGTGAATATGCTTTGTCAACCACACCAGATCCTTATATATTCTTTTTCCCTCCTTTTTGTATGTTTACATTTGATGACTTCTCTTGGTTCTATGTATCTACAGTTGAATTTTTGTTGTTACTGTTTGTTCTATTATCATTATCATGCTTTATTTTCCTTTTTCTTAAGAAATGGTTATAATCAAATGTGTTCTGTCAAGAAATAATGACAATCTCACTAAAAATTGTTCATAATTCTCAACTGCGTTCCTTTGTAAATAATAGAAAATTTTCGTATCAATGCAAGGATTAACCCTTTTGTTTTCAATAAGTAAAACTGGTAGAGGGTTTAGGTATCAATGCAAGGATTAACTTTCTATGAAATGATATTTTCTATTTATATGTTAAGCATGACGAAATGGGAGTTAGATGATGAATTAGAAGATACACAGGGGGAATTACTGCCTGTGAATCTTTTCAACCTTGGAGTCCAGTATGCTTGATAGAAGCTATATGTTGTTGTCATGAACTGCGGTATTAAACATTGTTCTCAATTGAGAACAAAGGGAATTACTGTGTTTTTTTAAGCTGATGTTTCACTGCATAGCATGGATTTTGTTACAAGTTCTATAGTTATTGCTGAGCCTATCCTATTAAGCTGATAAAAAGTGGAGGTTAAAGGGAAAGCAATTGGTTTGACAGCTGTTCAGTTGTTGAATGTTACAGAGGGATGTCTGGATAGCATAAAAGTTGCATGACTTGGTGTCCTCTAGTACTTCTATTGCTTTTTTTTTATTATTACAAAATTGTTTTTATGCTGGCCAAAACAAAACCCTAAGAAAATGTTTTGGTCTTTGAAGGTGAATTGCAAAGGCTGGGATGCCTCATTGTAAATGGTGCTTTTTTGCTTTTTAAATAGAATATTACTCATGTTGGTTTGAAATATTTAATATTTATGACATCCTCTGCTTAGCTACCATGTCACCTTAAAACCCTTGTAAATGAATTCATTGGCATCATAGCACCTGTTTGATTTTTTATGTGTATCTGTTGTAGGATTTTACTAACCAGAGTCTGATAGCTTGCATGACTAAGGATTAATAAGATTTTAACTCTTAGTATGATTGATTTCTTGCAGGAGAAAGGGATTGTGTTCGCATTGTCGCAGACTGCATATGGGGCTTGCTTGTTCCTAGGCTATTGGGGCTATTTTCTTCTTTTTCGTGCCTTTAGAAGTTCTGATCTTTTCCCGTTTAGGTATAGCTTCTTTTCAGCTATCATCTTATAATACAAACAGAACACTTTAGGTTTTTATCTGGAGTCAGTCCTACTTATCTTTGTGTGAATCTCATTTTTGATTTTTGTAATGGGCCAACTGACTTCCACTTCTCTCTGGAAAAAAAAATTATGCTGTTTCTTATGGGTCCTATTCTTATCTTTGAGCTATCTAGACCCTTTAAACATTCTCTTACCTTCTGTTGAAAGTGAATGGTACACATTGACAGCTTAGCAATGGTTTACAGATTTGCTAACTAATTTTCTTTTCAAAATACAAATACACAATACGTCTGTTATCACTGAGAGTAATCTGCTCCTACTTTGTAGACCAGGTCGTTCATTAGAATCTTTCATGCTGGAGTTATTTGTTCTATTAGTATGTGTACATTCAGCAGGCCTAGCAGAAATGCTGTGGTACCATGGGTGTCATCTTCAGCAGTTTCCTGGCCATAGACCTTATTGATAGGAACTCAGTGGACTATTATATTTCCCAACTGAGGCTGCATCATTCTTATTTGCTACTCAGAGGAAAACCAAGACAGGAGATATGTTCACCTGCTCTTCTTCTTCTTCTCTACATATAGGCTCCTATTTGAATCTTTTCAGTTAAAACACTAGTGTTTTGTTATTGAGAGAATAACTCTCAATATTAAAACAAGTATGATCATGAAATGAAATGGTTTTGTTATAATGTATGAAACATATCAGGTTTTTCCTCATCACCAATAATTCTAAAACTATCATTCTAAAAGTTGTTAGAAATTTCCTTAAGGTTGGATCTAGTTACTGAACCCTATGAAATACTTCATTAATTATTAGTGAGGCTCTCACTTGTAATAGTCTTTTATCAAATGATTTTGTTTACTTCATTTGTTTCAATAGTAATTAAATTCTTGATGTTCGTTTTTTTTATAATCAAAGTTCATTATATAACTATAACACTTTCACAGAGCAGGAAATTTGAAGGATTATGATAGGCAGCTGTCAAACATGTGTTTTTTGTTTACCCTTCAATCCTTGCGGAAGTTGATCCTTCAAGAAGGAGAAAAGCTCGTACTTGTGTGGCTAGATACACCATATAATCAAGCTGTGTATGGACTTGTAGACAAACTAGGTAAGTAAATGGACCAAATCTCTTGTGGAGAATACAAGCTTTACTTAACAATATTGGCATTTGTTTTTATCTGCTTTATGCTAACAATAGATGTGATTAATTCTAATCTTTTTTTATGATTTGACTCTCTGAGCATGCTAAAACTGCTAATTGTTTTTCACATTTCAGGAAGCTTAGTGGTAAGGTTGGTGTTTCTTCCTTTTGAAGAAAGTTCATATGCTACCTTTGCAAGGTCTGCGTCAGGTTTATATCTCTCCTTTTTGTGTGTGGGCAGAAATCAAGCATACATCTTATCTTGATCATAGGCTGTTTTTCCTTAGTTTTAGTGATATATACATTTTCTTTCTTCATTCGGTTCAGGAGCGCTGCTTTGGCATATCTCTATAAATCATGCATCTATAATTTGATGAGCTTTAAAAAGATATCTTATATTTTTCTTACATCTATATATTGACAGGACAACATCCAGATAGAAGCAGGAGGTTGGGAAATTGCCTTGCCGAGGCCCTGAAGTTAGTTCTGTTAATTGGTTTGTTTCCATGCTTCTTTTGAATCCATTTATTTATGCATTTAACTTCCATTTTGGCACTCATTTCATAACATGAATTTGCATTGATATTAACATAGTTTTATCAGGTATGCTTGAATATACTCCAAAACTTGCAATATTAGGAACTTTATTAGTGAGTTGTTACTTGGAATTAGAATACTTAGTCTACAGAGACCTGTAGCTAATCATGCTGAGTTTTCCATTTACTTTGTTTGGTTTTCACCAACAGCATTACAACTCATTTAGATGAGGATACTGTAGAAGAATTTACCAAAAGATAAGAGTATTATAGAAGTGACCATAGGAAATATGTGAAGTTGTTAGGATTGAGAAGAGGTCATTATGTCTTGCAGTGATGGATTTGCATATTCATATATGTAGGTAACTAGTCCTCGTAGTTTTCCTCTATCATTTACACCTCTTACTTTGACTGGACTATTAGGCAAATAAGGTGAATTCTAATAGCATATAGGACCTACAACAACTCCTCTCCACCAAAACCTTTATTTGGTTAATGTCTTTTTATAATATTTTTGTTTAATTTTTTGAACACTCAACTCTCTCTCTTTTCTTTCTCTTTCTCTCTCTCTCTCTTTAGGTGGGGGTTGTATGTAGAACGTATTTATTGCATCCATGGTGTTTTGTCTTTCATAAAATTCCTTGAATGTTGTTGCTAATAGGCCCTTCCATTTTTCAATAAATTGACTAATTGAAGGTATCAAAGAGAAAGTATTTGGAACAAAATGTAATCAAGTACATGAATTTCGACATTAACAGTAGTCCCTTGCCCAATACAGCTGCTAACAAATTGAAAGCAACAGAAACTAGACTGACCGCACCTTGAATAGTATCTTTTTAGCCCAGAAAAAAAAAGGGATAATATTTTTTGTAAAGAATAGCTGAGGATAAAGAAAAGGGATCAAACTAACATGCATTACCCTGGTTCTTAATGTTCAGTAAGGAGTTTGCAACTGCAATAATGGGAGGTCTCAACTTGGCACATATGAAGAGGAAAATCAAATAACTGGGTTCAAATTACGTGATTTCACATGTTTGAATTTCCAAAGGCTTGACAAATCTAGCTTTAATATTTCTATTCTTCTTGTGAGCACATATGGATTCTATGGGAATGTTCTTACTTAAAATTATATATTTAGATGATACAAATTGATGACCATTATGAGCAATGTCATTTTTTCTTAATAGCCTTTTGCAATGGTGTCATTTGCTTCCTTTCTTTTTCCTCTTTACCTGTTCCCCCCGCACTTCCCCCTTCTCTCTTGGTCTGAATTTGCAACCACATATCTTGTAGGGCTTGTATTTATGGCATTTGGACCAAGTTATTCTTATTCTCTCATCAGATTATTGTATGGTCAGAAATGGAGTGATGGCGAAGCATCAACAGCCCTCCGGTATTATTGTGTTTATATCATTGTTTTGGCTATGAACGGTTAGTAACTTCTGTTATTTTGCTCATTTTCATGACCTTAATAATATCTGTTTCATTCTTCCTTAGTGGCCTCTTTCAGTTATATATTAGTTATACATCTTTTTTTATAATATAATCCTAGGATTATGTTGAAATCTAGAAAGTGAAGTGTGTTCTACAACCAATCTCCAATTTCAACTTAATGGAAACCTAAAAAATAAAAAATTATACTTTTCTTACAAATGGACTGTACATAAACCTTTTGGCCAATTAGCCAATGTCTATGAACTTGTAGTTGGCGAGGTGTCCAGTGTTAACCCAAATATTTTCAGCTTTATCTCAAAACAATGATGCCAGATATTTATATTATATTTATTTTGAATTTGCATCAGGAACTTCTGAAGCATTTCTACACGCAGTTGCAACTGAGAACCAACTCAAACGCTCAAATGATTCATTGCTTGTATTCTCAGTCATTTATATAGTACTGAATGTCCTGCTGATACGATCAGCCGGTGCAGTTGGCTTAATATTGGCAAATTCTTTAAGTATCCTTTTCTCATCGTGGGCATTCTTCTTTGTACCTTTTTCTTTTATTTTCTTGGTCGTGTTACAAATTTTGTGTTGTTTAAGCTCGACATTGAACAACAATTGATTTTTTTGAATCATTCAAATAGATTCTAGTTATGATGAGTAATAACTGAGATTAAAATAAGATGATCTTTGCTTTCTTGACTGTTGCAAAGATATGGTTTTGAGGATTATATACTCCACTCTGTTCATAAAGCGTTATTTCCAGGTATGACTTCTATGTGTTAGGTATTGGTTGTTTTGTGTTGATTTTGACCTTGAAATAATTTTCTGCTGTCCACAGGATTCTTCATTTTCCTTTTCCAGCTGCTTGCCTTCAGGATGGAAAGTTCTATTGTTTTCAGGTGTAACTACTCTCATTTCTGAGAAGATATTTTTGGATCGTAAAAATTTCTGGCCAACATTTTTCATTCATTTTTCAATTGGGTTGGCTTGCTTCTGTGTGTCATCTTTTGTCATGTAAGTATCTTCCTGTGCTCCCGATCCATTCGAAAATTGTTATTAGCTACTGAAAACTTCTCTCTCTCTCTCTCTCTTGGATGGTCATTATTGGAGTGTTATTGCATTTTCCCTTTGGCCATATTAGTTTTGTTTGCGTATTGAAAATAAATAAAATGGTTGTCCTATTTGTTTTGACTTGGGAGTTCTCTCTGTAATCTTTCCATTTTTATTGACAGCTATCGCCGTGAGAGGCCTTTCATCAACAAAATTATCCGTTTTCGTGATCATTCAGATTGAAGAACTGACATTTGCCCAACAAATCTGGAGGTGGGATTATGTTTCATTGGCTTAAATTAATTGTTTTCTTCCCCATTTGTTTGTTTGGATATGCTAAATCAAATATCCTTTTTGATGCAGCAAAAACAAGAGAGAGTTAAAGCCAAATTCAAGAACATATTTTTTAATGAAAACTTCAGAAATCGGTTTTTAAAGAAGCAAATATGTGCAAGAGCTACTGCATTGAAAAGCTTTGGTGGAGTAATCTTTATTTTGATTGTGATTCTTTGTTTTCATTTTATATTTAAAGCAACACCATTTTGGTTGTGGTGCTAGGAAAATTTTGTAAAATATGGGATGTAGGATATCCTTGGTTTTAAATATTAGTTTCTCTATAGGAAATTAGGAATGGCAATGGATTGAATTTGGTTTTAAATACTCCTTAATTTCTCTATATAATTTGCTGCCCTTGCCTTGTAAATAGGAATGGCAATGGATTGAGTTTGGTTTTAACTTTTAAATAAGCATTTCCAAACCCAAATCCATTCTGATATTTTACATCCTAAAATGTATTAAATTTTAGGAATTCCATTTTAAAATCATCCAATTTATATTCGAAAAGCTAAACTGGTATTAAACCCATCTGTTTATCTAACCATGAGTTGGGTTGAATGAGTTGGATTGGAATGGATTATGCAAATATTGAACATATAAATAACTACTAATAAGTAATAAGCACTTTTACACTAAATAAAAAATACTATAATTCAAACATAAGTAGTCACTATTGTTACTTGTTAATCACCATGACTCATTACTCTCAACCTTTAAAAAAATATTGCATTCAATGTAGTAACATTTGAGGTATGTTTAGTTTAAGGGAATCCACATTAGTTCTTATATCTAAATTCTTGGCAATTCAAGTATTCTTATATTTGGTTTGATTAAGATTCTATTTAGATTCACAGTCCCCCTCAAAAAAAAAAAAAAAAAAAAAAAAAAAAAAAAAAAGAAGAAGAAGAAGAGGTAAGATTCACTAAAATCTGAGGATCTTATATTTGATTTATCCTTAGAAATCTTATATGAATTATTTATTTATTTTTCAAAATATCCTTAAATTGAAAACACAATATCAAGTTTATTTTTTAATATTGTTATTATCTTCCTCCAAATAAATAATAAGAAACAAAATATAAACTATAAATTATGGCAATTTTTTTTTTTTTTTTTTTTTTTAGGTGATGGCAAACTCACTACTAGAGTGTAATACTTTTTAATAACATGTATAATATAAAAACAATTATTTAAATTCTTATTCTTCACGGTAATCATCACGTTCATGTCTTGTTAATAAAACTAATGTATATTCTTTCAGCATCTAACTCAATCTCAAACACCATTATGAGAATGGAACCCAACCTATCACGAACCCAATCCAATTACTTCACCTAGTCTCAGACCTTGGTAAGAAGATGGAACTCAACCTATTACAAACCGATCCAAATTAATAGAGATAACCTGGAAGCATAGGTGTTGTTGAGAGATTTCTTAACCCAAAAACTTAAGCCTATAAGTTTGGGCCCAATAATGTTAGAGGACTTAAAAGTTATCTTTTATAACATATTATGTGGTGAAATAGAATAGAAGCGCATTATTTAAATAAATTACATAACTTTATTAAAAAGTCGTGACCAAAATTACACATTTTTTTTTAGAAATAACTAAAACTACGTATGAATAGTCTATTCAATTGTCATATTATTTATGAAATAGTAGATTGGATTTAGAGAAAGACAGCTCCAAAACAATTTGGAGTCGAACTTTTTCTAATAGTTTAATATATTCAACTTCTTTACTTTTTCTCTATGTGTGATTTTCACTCATATGCATATACTCAAAAGGTGTTTAGCTAGATTAACATAAAACTGAAGTAAATTGATGCTACAAAATAGTATGAAATTTTGATTTTCTTTGGAAATAATTATCCAAATTCAGATCAACAACACTCAGATGAAACCCAAAAAAGAAAAAAAGAAAAAAAAAAAAAGAGAAAAGAAAAAGAAATAAGTAATAAGAAGAAGAAGCGTGGTAGTGTGCACTGATCTATTAAAGTTGATTTTTTTTTTTTTTTTTTTTTTTGAGAACATATTAAAGTTGGTTTAGATACTATCTTAAAATTTTTGTCTTTTAGGATTCATATCTATAATAGATTGTTTTGTTAGATAATCGACAACTTCACATTTCAACAGGTGACTACCGCTGTCCTATTGAGCCATTGTCGGACGACTATATTCAGTGTCTGATTTCGGTCCAATAAGTTTCCATTTCTCTTTTTACCGACCAAATCAAAAATTAAATTATAAATAAATAAAAATAAAAAATCAAGCATGTTATGTGAATTAATAAACTTCTGAGTAATAATTCACATACCAATGTCATGATGGGCAGGGAAAATTTGATAAAAATAGGGATTTGAATCCAAATTGTTTCTCTCTACAAGCCTCTTGGCACAAAATTTATCTCATTGATAGCTACACTTAACAACATTGCTCCCCATAATTTTTCTTCCCATATCGCTAATATAAAACTGGAAAAAAGTAGTGAAGTTTAAAATTGTCATAATAACCATAATTATGTATTTTTCTTCTTTTGAATAGGACTTTACTAGGGAATTAGCCAAAGGTCCCAACTGTGACAAGTAAAAGTAACTTTATCAATTCTTAGTCTTACTCCCATAATTCAACATGGACCAAGAGTCGAACTTTATAGTTTAAACCTCCACCATTAAAAAATCTAGAAATAACAAATGATACAAATGATTTCAAAGCAATGGGTGTACACATTTCATTTATACACCATAGTTAATATTTAGGAGAAGAAAACAATCCCTATATATGGTCTAGCAAAGAGTAGGTGAGAATGAGAAAATGAGCAAAATGTACAAAACCCACCTAGCAAAAAAAAAAGGTTTTGATGAGTGAGGAGGTGACAAAGAACAAAGTTGTCAAGGTGATGATTAACAGGACTCCCACGGGTGTATGGGTTGTCCTCCAATGCCATTAGAAATGTCCAACAATGGTAATTATATGTGTTGAAAGCTTGAGAAAGAAAAGTAGAAAAAAGAAAAAAAGGGGTTGAAAATATATGCTGTGTATGATACTTATGATTAATATGTAGACTAGGGTTTTAGACTAGTATCCAACAAAAAACATAGATATAAAGTGAACTTCCATGTTCTAAAACAATATGATTGTAGTTTTTGAGTTTAACTTAAGTGGTTGGATTCCTTAATGGATTTCACACTTTGTAAGTCTTTTGCTTCAAGGTGCAGAAACAAGTGAGTGCACAAGCATATAGAGTACTTTAATGGGTAAAACATAGGGAAAAAAACAAAAAACCAAAAGAGGACTTTTATTTGTACCTTAACCAACGTTGACACAAATCAGCAGAGCTTAACAAAACCATTGTCTGATTCCACACTTCAACTTAAAAATTAAAATTCCTTTTAGGAAATTTCCTTGTTTCCAATTTATTATTGCCTTTATATAAAATACAGAAGAAAGAATAAGAAAAAGAAAAGAAAATGAGTTGCTCAAATCAACAGCTAGACTATTATTATCATCTATGTTCTGCAAACACTCATAATGTATCAGAGAAGTCATGGTCCCAAATTAATATCGCAATCAAAATATACACATTATGACTCTTTTCCCCGATATATTTAGATGTCTTGCTATACTTTCACATGTACACCATTATCATTACTTTTACACAAGCACATAGTTACAAAAACCTCTGTAATTTGTGAAAAGGATTGAAATTTGTCTTTGGAAACTTATTGGACCAAAAGCACCTTTAAAATTTGATGAGCCTAATCTTTCACTGGTCAAAGGTCAGACCATTAAGCATATAAAAATGGTTAACTTTTGCATTTGTTTAGAAGTTACTTTAGGAGTCATGGATCAAACAAGACAAAGCAATTTAGAGTTAGGAGCATCAAGGATGAACCAGTATCCTCTGTTATAATTGATTCTACTTGAAAAAAAAATGGGGAAAAAATGAGTAAATTTAGGAAATGGGAAAAGAAAATCATGAGCAAAATAAACACAAGCATTGGTCATAATTGAAGACCATATATATTCATGAAAAATGTCATGTAAATTACCTTAATTAAACAAGTCATGTTCATTTTAAGTCGGAGATTCAAGATTCAAAATAGAATACTTTGTATTCATCAAAAAAAAAAATAGAATACTTTGTTTTTATTTTTGTTTTGAACTTTAAGAAGAGCTTCAGCAACCATTTGCAACCATTAAGCTAGACATAGTTTGCCTAGCACTTTAATATATATATATATATATATATATATCACCATGAAAGATAAAGCTGGAGGAGTGGTTTTCTCCTTTCTTAAAATCATGTAATGAAGCAATTTCCCAAAACCCTTCCCCAAAATTTAGCTACACTTAACTTTTTATCCCTTTTCAATAGAAGGTCCAAATCATTTGGTTGTCTATTCTCATATCTTCCAATACTCTCAAATTAAGTGGCAGTGCCCTCTGCATATATCTTCACGTTAAAGCATCTAATTTTATCCAACATCAAATGATAGAATATGACATGTAATGATGATATGGGACCCCTTTTTGTAATCCTCTTATTGTCTTCTCCAATTCACTTAGGCCACATATATAGATTCACCAACAAATAAGCTAATAAAGGTTTCAAATGTGTGATTATTGTAATTGTCCATGGATCACATGGACTCCTCTTAATTATCCTTTTTAGCCATCTAATCACGGAAAAGCTTCATTTACTTTTAAATTTTCATTTGAACAATACAAATTTGGTGCAACATTCAAGATATTTTTTGGTTAAAATAAACCTATCTAGTTTGCACCAATAATTAAAACCACAAAGAGAGTAGGTAGTGAAAATCATCTAGCCCAAATGGATTTTAAGAACCACAATCAGATAGGAAAAGTTCTCATTTGCTTATAATTCAGTTTATTTTCATGCTTTCATGTGCACAATTTTTCAAAGCCTTCTTCTAGATGTAACTCTACTTTAGTTTTGCCCAATTTATATTTTAATTATTATAAGCCAATGAGAAGAAGAAAAAAAAATCTCAAATGGGCCAAAAATATCAAAATTAATAAAAATATGGTATATATTAAAATGTAGTAAGCAAATAAGTTTAAGCTAATTAGATGATGAAAAATAGCTAATTCAAACTAACAGTAATTAATTTTAAAAATCACAATAAAGTAAAAGTATTATTGCAAATTCTACTTAATTTAGTTGTAAGGTGTGTTTGAATACCTGAAACTGAAAAATTATTGCTAAACGTACTGTAGATAAAGATAAAAATTAGTTGAAATAGTACAGTAAAACTTATGAATAGTGTCAAAAAGTGCAGTGAGACCCATAAATAGTAGAAAAAATAAGCTAAATAATGAAATAATTTTAATTTCTAATCCTAAACCAAATGCACACTAACTCAAATCTTAGCATGATAGAGAGAAGTTAAAGTCACAACAATCAAATTCACGAAAAATTCTTGATGATACCCAATTTGTCTACCACCTTACACACGGGTCAATAAAAAAAATTAAAAAAATTGGGTGGTGTTGTGAAATTGTGGTAAACTTTTGTTGTGACCTTAATTTTATTGAGCATGATATTATTAAGTAAATAAAAAATAAGAAAGATCTTATAAAAGAGATTAGGACTTTATTTTTAAATGCTACTCTTCCAAGAATTTGAGAAGTGCACTCTAGTTACACAACACATCTTTCATAAATCTAAAAATAAAAAATTTGAGAGGGGAAATAATTAGATGGTGTATGATTGGAAGGTGTTCGTCACTCTCTCCTAAAGAGAGATGGGAAAGGTGAACACATATATATCTTGTTGAGAAGTATTAAGTCTAAATCTTGACTTAGAGGTGTTGTCATCACATGCTCATTTCACTCACCTTCAAACACTAATTATTTTGTTCTCCACTTAGGGATGACCCATATATGAGAAAATTTCAAGTGGGAACAAAATTAGAACACAAGTCTAATAAATAAGAAAGATGAACCTTTATATATATATGCAATTCATTCATTCATGGCATGGGTGAATGACTGTTAAGTCAAACACTAGGAGTGCAATGCTGCAGTGTTTTCTGCAGAAAGAATTTAAAAGGATCCATTATATGGGTCCCTTTTCCAATCCCACCCAAAACTTTTTACATAACCAATCTTGTTCTCAAGTATGTTCAATTTTTTTTCATCATTCTCTTATGGACCCCCATAGCCCCACTCTTTTACTTTCTATTACACCATTGTTGGACCTCTCTGCTTCGTCCTTTTTCTGCTTTGGGCCTTGTTGGTTTCTAATTTTGTTTGCTTTGCACCTCAGATTATATACACATAGGAACTTAATTATTCATGTGTTTATTTGGACACCTGTAGCATGTGAGCAATATCTCGAATATTTTAGTGATTTTTTCCCCTTGGTTTAAGAATCAAATTCTATAGTGGAATATTAATATGACCAATAATTGGCTATTTATATATGAACAAGATCAAATGGTCAGTTATCAACTTGTACACACTGTCCTTGTTAACTAGGTATTTTATCTATGTGGATTTCATTGATTTCATCATGATCAATCGCCAACAAAGTTATTGATATTGTAGTTAAAAAAAAAAAAAAACTAATTGGATTAAATGAACCTATTTGCATGTGTTGCTATACGTTGATAAAAGAATGAGGTTGCATGGGTTTGGTATAAAGAGACCCAAGTAGGGATTGAGGCTGAGAGTATCATAAAAAATAAAATAAAAAATAAAAAATCCGGTAATTGGTTTAGAATTTATTTAAAGTAATGCTGGTATTAGTACCATATATATATATATATATATATATATCTTAATAAAATGCTATTATTTTATCCAAGAAAAGTTAGTAATTATATATACAATGCATATTCTGAATGCAAATCCTATATTTGCTTAACTGAAGTAAGAGAATATATCATAAAACTTTAACCTATGTATCATTTAGTTGCATTACTTTGTTCTTTCTTTTAAATTTTTAATTGTTTGAGACAAATTGTAAATATGAAACATCATTTTTTTTTCTTTACACTAAAAGATGTTGGAAAGACATGGTTACTTATAAATGATAACCATCACATATTTGCAAATTGAAAATAGACAAAAAATTTTTTACATTTTCTTGAAAGAATGAATGGCTGAATGCATTTGATATGGAAGTGTCTAAATTACATTGTTCTCCCTTGCCCTTTCACTCTTCATTCCGCGTTCACTTTTGTTTATAATCATTGTTCTTTTGTTTTTTATTGTGACCAAAAGTAAGAATTCAATGCAGATTTCTCTGTACCAATGTATAGGTTTTTTTTTTACTGCTACAATAGAAAGTTATTAACACAGACCACTTTTGATTAGTAATAACTAAGAACACCTTTCAATATTTTCATAATGGATAAAGATATGATAGAAAGATGAAGTGTCGTATTATATTTGTAGGACAATCATTGATTAACATCAACGTAAACAACAAAAATTGAGATCCAACGGTCCTATACTGCTAATTCCTTCGTTGAAGGAATATCCTCTTTGATTTAATGGGCAATCTCCTTCAGTTCTTTTCAGTATATTTGAGATCTTAACAAGAAAACAAAGGTTAAAAGAGATATAAAGCTTGATTAAACAACAAAATTGATGGTGTCACTGCATGCATGTTAACGCGTTATAGGTGGGGTATGAGAATGACTATTATGTTAAATATGCTAACCAAAATTAATTATTGGTTTTTTTTTTTTTTTTTTTTGGTGAGAGAGTTGTCCGTTCCTGATGATTGCTTTTTATCGTCAAATCAAGACATCAATCAGTTTTTGGTATAGGCAAGGATTGAACCACAGATCTTTTATACAACCATAAGAAACTTTACCAGTTGAGCTAACTGGAACCCACAAATTAATTATTGGTTTAAAATGATAATTATGCTGACCAATACCAACTAATATCAAATAACAAAGAAACAAAGATGAATGAAAACATAACATGTATATGTTTTGAAATCATTCTTAGGATTTATAAATCATTAGAAATCATTCTATAGTTTGCTTAGAAAAAAAAATTATGAATTTCTTATAACATAATTCGTATTTTCTTTTTGTTTAATGCAGACCTCTTTGAGCATTGGATTAATTCACAAAAATGTGCAACTAACCCTTGTAATTTTCTATGATTTAACTTTTAATTAAGCTACTCGAATTTAACTTGATAAAGGGTTGATTGAATAACTCATTATACAAACACATTATTTATTTAATTACCAAATTACTACCCCAATCAACTAATCATTTTGTTCTTGAAAAGATCAGCACTCAAGATCGGTTTAATCAAAGGTTTGTTCAATATTATGGTAACGAGTCCAATTGAACAACTCATTCCTGGTCTCCTAGGTGCATATACTAATTATCAACAGACCCTAAGATTAAAATAGTTTTACAACTTAGGTGCATTTAGTATTAGAAAGTCTATGCACAAACTGCATTGCATTGTAAAGCCAAAGCCGCGGGGGATTTGGATTTTTTTTAGGTTAAAGATTATATTAACTAAGATAATCTAAACTTCTTGTGTTAACCCTACTATGAATTCTTAAAATCCTAATTAGAAATGGAAATTTACATTGAATGTTTATGTTTGTGTTTGTGTCGTGTTGGAGTAGGAATATTCGACTACATGGAACAACTGAACATGACTCATTAAATAATTGTGTCAAACCCCCTCCCCCCCCCCCCCCCCCCCCAACAAAAAAAAACCCTAACATGATATGTGTATTAAGTGCCTGGTTGATATGATATGAACCACCTAACACACTAAATAATAAATAAGTCATGTTGAGTTAACACAATCAATGACTCATATCAACCTATTTAATAAACAAGTTGTCTTGCGTTGATATGAACAGGAACCATTTCAATTTGTTTAAAAAAAAAATGACAGTTTTGCTAAAATAATCACAATCTAAGCTAATTCTCACGTCTAACTAACTTCTAATTCAATACATGGCTAAAATAGTGTTGGCAAATTTTGTGTCAAAGTTTCAAATTTATTTGCATTGTTTTCCATGTAACTTCTTCATTTGAGTTGTAATCAATTGAGTAATCAAGGAAGAAGAATTGAAAGAAAAGATTGAAGTTGATGTTGTGAAGATCTCGGTTGAGCGAAGTCCGAAGTGCTAAGTGAGCTATCAAACGAGTGTCCTAAATAGAACATTGTTAAATAGAATATATCAACAGAGTTGTTTATCCTGTTTATGTTATTTTGGCAAGAAAAGATAAAGATAAAGGAAAAGATACTGATGATTTGTTTATATTTTATCTTAATTACTTAAATAATAAGGAAAAATGGATCAAATTGTCAATTTATAAAAAATGCAATTTCCTTTAAACTTGAGAATCTGGATACCCACCTGTTTGAAAGGAAATCCATATTCCTACTGAGAGGGGTTTAAAGGGGGAATCCAGATTCCCCTGATATTTGATTCTCTGGCGTGAATTGCAACCAAACGTGAAAATCTTTAAATATTCCTAGAAATCTTAAAATATTACCCCGTACCAAACACCACATAAGGGTTTCCTTAAGTGCTTTGGTTTGCTGAAAACGATAGAGACAAGCTTAAATCCTCAAGAGTCTTTAAAGTGTTTGAGTGATCAAAATTGTGGTTGGTGTCTTGACTTGCATTTAGAGACTATGAAGAGATAAAGAACTAGTACAGTTTGTTGCTAGCATGAGCTAGAGACTTGAGACTCAAGTACATCTACATTACAATACTTAGGGTTTTGTGAGTCATTATGTATTGTAACTATCTTCCTACTAGACTAGAGAGCTTTGGTCCATGATGGGTTTGTGTTTATCTCCATAATCACATCTCATCTCTAAGTGTGTGTGCGCTTTGTTTTTATTTTTTTTTAATCATCCATCAATCTTGCAAACTGAATTGGATTAATTTGAACAATTGATTTAACTAGGTTAAAATCAGTAGTACCAATCACCAAAAAAATAAATAAATAAATAAAAAATCAGTATTAAGCTATACTATAAGTCAAAACATAGCTAACACAAAGTACAGTTAAGGTAAAAATCATAAACTCTAGAGAAACTAAATGTTTCACATTATTAGTTTCTCCAAAAAAAAAAAAAAAATTTGCTTCACATTATTTTACACAGCATTTTTTTTTTTTTTTTTGTGTTGTGGTGGACTCCAAAACAGATGAATGAGATTTTTAATGTTGGAGCATGTGAAAGGAAAATGCTAAAATTATTGCCAACTGTACCATAAAAGTTTAGAAAAACAAATCAAAAATTGATTGATATGGTACTGGTACCATTGGTCCATTTCAATCAAAAATGAAATGAGCATTTGACATTTTTTTTTTTTTTTTTTTTTATAGTTGATGACCCAATAGCTAATAAAACTTATATAGTAAAATGTAGAAATAGTTGGTAAAATAGTGGGCATGGAGATAATAGATAAGAGTTTTGGTCGTTGAGAAAACTACGTGGGTTTTAGCGTGGGGGCTGTGTAATCATGCAAATTGCAAAGGTGGTAGGGTCAACCCCGTCACGCGAGCTCTTTATAGTCTTTAACATGAGTGCGTGACCAGGCACGTGCCTAACCTAACCCAAGTAAATGCCAAAACCAAACTACTACTTTTTTTTATTTATTTTACAATACAAGCGAAGCAGTGTCTGTGTGTGACAGAGAGAGTGAATGTAATTTCATTGGGAGAGAGAAAGTAAATTGTGGGCCCCAATATACCACTCCTTCCTATAGGGGGCCCACCAAGCAGGCCTGGCCCTTTTTTGTTTTTGCCTCTGCGGTAAAAAAAGAGAGAGTTACTCAGGGCCTGCCTTGCCTTTGTGTTGTGCTTGTCAATTATGTATTTTTTGCAGTACGTGTCTTTGAAATATTGGGTACTTTTGGTTATTCTAAAAATCATTGACTATACATTACTACCGTATACCAAGATATATGATAATGATCTATGGTCTTTTTTGTTACAAGTTCTTTTTTTCTTTTTTTCTTTTTTTTTTTTTCTTTTTTTTTTTTTTGTTTTTGTTTTTGTTTTTCTATGTTTCGATTTTTAGACCAGATTATGCCTCAAGATTAGGGGTGGCAAAATAAGCCCAGACCCATTTGTCCACCCAAATCCATCCACTCTAATTGAACCCAAACCCACCTAATTATTAGTTGGGTTAAATAGACATCAACTCAATTAAACCCAATAATTATTGGGTTTTAACTTAAAACCCATCGAACCCCATTTAACCCATAAAATACCCAAATTCAACCTAATCATTCTCATAACATTAAAAAAAAATAAAAAAATAAAAAACTCAGACGTTTTATTTTCTTTCAGTTTCTCGGCCTCCAAACACTTCTCTCCCTTGCTCTCTCTCTCTATCTCTCACAGAGAACAATGAGCCACAACAAATATAGCACAGAGACCATCGAGTCTCGCTTCTTAGGATCCATATCCGCCTCCTCCATTCGAAACCTCATTCCCAAATCTCTGTCCAAACACTCCAAATCCACCTTCGGAGGAGAGGGCGGCGAAGGAGCACGAAGTGGTGGAGAAGGATGGGGAGAGGAAGGCGGAGAGAATGGGGTCGGAGGCTATGGAGTCGAGTGCCCACCTCGCCGATCTCGCCTTCGCAGCGCCGATCTCGCCTGCCCAGCGTCGATCTCGCCTACCCACCTCGCCGATCTCGCCTACCCAGCGCCGATCTCTCTTCTGCCTTTCATTTTTTTTCTTTCTTCCTCCACTCCTCACCGATCTCGCCTGAGTTTTTCTTTTGTGGCTGTTTGTTGATTTTCTTGGCTTAGGTTGTTGTGAGTTTTATTTTTGTGGTTGTGGGTTGGCTTTGAGATCAGAATTTCTGGCTTTGATTAGTTTTTTTTTTTTTTTTGGGTTAATAATTAGAGGTTGGGCTGTGTTTGGTTGCTGAGAAAATGAAGGAAAATCACAGTTTTTATTCATTAGGGACAAACCAATGAATCCTATTTGGAGATTTTACTTTAATAGCATTTTGGTAATTTTGATAAATGGGTAATTGGGGTTTTCACTTTAGTGGCATTTTGGTAATTTTGATAATTGGGTAATTGGGTGGGTTGGGTTTACCCATAATAATTGGGTTGGGTTGGATTTGGGTTAGAAACAATTAGTTAAATGGGTTTTAAATGGGTAAATGAATTTTATATACCCAACCCAACTATGCCCACCCCAAATCCACCAAAACCCACCCATTTGCCACCCCTACTCAAGATTAATTTATATCTAATCCTAGTCATGTTTAGAAATTGATAATAAAAAAATATTTTAGTCATGTTTAAGATTTTGTCTATTATATATGTCCTTTTAACTTTGTTCTAGGACCCCATTGGCTTTTTTTGTTTTAGATGAAGCCCTTGGAAGAAGAATAAAGGTGAATTTAAAATTTAAATCACATTGCAATTCTGAATTTGCAAAACGTGTGTGTATATATCCAAACAAATTATATGTTTGAATATAAATCTTGACGTGTATAACAGGTTGATAATTGTTAAGATGTTTCTACTTAAAAGCATGAACTAGATTTCAGAACCCAAATTCAAATTTAAGGTAGCCAACTAATTATGTTGTTGCTTCTAAAACTTTAACATTAACAAAAAGAAAAGGACCAACATGGACCCAAAAGAAGGGACGATTTTAAGGTGGTCTCTTTTCTTGTTAGTAATATTAAAGTTCACCCTAGTTTGATCTCATTACTGGATGAAATATAAGTGTTTCCTGTGAATTATCAATCATTGGGAAGCTAAGTATAGTTACAAGGAAGCAAATAGGTCCATTGATTCTTTGATAGTCTTGGGAAGATCTCAAGTGAAAGAGTTCTCTTTGTTTACTTCACCTTGCTCCAAGGATTTCGATTTGTATCAAACTTTATCTAGTTTATATAAAAAATTTTATTATCAAAATAGTCAAGAATCTTGTAACTCAATTAAAATTTTCTAATATATTTGACAAACATATTTAAAGTTTAAATCTCTCGTTCTAACAGAGATGTATCAAAATCAAAAGCTTTGCTTATAAGAAAATCTTAACTATTCCACACGAGCTCTAGAGGAAAATGGATGAAAAAGGAATAAGTGGAATTCCCATAATGCCCTCACAGAAGGCGACTAGACATACGTGTTCTTCCTTCTAACACCGAAGAAAAACACTTTAATTCTGATTTTATTCTTTTATGTTCTTTTTGTTCCCTTTTTCTTTTAATTGTTCTTTAAAATATTTATTATTCATATTTTATATTAGACAAATAATGTTCATGATCAGTTTAACTTATTATTCATCTTTTTTTCTTTTTTCTTTTTATGGTTCTTAGAGATCTCTAACTACGAAACTGTCCCTCTCACTGTAAGAACATCCACGTGTTAATTTGGAAAATCCATAACACATATTGAAGGTGCATTAAATTCTTTGGTTTGTACTTTTCTTGTTAATAGTCCTCTGATCGTGATGGTTCTTCAGTTTGTCTTTTGTCTTCTTGAGAACAAACTTTGAGATCCACCGACTAATAAGAGTTCCAAAATTATGGTCACCTGTCCTATAAAATAATTTCTTAACCAACGAAGTTTGTGTCACTCAGCAAGGTCATGTTTTCTTTCGCAAAATTTGGCATGACATGTCCCCAATTGACAGAACTGAAACTGCAAAAAAACATAGCCAATTTTGTTACATTTAACTATTTAAGATGTTAGAACCAACTATCTTTCTTCTCAAAAAAGATGTAAGAGCTAGCCTTGTTCAAACCCAAAAAAAAAAAAAAAAAAACTAAAATGTAAGAGCCACATTCTCTTCTTTTTAAGAAAAGAAATATTTCTAATGGTTATAATAAATAATATTTGAGGTGAGGTTCAAATTATATTCCAATAATAATGATATTTATTTGTAGTACCTCATGTCTAAAGTTAGAACTTAGAACCACACTCCCTCTTCCATTATTTATCTATTTTGTAGTAATAAAAACAACAACAAATAATAATTGAAAGAATAAGCAATCTACTAAAAAAAATTTATAAGCAATTGAAACGAACTTACGGTGAATTGAAATTATTGATTTGGCTCATTAAAAATGCATTTTGAAAAAAAACACCATAATTAACATGCATCAAAACCTATTCTATTTGTCTTGAAATTGATATTTGAAAAGATCAATTTCATGTTTCAGATATAGTTTCGATGAATTCAAAAATATATAAAATATCACGTCATTTAAAATTTTATTCTACAAAATAATAAATTGATATATAATTTTAAACGATACTACAATTTATTCATTTTTAGATCTTTTAACTACGAAATTCTTATCATGAAATTGATCTCTATATTTCAAAGCAAATGTAGAAAATTATTTTTTACCATTACCGTTTCATTCATCATTTGTTGTCATGACCATCATCACCCCACATACTTATAACATGATTACCAATATGACAATACCACCTGATTATCCAATAAGCTCATAGCTTCAAAATTGGGATACTTGTATAATTAGCAATACAAAAATCTTTCTATAAGCAATTGATGCTCTTCCACAGTCCCACCATTGTTGGTGTAACAACAGTGGCGTGTAAGTTTAGTTTGGTTTATCTGGGGAACTTACTTTAACTTATCTAGTTATATACATTGTTTCAAAACTTCACATTTCCATGTAAAAATTCAAATCAATAATTTAGGTAGAGGTACCAAACTACCAATTAGCTGAATTCATTTCACACTTATTATGTGGGTCCATTTGGTTAGGCTTTTTAAGAATTTAAAAGAGTATTTTTAAAACTCAAAACTCTGTTTTACAACCACAATTTCTCGTATATAACTTTTTGACAAATATTCATTTTAAACTTAAAACATAATTTTTCAACATATTATACAAACACACCTGTTATATTCATATGAATCCCTCCCTAAAATATTATCTCTATGGATAATTACAATTATAATATTGGTAACAGAAGTGAATACATAGGAAATAGCATGAATAATGTAGATAGGCAAAAGATGTCGGATGGAAGCTAGTGCATAAAAAACCAAGATTTAAGTGAATAATAAAATGAGCAAAGATGATTGTGTTTGAAGCTTTATTCTTATCCGATATATACTTTAGTAACACTTAATGATACAAAGTAGATGTCCATCATTTTAAACCTTTAACTGAAGTCAAACTGAGCAGAAAAGCAACAACGATTAGTATATTCTCAGTATAATATTAGTGTAATGTAAATGTTAAGTGTAAACTATTGAAAATGACCTTATCTTAGTTGGTGAATTTAATACATTTTTTTTTACCACTGACACTTTAATTATTGAAGTGAATTTAAGAATTTTCTTGAAATTCAAACATCCGCGCCAACATCTTGAAGCTGTGTACTCCAAGAAGCATAATCACAGAGTGACAGGCCTGCTTGACACAGGTTGTGACAAGCCACTCATACGACTGGCCATTTTTGTTTTCTTGTTTCCTCTCCCTTTTTTTTCCTTTTCCTTTTTCTTTTACGAAATCTTTGTTTTTAATGATCCTGATTCTAAAAAATCTTAAAGTTCTACAATATCCTAGAATAACTTACACAGTATACCCTCCCTCTTCAATCAATATCAGAATTGGTTAAAAAAAGAATATACTCGGGGTGACCAATATTCTTCAAGAATTATCTTTATTTTATATGGGTGATTGACCATCGCAATCTAATATATAACCTTTCTTTCTCTTGATATATATATAATTGGAGGTATAGGAATATAGGAGGGTGATAGGGGTTTTAATATTTTATCCAAGCAAAAATACTATTGATTTAAAATTTATTTACTAAATGTTTTTCTCTCTATAGTTTTAAATGAGAACTATTATTTTATGAAATCTCAAAAAAAAAAAATTTGAGAGAGTTTCAACTTATAGCGTCCACTCCTGATAATAAATCTTTATTAGTTAACTATTATCTGACAAAATTGAACCTCATATCTCTTATACAACTATCAGAAATTTTACCAGTTGAACTAACTGAAATCCACAAAATCTCAAAATTAAATGCTATTAAAATACTTATCAACTTTCGTTAGTTACTTTTAGTTTTCTTACCAATGTATCTGACAAAATAATGACATAATTTGTATCAACAAAATTTGAAGATTTATCACAAGAGAGAACCCATGAAGTGAATTCTTTTAAAAAAATAGAACGGTCATAAATTCTCCTTGTGGGGCCAATTTGTGCCCAAAAAGATAACAGAGAATTCATAGGAAGTGGGCTTGTGGCCCAACGGCTCAGTCCGAGGGCGTTCACATATTCGAGGATGGTTAAAGAGAATCGTTTTGAGAGTAGTATAAGGCAAAGAGATGTAAGTCGTGTATAGCGGCCCAAATCGCGTCCGAGAACGATATCCACCTCTGATATCAAGGTGGATGTAACTATTTTAGTACTCAAGGTACTTCATCAAGTTGCATATGAGCTAAAAGGTGAATATGGAACAAAGGGGGAACCGGAAAAGGTAGTAAATATCTTATAAAGCTGCTACCTCCACATTAAATACTTCCCAACTAACTCTCTAGCCGCATTAATGTGGAGGTGATACCTGAACAGTAACCAAGCAGCCTTATGACCACCGAGTAAAGGTTCCAGGAAGTGCTGGATGGGACAGAAAAAAGCTCCCAAATTAAAACCTACACGTGTACGGCGAGAATGAAAAAAGAATGCAGTATATAACAGGAAAATAGGTGACATTGAAAAGGACTTTTGAAAAAAAGGAAGAAAAACAAACACTAGAATATCCATTAAGGTATCCCCTGAACTCTAGCCGAGAAGAATAAAATATCGTTGAAACTAGTTTAAAGCTTTTTTTGTTGCAGAACGATCCTGTCTTTTTTTCACCAATTGGACTTAGCTCTTACACCCGCTCTCTAGAAATTTTATTGTTTGGAGTTAAACCTATCCCTCTTTTGGGTCCAATCCAATTTAAGTCCCTACACTCCTATTTATATTTCTTTCTTTTTTTTTCTTTTAGTAATTCATTCTTTCATATTCGGAATAATTATTTGGTAAAACATTTAATATGACACAAAATTTGGTACTTTTTTTTTAGAAAAAAAATTGGTACTTAGAACATGGTAGTCCACCAATTAAGTGAATTCTTCAAAAAAAATAAAAAATAAAAATAAAAAAAATGGTCCCAATAATATTATTGTTTATACCCATATCAATGATTTGTAAAAACAGGAAACTGGCGCGGATTCGATCCACCCAAATATGGTGGTAATGTCAAAATTAAGAGAGTGGTCCAAATACTTACTTTCACCTGAAAATTCTTTGTGACTCGAAAAAATAAAATAAAAAAATAAAAGGTGGAAAATAAATAGATAGAGAACAAGTTATTTAAATAAGGGGTCGGGGAATATGGTGGGAAATTGAAATGACTTTCTCGGATCCTGTGACAGACATTGGCACTGTTGGACATATTTTTATCAATTTGATAGCCTGAGATCAAGGAAACAAGGAATGATGAAAAGTAGATGCAAAAGAAAAGGAAAAAAAAGAATTCCAAGAAAAACCAAAAGTATATTGGGCTATCAGACAAAGGTATAATACAGAAAATGAAGTGAGAGAAACAAGGGAAAAAGAAAGAAAAAGAGAGTTAAGATAGAGATAGATATAGAAATAGGAAAATAGGGAAATAGCCCTACTCTTAACAGTATAGGTATAATAATAAATTAATAATAGAAGAAGAAGAAGAATAATGCAAATAACATGAAAGGGAGACAAAGACAGTGCTATTCTTATCTGTATAGGGATATTTGAAGACTGTGAAACAAGTACTACTACTACAAGTGGTAGTAGTTACTCTCTCTCTCTCTCTCTCTCTCTCTCTTTTTTTTACTTCATGGCCACCACCAACAAAACCCACTGAAGCAAAAAACATAATCATCATCATGAAACACCCTCTGCACCCAGCACTCCAAAAAAGAGCTTCTCTTTCTCATCAAAACCTCACTTCCCTTAAATCTACCACTCTCAACACAGCTCACTTCTCAACCCCAACAACAACAACACCACCACCACCACCACCACAACCATGAAAGTCCCACTCTTTTTCTCTCTAACATTCACATTGACACTCACTTCCATAGCTCTGTCCGCCCCATCGCCGCCGCTTCCGCCACCGCTCCAACTCGTCTCTCTCCTCGCTCTCAAATCCAAGCTCAACGACCCGCTCGACACGTTCCAAGATTGGAACCCGAACACCAATTTCCAAGACCCAATTTGGTGCACCTGGTCAGGAATCAAATGCCACCCGAACTCGCCGCGGATCAACACGCTAGACCTCTCTCGCCGAAACCTTTCCGGCACAATCCCACCCGAAATCCGATACCTGACAACCTTAACCCGCTTGAACCTCAGCCGAAACAACCTCGACGGACCATTCCCAGAATCCATTTTCGAACTCCACAACCTCAGATTCCTCGACATCAGCCATAACAACTTCAACTCCACCTTCCCATTTGGGATTTCAAGGCTAAGTTTCCTACGTGGTTTCAACTCTTATAGTAACAGCTTTACCGGTCCACTCCCAGAAGACATAACAAACCTTAAATTCCTCGAAGAACTAAACCTCGGCGGAAGCTACTTCCAAGGTACAATCCCAGAAAGCTACGGCAACTTTCCGAGGTTGAAGATTTTGTATTTAGCCGGGAATGTTTTGAACGGTACGATACCGTTTCAATTGGGCTCTTTGACTCAGCTCCAACGCTTGGAAATCGGGTACAACCAGTTATCGGGTCCATTGCCTATAGAAATCGCTAAGCTATTCAATCTCACATACTTGGACATTTCTACTGGTAATGTATCGGGCACTCTTGCATCCGAAATCGGAAACTTAACCAAGCTGGAAGGGTTGTTGCTGTTTAAGAACCAGATTACGGGCGAAATACCGGAAAGTTTCGGGAACTTGAAGGCTTTGAAGGCCTTAGACTTGTCCGATAACCGAATTTCGGGGCCGATTCCTTCCGAGTTAGCGAATTTGAAGGAACTCACACAGTTGAGCTTGATGAATAACTATCTTATCGGCGAAATACCGGAAAAAATCGGGGATTTACCGAACCTCGAAATGTTCAAACTTTGGAACAACTCGCTAAACGGCACTTTGCCTCAGAGGTTGGGATCAAACGGCAAGTTACAGTGGATGGACGTGTCGTCGAACTCAATCGCCGGTCCGATACCTCCAAATCTCTGTCTCGGAAACAAGCTCTTCAAGCTCATTCTCTTCGAGAACCAGCTTTTCGGCGAGTTGCCGAAATCTTTAACCGCTTGCACTTCTTTAATTCGGTTTCGGATCCAAAACAACCGGCTCAACGGTTCAATTCCTCACGGTTTCGGATCCTCACCGAACGTAACGTACATGGACTTGAGCAATAACAATTTTTCGGGTCCGATTCCTGAAGATCTCGGCAATGCAGTGAAGTTGCAGTACTTGAACATCTCGGAGAACCAATTCGACGCCGTTTTGCCCGATAATCTCTGGAACGCGACGAATTTGAATATCTTTTCGGCCGGTTCGGCGAAACTTATCGGGAAAATACCGGACTTTTTGAGTGGTTGTCCGAGTCTGTACAAGCTTGAGCTACAAGGCAATTCTCTCAACGGTTCGATTCCTTGGGATATCGGACACTGCGAAAAGCTCATTTCTTTGAATCTCAGCCGAAATTCACTGACTGGGATTATTCCATGGGAGATCTCCACCATTCCTTCCATCACAGATGTTGATCTCTCTCACAATTATCTCACTGGCACCATTCCTTCAAATTTCGGTAAACCTCATACTAAATCTCTAATCTTTGTTTTATTTTCAATTATGTTAAACAGTTAGACGCACATTTTTTTGAACTGAAATCGTGAGTTGAGACATGGTTCTAGTTTATCATGTTTTGACTCACAATTTCAGTTTTAAAAATGGAATGTATAACAAAGAGTGTAAAATAGATTGTCCTATCTTGTTAATTAAATGCACATTTTTCTGAACTGAAATAATGAGTTGAAACATGAGTTTATGGTGTTTCTACTCATAATTTCAGTTTAAAAAATGAACGTATAACAAACTATTCTATCTTGTTATACTTAACGTTTAAATTTTTTTTTCACTTTCAAATATGAGGTTTAGATTTTTCAATATGGTTCACACTTTTGAATTAGGAACTGAACCATTGAAAATGCATACACAAAATCACAATAAGCACACCACCATGCGCTGTAATATTAATTATTAACCAATTTGAAAAAAAGAAAAACAAAGGTCAAATATCAACAACAAAAATGAACAAAAGAAACCGAAAGTGTCCAACAATGGATCTTCATGATTTTGGATTATCCATATTTTTCAAATGATAAGATTTTTTTTCTTCTAATAATAACAATTTTTTTTTGTCTTAATTGTAATTGACAGGTAATGCGACCACATTGGAGAGCTTTAACGTTGCATACAATTTGCTAACCGGACCAATTCCTACAACCGGTACGATATTCCCGAACCTCCACCCGTCGTCGTTTTCAGGCAATGAAGGACTCTGCGGTGGAATATTAGCAAAGCCTTGTGCGACTGACACATATGCAAATGGTGACGAGGAGGCGAATAATAAGCAACAGCCAAAACGCACAGCGGGAGCGATCGTGTGGATTATAGCATTGGCGTTTGGGATAGGCTTGTTTGTGTTAGCAGCTGGGACCCGTTGTTTCCACGCGAATTACAGCCGTCGATTTAGCAGTGGGAGCAACAACGACCGTGAGATCGTCGGACCGTGGAGATTGATTGCATTTCAGAGGTTGAATTTCACGGCTGATGATGTGTTGGAGTGTTTAGATGCAACTGATAAGATCCTCGGGATGGGGTCCACGGGGACCGTTTACAAGGCTGAGATGCCAGGTGGCGAGATCATAGCAGTGAAGAAGTTGTGGGGCAAACACAAGGTTGAAAATGTGAGAAAAAGGAGAGGTGTGTTGGCTGAGGTGGATGTGTTGGGGAACGTGAGGCATAGAAACATAGTGAGATTGTTAGGGTGTTGTAGCAATAGGGAGTGTACCATGTTGCTCTATGAGTATATGCCTAATGGGAATTTGGATGATTTGTTGCATGCAAAAAACAAGGGTGAGAATTTGGTGGCTGATTGGGTTACAAGGTACAAAATTGCATTAGGCGTGGCTCAAGGGATTTGTTACCTTCACCATGATTGTGACCCTGTGATCGTGCATCGCGATCTTAAGCCGAGTAATATTTTGTTGGACGGTGAGATGGAGGCTAGGGTGGCGGATTTCGGTGTGGCTAAGTTGATCCAGAGCGACGAGTCTATGTCGGTGATTGCTGGGTCTTATGGATACATTGCACCAGGTGAGTTTTTCTGTTAAATTTTGAATACAGCTTAGATTTTGTACTTTAATGCACTAGATTTGATACGATTGATGTGTAATGTGCTCAAAACTTGCTACGTGTTTGTTTCTATGTAGTAAAATCTACATGATTATTTAAAACACGAGTAATGCTAGTATCACCAAAATTAACACAATTTTATGCTATAACTCGTCACATTGTAAATTGTAATTGGTGAAAGTGTGTTCTCATATGACCCACTGACACACCTTTATCAATCAAAACTCTCCATATGACGAATTATAGTACAAAATTGTGTCAATTTTGATGATACTAGCATTACTCTTAAAACACGTATCAAAACGAGCCAAATACTACTAATGTTAACACTGTCTTTTCTTTGTTTCTTTTGTTGGATGACGAAAGCTTGCTAGTTGCTATTGTGCGCCAAGGGTGTATGGAATGTTGACTTTTGACTTTTGGTGTACATTAATGAATTAGGGGTTGATAATTGTTTATTATTGTTGGTGCGAATATGTTTTTTCTTTTTTTTTTCTTTTTCATTGTGTGGTGGTTTTGTTGTTTTCAGAATGTTTGCTTAGTTCTTTTTGTTGGATGACCAAATAACTGGCTAACTGGCATGCACAATAGCCTGTCAAAGTGTCAACTCTGTCTATGTCATTCATAGGATTCGATGTTAAAGTGTGAGTAAAGATAATTCTCAAAAAAAAAAAAAAGTGTGAGTAAAGATAAGGAGAGTGTTACATCTAGAAGTGAATGTGATAAGTGAAGCAGAGATAATGACACAAAGAAAGTAAGTTGTGTCTCCCAACTATTTTTGATTGCACTAGTTCACACACCAAGAAAAGAGAAAAGAAAAGAAAAAACCCATACTTGATTGTATATACATATATATATATATATCCAAAGCTCAATTATTTTAAAAACAAATATCTTTTTGGTTATTATTGGATTAGACTGGTGCCCATTTCTTGTCTGTCTTTCCTAGTTGTTCAGGCCCTCAATACTCAACAGAGATGACTCAAGGTCCTCTCCTTGTTTTCTTTTAGCTCCATAAAGTCAAAGTTTCTCTACGCTTAATGTAAATCTGACCTTTTTCTTTTAGATGGATTACCCAAATCATGAAGGTTAATCCTATACACTTTTTTTTTTTTGGCTGTAACACTTTCGGTTTCTTTTGTTTGTTTTTGGTTTGTTTTTGTTGCTGAATGCTGATACACACCTCCTTTATAGGCCAAGTTAGTCCCAAATGTAATCCAGTGAGCTAGTGACCCTTGTTTTTCTCTATCAAATCGCGGTTAATAGCTAATACTACAGTGCATGGTTGTGTGTTAAAGCTTTGGTTAATGCTATTTCTGATAGTGGTGCACAATTTGCATTGGCCTGTAGCTGTAAGCCTCTCTTTTTTTTTTACTATTTCTTTATACAGACGCAGATATTGAATTTTCTTCTTCTCTGAACTGTTTTCATGGCGCACTATTGCGCGTGGTGTGTGTCACTTTTTCTTTTTGTTTTATTTCCGCTTTTTCTTTTTCACAAGTCGTTTTTGGAAGGGTTTCCTCATAATGACTATGCCCCACAGAATTTTGTCTAATCTTGACTTGACCCGAATATCGTATCAACTAGCAAGTATTGACAAGTCAAAGTATCAATGTTTTCTTAGCACACAAATAATGCATGTGGACGTATAAATAGCTTAATACTTGATAAGTTATTATTAGTAATTTTCATATAATTTATTTATCATTGACATTATTTTATTATTTATTAATTTTAAGTCTTAACTTGTTATTTTAATATTTGTGAAAAATATTGTATCTATTAATTTATTGATTTGGATATAAGCACTTTATAGTTGAGCTTAATTATTAAACTAACAATTTTTTTTTTCTTGCAGAATATGCTTATACACTTCAAGTTGATGAAAAGAGTGATATCTATAGTTATGGAGTGGTGTTGATGGAGGTTTTAAGTGGTAAAAGATCAGTGGATGCTGAATTTGGTGATGGGAATAGCATTGTGGATTGGGTGAGGTCTAAGATAAAGACTAAGGAAGGTGTAATTGACATTTTGGACAAGAATGCTGGGGCAGCTTGTTCACCAGTCAGGGAGGAGATGATGCAAATGCTTAGAATTGCATTGCTTTGTACTAGTCGTAACCCCGCGGACCGGCCTTCCATGAGAGATGTTGTGTTGATGCTGCAAGAAGCTAAGCCAAAGAGGAAATTGCCTGAGAGGGTGGGCGGTGGCGGTCGGGATAATGTTATTAGTTGTGGAGGTGGTGGTGAAATTCCTATGGCAGAAAAACCAGTGGTTGAATGTTAATATATGACTAATTTTACTTGGTTTTCCTTCTTTTTTTTTTTTTTGGTTACTTTTAAAATTGTGGGGGGATTGGTATAGGAGAAGTGATTTTTCTTTATTTTTTTGGCTTTCAATGTTCAAGTTTTCTTACTCTACTTGCTACAATATTGTTATAATTATAACTTTCTGTGTGTTCGAGCTTATAATTAATATCAAGGGTGTAAAGACTTTAAGTGATGGTTACCATGGACTAATGTATGTACCATATGTAAGAAGATTTAAAGCATTAGAAGCACCATTTGAATAGTGAAAGTAGCAAGTGAATTACATATATATATCTGGAGGACTGGCCGTACCCTGCACTAGCTATAGATTGAAGTCACTTTACGTTCTTGTACACTATCCTTGTTACAAAACAATGACAAATTTAAATTTCCTATCAAACTAATATGCGAAAGTGAAAGGGATGAAGAAGAAACAACAAGAGTTTGAGGAAAATAACAAAAATTAGTACATATTTTGACATCAATGGATGCTGGGAGGCCCTAATAGGACAAAATTTAAGTACAGTACCTTAGGTGTTATTCCTTAGGTTCCCCTTTTAAAATTCAGCCATGTGATTCCTTAACTAAAAAATATACTTCTGTGGGGGCGAGCCTAACGCTGCGAATTGGGCCCAGGGCCCAATTTGTATACCATTGTTTGTCCGAAGAGGTGAAAGGCATCAAGGCTAGGCCCGTTTGGTGGAAACACGCCCGGAGAGGAATACTGGGATACGTCCAAAGACTATCCTGCTTGTCCGAAGAGGTCCCATCGTCGGATCATCATGGTGCTTAATCAATCAAATATGCTGGGGGCAAAAGCGGCTTTCCCAACTGATTCCACGGAGGAGAGCAAATCTTGGGCGTGCCTGGGGATGAGGAGAGCATAAAAATATCTTAAAGGAAAAACTGCTACCACCGCATTTAATGCACTGCAGCAGCTTTCCTGGCCGTATTTATGTGGAGAAGACACCTGAACAATTTAGCCTCAGCTACCACCACTTACGGCATACTAAAGCAGATGTTTGATATGACGTGTACTCAAGTGGATGCTTGGATGAAGAACAAATGTACGGTGAAGATGAAGAAGGAGGGGGATATATAAAGGGCAGAAGCCTCTGAAGAGAGGGAGGAAAAAATTGTATTGACGAAGTTAAAAATACTAAGTCTCTTCGGATCAAAGAGAATTTTTCCTAAATATTAGTCTGAACGTCTTTTTACCCTGATTCGCATGCATGAATCGTTGCTAAATCCATAACCAGCCCAGCTGTTTAACCCATTCTCTACAAATTTATTGTTGGGAATTCGTTAGGCTCAATACGCAAAGTTGGTGCCTAACCCATCAAATTTCGACTCTACAACTTCTATCCTATGAAAAAAAAATTCACATAGCAAAATTTTAAAAGAAAAGCTAAGGAACAACATCTAAGTCCTGTATCTAAATTTTGTTCTAATAATCATATTTTGATTATTGATAAAATTAGAGTATGCAAGCCATTGTTCCAATTATTTTTATGGTGGTCATTCATTCCTGATCGATGTGCATGTTTTACTCGTACTTCTAGAAAGTATGCTGCAAAATTAAGGACAGTCCTTTAAAGTTCCTACAACCCTCTATGGAAAATCAAATAAGTACCCACAGGTAATTTTATATATATATATATATATATATATATGTATGTATGTATGTATGTATGTATGTATATGAGCTGGTGTGATTTGTTCAAATGATTTGATGAATTATGCGGTTTAATACACGTGAGTAGTCTCATATCTATTACGTAATGACTAATGAGTTACAGAAAATTCCTCCAGTCTGATTCAGTAGAAAACTTTATTTAAAATTAAAAAGAGAAATAAAAAAGGCAGAGTGATTATAAAACTAACCCAATTCTTAACGAAGAACTTTAATTATGATGAATGGCAGCTGCCTACAAAATATCAATTTTCTATAATACACTTCAGCTACATATGTAAATAGATTATACACCCTTCTTTTCAGAGGCCAAGAATATCAATTTTCTATAATGCACTTCAGCTATATATGTATATAGATTTATACACCCTTCTTTTCAGTGACCTTGGCCTCTCCTTGACTCCTTAGCAGCTTGGATGAGATGTACATTTACGCTTTCCTCCTTTGCCTGTTAAGAGAGACTCAAAAAACAGGAGTGAGGCTTTTGAATACCGCAGTACTATGGTCTAAAGATTATTGGATTTTCTAATAAGTTTTGAAAATATTATTTGTAGAGTAGTGCTATTTGTACTACAAATTTTACTACATTGAACTTATAAATTAACACGTCACTATTAATAAAAAGAGAATTTAAATATTTATTTATAAGATGGTTGAAACGCGTCAATCACATTCATTATCATATTAATTTGTAAATTTTAAGTAATAAAACTTATAGTACCTTGATCATTTTTCTTATTTTTGTCATGGTCTCTTCTATCCCCAGTCCACAAGGCTTATCCCTCTTTCATTGTGCTCTTCAATTAATCTTTTTATAACTTTTTAGAAGGACAAAAATATATATATATATATATATATATATATATTAATTTCAACAAGTTGATAATTAGCCCCCAAGAAAGGTTCAAACAGGTATATATGCATGTGATATTTTTACTTTATTTCATTCTCTCTGGAAGTTGCCTACAGGCAATCCCAAACGCTAATCAAGGTCCTCAAACGCTTCTAGTGGAACTTGGGGTAATGATAATATTCTTTTATGATTCATATCGCTAAGTCTCAGTCAAGCTGGGGTCTCTTGTGTCTTCATAACCCTTCATCCGGGCCATTGAAGTCTATTTGCCCAGGCCCCAGCAGTACTTAACTTTTATTTTTTATCCGTGACCGACCCACACGCTTGCGTGTTTTAAATTGTGATATTATGTATAATTTATTTTTTAAATTTTATTAAAGATAATTGTTCATTCTTAAAATTAAACAAATTAGAAAAGTATTTACTATCTTTCTATTTTTATAAATATATTTGTGGGTTCCTAGGTATGCATGCAACATCCCTCGGACAGTGTCCTAAGAGTTCCACATCGAAGGAAAACCCCCCCTCCACTTGCTGCCTTATAAGCTGTGAAGCAAAGGGAGTAGTGTACCATCGGTTTATAGTTATTCGAATAACTAAACCGATGGTACACTACTCCCTTCGCTTCACAGCCTATAAGGCAGCAAGTGGGGAGATTTTCCTTCGATGTGGGACTCCTAGGACATCGTCCGAGGACGTTGCCAAGCATGTCTAGAGCGTTGCCATGCATGCCTAGGACGTTGCAATGCATATTGAGGACCATGCATGCCTAGGACGTTGCATGCATGCCTAGGTACCCACAATATTATTTTTGGAATTTTTTGATTGACATTATTCTTTTTTGAAGTGTACCAAAATAGACTGAAGTAGTCTGAAATGTTATCATGATATGGCTCAGAGTTTAAGAATAATAAATACTACATTTTTGCTTTTAAATTATTATTGTATAAATTTTTATTATTACTACTACTACTACAAAATTTGAATTTAGTCTCTTTCTTAATTTTATTCTTTACCATCATCCTAAAATATCAATATTTTTCTTTTTTCTTTTTTTCTTTTTGTCAACTGGATTTGAACCTAAATCTTATTTGATAATATTAAAAAAAAAAACTTTATTAATTGATATAAATTGGATCTACAACTAATTAGCTTTTGAAAATAAGGGGTGGTGTTTGGACTTTAAAGTATTTGCTTACTCTAAGAGACCTATAACTTTAAAGTTTAAACTGTCAAATCCTGCTTGTTTCTTTTCATCCCAAAAAAAGAAAAAAATCTAGATAACTTATTTCATAATTTGTTTTCTTAACTTACTAAAATAACAAGTTGTGAGTGTTAGAAAATAAAATATTATTAATAATGAGTTTATATAAAAATAATTGTTTATTACTTACAACTTGTCACTTAACAAATGAGAAGAAAGTTTTTGAAATAAATTGTTTCTGAAGCAAATTTGAATTAAAATCCACTTTTTTGTTATAATCACTCTATCTTTTTGGTGATTATGGCCTTAGGCTACACGTTTCAACTTTCAAATGCCGAAAGCGAAGGCTGGTTGTAGGCTTGTAGCCACTCTAGCTGTGCATTATTTCCTCATTTGGGCCTTAATACTCATTTGTATGCTTATTGATATTTCAATTGGGCCTCCCTTATTGAAATTTTAAAATCAAAGCGGAACTGGTTGTAGCCATTATAGCAACGTGGTTTTCCTCATTTGGGGCTCAATCGTTGTGGATTTTAACTGGCCAGAACCTCAAATTTGATATCAAAGCCTAATCCAAGCTTTTTTTTTAAAGCCTAATCTAAGCTCTTATTCATTTCTTAGTTCTCTCGTATGGTGCTAAAAAAAGAGAGGAGACTAGGATACGTTTGGTGGTTTGTCTAGCATCTCTATATGGTTGGGTCATTTTATAATTCATATATAAAAAAATAAAAAATAAAACCAAAAATAAAGTCTTTGTCCAAGTCTTGGAGAGAGGATGATTTTGGTTCAAATATCCTTCATATGAATATTAATTAGTATCTTATATAGTTGACAAATGAGTTCATTTCATTAAAAATTCATACACAATTATTGCTGCAAATAAAATAAAAAGATGCTTTTATATATTTTCCTATCTTTTATGAAAACCTATCTACCACAAAAAGAACATTCATTGACACATTCATTGTGAATGGTAAAGAGTAATTATTATAAAATGAATATAATAGATTTTAAACATTATCGTGTATATTAAACATAAATAAAATTGTAATAGCAAAGTAATGCATTTCTTATGTAACTACTCCTATTTAAATGCACATAGAGACAGACACCTTTGAAAGAAAGAAGAAAAAATGTTTGAAGGTGAAAGATTCTAGGCTTACCAATAATGTAGAAACCAAGGCTATAGCCATCACCAGTTCCTCCAGAAACTCATCTTCTAGTTCAAACGTGCTTCTGAGCTCTGTAAGAATAAAAAGGACTGTCTCAATCTGCTGAAATATAACCGAAACTTATATTAGTTGACTGTATGTCCAATATTAAACATATGCTATTGAGGATTTCACAGGACCAGTGCATAGAATTTTTTTAATATTTATTTGGATAAGATACCAAATTCAATTCCAATGGATTCAGCTGTTAAATTTTTTTCAAGAAAATATAGCCTCAAAAGATGAAGAAAGTGGGAGTATTTCATATATTTTGGTACTTAGGATCACAAATGAAAATTCTACCTTTGAGAAGAATTTGGCAATCGTTGCTTCAATGCTGTCCAAAACTCCCACGGCTGTGCTGAAAGCTTGGTAGATAGACTCCTCTTCAGCCTACCATATGATTGGGAACGAAGAAAAGTGTTAAAATTATAATTAAATTATTAAATTTACTAATAGTTTAAATTTTTAGAAAAAATGACAATTTAATAGGAAGGGGATTGAGGAAGGAATAAAAATAAAATTTCATCAAAAGTCTACATAGAAATATAAAATACCATGAGACAGAGACTTCTCCTGTTCAATTATTATTCAAATTCGAAGGAAACAATTAAAAAAAGATTTTGTGTGTAATGATAAATAGCGACACAATTAAGTTCCACGTGATAACTTTTTGTTAATACTTCACTATTCAATAAATTTTTTACTAGATTGATGTTTTAAAAATTAGTACTTAGTTAGATTGCACATTTTTATTATTCTTAACACACAAACTAAATTTTGTATTTAATTGGATATTATTAACTATGAATCATAAATTCGAGTTTTATTTATAATTTTAAAATAAATAAAAATTTATTTTTTATATATAATAAGGTAATTTTTTATTTTTGATCCCTTCAAATTTTGTTTGTTAAGTATGAAAGGTACAATGAGAAAATATAATCTAATAATTGGTTTGTTAAGAAATACAACAATTAAAAAATAATTTATAAAACTTTGTTAAGTATAAAAGGTGACATCATATTGGACCTCGAATTATATATTTTACAAACTAAAAAATTTTAAAATTAAAAAAAAAAAAAAAAATCAAGATCAAATCTTTTATGCTTATGTCAACCCTCCATTCCCCTAACAAAGATTAGAGATTATTTTATTTTTGGTTAAGAGAATGTTATATATATGTAAAAGAAAGAAAGTAGGTGGGAGGGAGAGATGAAAAGGAATATAAACACAAAAATATATATATATATATATACATACACATAGCATACGTAGATACTACCAAAAAATATTAAATAAAAAGGAAGTACCTTAGCACCTTCAACTAAAGGAAGCCTGACCGATATTCCTGATAATTTTCTTACCACTCTGCTAACTGATTCTTGATTCTTTTTCTCTAACTTTGCCCATTGATTGAGAAGTAAAATCTGTGGGTTGATAATTTGATGTAATTTGATCTCAAGTTTGAACTTTTGCATCTCAATTCGCTTTTCTAATATGGCTTTTCTCAATTTCAAGATTCTAATCCATACAGAAAATATTTTACCCTGAAAAGTATTTTAAAAAGACAAGTTATAAAGACGTGCCATCCTCAAATAAATTTCTCATTGCAAACTGTATTGAAAATTTGAAAATAACCCAATATGATTGTTTTCTAATATGATTGTTTTCGAATTGAGTTTCTCGTAGGCATTTGTCTTTTAACTTTTGGATCAGCTGGGAAACATTAGAATAGACAATTTCTAGGATCCAAATGATATGAAAATAATTACAAATATTTTTACTTTGCAATAAAAGAAATATACAATAACTTGAGTTTTTAGAGTTACTGATACAACCAAGTTAAATTTTGACACTACAAAGTACAGAGCCATTTCATCGTTATCATTGGTGAAGCTGCAATATATCATAATACGGTTGACACAGAAATGATTCAAATAAGGATAATTTTTAGTTAACATTGTACTAACAATTGTAAGATTAATTTACATTGTAGAGTAAATAATTTGTAAAATATCATATATATTTATTTAATCTTCAATGTACGTAAGATTTACATTAATGGTACAATATAAATTTATAATTACTTTTCAAATAAAATGGCCTCTGAAATTTTAAATCTTTTCTTGAAGTCTAGGCCTACGAGTACATAATTTAGGTATGGGTTTTTACAACTTTAGAAATTGTGCTTAACTTATACTCTAGAAAGAATAGTTGAAAAGAAAAAGCATTAGTAGTTAATTTGTACTTCAATTGGCAAATCTCTTAGTGCATGTTTTGAGCCGAACCACCCTTCCCAACCATTAAAATTATAAAAATAAAGGAGAGAGAGAGAAGCATTATTCAACGAGCTCTAATCATTTTTCTAATGTAAATATGACCATTGACCAAAAACATTCCTAATAATTATAGCTCGAAGCCAGTTCTAATCATTAGGTGATTGAATATTTGAATAATTATACTTTAGCTTAATTATTTTTAAACTTATTTTATTTATTTGGTTCGCGCGGTACATTTTTTTTTTTTTTTTTTTTCTAAATATCATTCTAGTTTACAGGGTATAGTTTTTAAGTACTAATAAACCAATAAAAATAAGCTGATGAAAATAGACAGCTTACCTCTGCAACTCTCTTTACACCAGCCGTGGCAGCCTCAGCCCTTGCATTCACAAACGTCCACTGCAACAATCTATTATGCATAACCCGAAACCTATGAAACTCTTCCTCTTGTAATGTTGAAACTTTCTTCTGCTTGAAGTACTTCAAAACCCCACTAACACCACCACTTTTAACTCTCTTTCCACCGGACCCTGGTGACTCAGGCCTCATGACCGGACTCCCCAAAGTCCGTCCCGACGATAAAGCCCACGCAGAAGGAGAATTTGTGACTGACCTTGCTCCCTTTGTTGCACCAATGATATTATTAGGGCGTGGACTAGTACTACCTGCACGCTGCAATAACAACTTATTACCTAAACCTTCTTTTTTGTTGTTGTTGTTGTTATTCTCTTGCTGCTGCTGCTTTTGGGTGCTTGAAATGGAGATTGAAGAAGGGTTTATGTTCTCTTCGCTTTTGTTGAACAATATTCTTGATTTTGATGTTGATTTGGGGCGGGTTGTGACGATTGGTAGTACTCTTGGGCTTGACTTTGGTGTGCATGAATTACTAATGTTCTCGTGTAGTGTATGTGTGGTAGCTGGAATAGTTGTGGTTGTGGTTGTAGTTGTAGATGTACTTCGGCTTCGTGGAAGGCGAGGCGGAGGCGATGGTGGCAACAAGACTGAGAGGCGGCGGCGAGTTTGAGTGGTTTCCATTTTTTTTTGTTTTTTTTGTTTTGTGTTATTGTTTCTTGGTGGTGAGGTTTTGAGGTTAGATTATGTTGGAGATATTGGTAAGAGGGTTTGAAGGAGATACAAAAAGAGGTAATAAGGTCTAAGAAGTGTGAAGTTGAGAGCACGTCTTTGAGCAATTAATATATGACTAACATGTCAACACGTACGCCATGCAAAAATAGTCCCTTGTCAAGGCCTCCACGAAGGGGAAAATTCTATATTTCTATGGCTTTGTGTTGTTGAATTTGTGAGTATTGATGGGTTCTATTCAGCAAAAAAAAGTATGGATGGGTTCTTAAAAACAAAAATAATAATAATAATAATAATAATAGAGAGCATACATAAAAAGCGGAAATTAACTTGTTTTAACGTGTTTTAGAAAATGAGTTATTATTAAAAAAATATTTTTTTATATAAAATTTTTTTTTTTTTTGTGGTTTGGTAACGATTTTAAATGAGTTAAAAATTATTTTTTAATTTCCCTTATTTAACTTGAATTGAGATTAAATTATTTTCCTAAAAATTCTATTAGAAACCAAGCACTAAAAAATAAGTAATACTTTTTTCGTTGGCTCTAAATAATTTTTCTTTGACCAATTTTTTAGATACTACTAATTAATATTGAAAAATACAGAAATTTATCTTTAAGTAATATTTTTCATCAAAACAAATGGAAAATGTTAAATTATTTTCAATTCCATAATAGGTTATTTTTTGAAGTTTCGAAGATATTAAAGAACCATATTCCCCTCTATATATATATATATAATATTTTATTTACATATATTATACTATATTATATTCTTTTTAATATATATTCTATTATCATCTCTCATCACACTCGATCACTTCTTTTACTTTCTCAACATTATCATTGCCAGCACTCCTTTTTTTTCCCCACGGACCCATCTCTCTATCATCAATGTTAGAGTCACCTTATTGAGAATGACAATATGTCTCCACCCAATCCCATTCCCATCTTATTAACTTTAGTAAGGGACGGGACACCATGATCTGCTAGCCTCACTTTTTCTTATCGTCACATATATCCTTAATTATTTGTAAGAAGGTTATAAGTAAATACAAAGATTAATACGATATGTTTTTTATGGTTTACCTTAGTATATATTAATTAAGTTTTGTTTGGACGAATGGAGCGGTAATTTTTCAGCCAAATTAAGGGAGAAAAATGAAACAACAGCTGACTAAACTCTGAGGGAGGTTCATGAACTAAAAGTGGCGAACTCAATTCTTTTTTCCTTTTTTATTGGGTGGTTTGCGGAGGGGTTAGGTGGGACAAACAAATAAAACAATACTTTTTTTTTAATGTTAATTTAATCCTACACAATCGATAAATGAGGCTCAACAACTCTAAATTGTTATCTTATCACATCTATGTGTTAGGATTAATTTTTTACTAAAAATTTATTTGTTGAAGATTGATAAAAGTGTAGTTGTGTATAAAAAATTATTTTAAAAACTGAATAACAAAAAAAAAATCTAATCCAAACTCATTAGAGCCATGAGTACTGTTTTGGGAATAGCTGCAATTCCTTGATTGGAGCCATTCCAAGAAATACCATCGCCATCATGGCCAAATCATCGCACTCTCTTTAAAGTAAGATATGTACGTCATGCTTATACTCTTCACCTTGATCACTATTTCTAGATTCAATAGTGAGGGTTCGGCAATGAGATATACATATAACAAATCAATGAACACAGAAAGAGATGAAGTTTCAATTTTACAAATTCAAGATCCTACGGGTAGTAGAAAATAGAAAATGATTTGGATCCACACCATATGTATGAGTATGAGCCCAATATTTTGACTTGGAAAATTGAATTACTTTATAAACTTTTTTTTAATATAGATATAATATGGTCAATGTGTGACATCGGCTCTATAATTATTATTTTTTACCCCATTAAGTCAGGATATAGTACTTTCTCAAAAAAAGAAGAAGTCAAGATATAGTAATTGATTTTAGGTGTACCTAGGATTCAAACCTAGTCCCTTATTCAAAGAGACCAAATTTTATTAAGTTAACTGATCCCAACTCACTAATTTAAAAACTTTTTAGAGAATGGAAGACATATGAGTATGCACAAGATGAATAGAAAGCTCGTGTAAAGAAAAGATAGTAATAATTAAGGCCATGTTAATTTTAAGCACTTTAATGTCAAGTAATGCCAAAATGACTATTTTTTTCCCAATAAAAGTTTTGTAACACAATTAGTTAGCAGACCATGCTCATAATGTTTTTAATAGAGACATCTACGTTTAAATCCTTCCCTTAAGATTGCATAGTAATGAATATGTTGTAAGATTTTGTTGTGTAAAAAGTAGACTTCATTTTGCCAACTAACTTATAACTTCCTACTTTTGAGGGATTTTGTGATTTCGAAAAGAGATGTACTACATGCACAATATTTTTATAACAAATCATAGGTAGTTAGTTATTATTGGTTCAAATTTGAACCTAACACTAATATTACTTTTTTACCCCAACAGTAATAATTTGCCACTTAGGACTTGTTGTAAAGATATTGTGAATATATCATTTCTTTTTCAGAAATTAGACTCCGTCCTCCACCGGTTAATAAGAAGACAGTATGTGTTCTTTACTTCTTTTCCCTTTCTTTTATTCCATGGAATACAATATATAGAATATAATCATATATAAGACTGTAGTATATATCCGAAACTACTACTAAAGCCCATTAAATTTATTATTATTATTAGGTTAGATTAAAACAATTTGGCATTATCTTAAACACGTACGCCTAGTTGCCCACGCATGGGCACTTATTAATTCTGTGGCAAGGTCCATCCTTTACCATGTGGGGGCATGCCTTGTCATTTTCTTCTGAAATTATCTTAACCACACACACACACATATATATAACACTTTTAAATTTGTTACATAAATATTTCTCAAAAAAAAAAAAATGTCACATAAATCGTAACCAAAGTTTCATAACAACAAGAAATACTTCATCTAAATTATATAGTGGTTTGGTCAAAAGCATTATAACTCGGTGGCGTTATGTGTTTTCTTTTATTAGGAGAACTAAAGTTCAAACCTCCCTCTTTAGTTGTTGTAAGTAAATTTGGCTAGTTGTCTTGAAAGTAAAAGGTTGGAAGCTAAGATTGAAACAAATTTCTCTCATGGATAAAGATGAACAATGATAAAGATAGTGGCTCACACCCTTTCCACCTATGTACACCATATCACCTTTGAAGTTCTTGCAAAGGTATGTAACAGCCTTGACTCTCTCACGAGGAGGTTTTGGTAAGAGGATATTTTTTCATAAAATGTTTTAGAATTGTGTGCATTTGAAATTAGAGTCAAAAGTCTTGTAGCTTAATTGATATCTATTGAGGTTCAATAGAAATGTCTAGAGTTCAAATTAAATTCTCCTTTCCTTGACTATTGAATTATCAGGAAAAAAAAAAGAGGAATTTCAAATAGAGGAATGAAGAGTATGAGAATGAGAGAAGCAAGACATGGCATACTGGAAAATCATGTAAATATTGGGAAATGTATGAAGAAGGAAGTGCAGGACAGCCTGAGTAGAGAGAGGGAGGGTTTAGCATTTAGTATGGGAAACGAAGTAGAAACTTAAAAAATAAATAGAAAAGCTTTGTGAAAAAATGAACCGCAGTAAGTTATAGAAAGAGGACGGATTCTAGATTATTTTTTGAACAGCTTAGTAAACTATTTTTATTGTGGGTTATGGGATAATTTTGCAGCAATAAAAAATATTTATCATATAATTAAATAAAAAATATGCAATCATACAAAAATTGTGCTTTATGCATGTATTTTTTTTATATATAGGTAATATGAATAAGGAAAAGATTTAAGAAAAGAATGAAAAGTTGAGCTAATTGGACTATTGAGCCTAAAAAATTAGAGATTTTTTTTAGATGGTATTGATAGTTAGATTAGAATAGCTCTTGATCAATCCTCTTATCATCATTATAGGGTTTTTTTTTTTTTTTTTTTCCTCTTTATCTCTCTCTATAAGATTTGCATATTAGGTTTTTTCTTTTGCTCACATATAATTTGAAAGTTTACATATATTGATCAAGTAAAAATTTTGGTAAAGGAAATTACTAGAAAACTGAAATCTGCCAATGTAAATCAAAGTATTAAAACGATGAAAAAAATAAGAAAAGAAAAATGAAATTAAAGAGAACCCCTTCCACTCTAATAAATTATGATGATGACTAATTTATGATTTCCTCCCATTTCATAAGACCATACTTTCTATAGTCACGGTTGGGGGATTACAGGACCATTAATGTAAGACAATTAAAATATAGTAATTGAAAACAAATAGTCAAATACTGAAAAAAGTAATTGAAACATAACGTCAAAGTTCTTCACAAATAGATGTTACGGTTCTTATAAGAAAAACTGAAATGGAAATATAGCCATATCGTTTACTAAAATTAGGGAGAATTTGCTGGGATTAAGAAACTAAATTAGTGAGGATTTGCAGGAAAATGTGCAATTAAAGGGGAAACAAGATCAAATGGTATGACACAAGTTAGCCAATCTCTACATCCCACAAAATGTTATGACTGGTAGAGGAGGTGACAAAGGTAATTAATGAAAACCGTGGGTAACAGGTGGTTTGGAAGTACAAAATTAGTGATTCTTGAAAACTGTAGGAAATCATCCATAGGGCTCAAAGTCTCCTTTGTGAAAGGTTGGAGTCACATGAGGACTTGGATACTAGTTATATACTTAATGAAATTATTCTGTATATTTAACGTATTACACATTTATCTCACTTAAAGGTAGATTGTGTACAAGTTTCATATATTGAATCCACGTTTATTTGAAAAGGAAGGGTAGTACACAGGATATAGAAAATAATTTCTAATACTTGATTAGATATATGCTTCTCCTAAACATTTATTATAAAACAATGCTTAAAAAGCATTAACACTACAAAAAAAGGTCCTGTGGTTGCGTTTTTAAAACGCGGTTATAGGTCAAAAAAACGTGGCTATAGCCCAATTTGGCCTATAGCCGCGTTTTTAAATATGGCCCAAACCCCGTGACTATAGGCCTGAGAAGTCTATGACCACACTTATAAAACGCGGCCTAAGGGAAGGACCTATGAGCCATTTAGCTGAATGCAAAGGGTCGTGTTTAATGCCATGTTTAATAAAACAATTTTAAACGTGAAAAGCACTTTGGATGACAACACTTTGGATCCATGTTAGATACTGACGCAGACTGGACATGTATAAAAACAAAATATTGTGCTCTCAAAAAACCAAAAACAAAAAAGCAAAACAATATTGTAATATTTCAAGAGAAACATAGGGACCATCTGCGCGCTAGACATTAAAAACGGCAACAATTGAAAGGGATGTAAATCAATTTAGCCCAAAATCAATGTCAAAAATTTAGAAAGCCTAATACTCTAGTTGTTGAATAGGATTGTTTTCAAAATATTAGTGTATCAAATGCACTTATGCACATGAATTGAAGGGTGCGGCTTAGCAATTAGCATATCAAAAAAAGGAAAAAAAGAAGTGTGGGGTTTAGCTTTTTTCTAATATTCTCCCGAGTCTGTCTCTTTCACTTCCTCCCCATAATTGAAGCAAATAAATAACATAAAAATTAAAGAGTAAGATCAATAGGTAGGAGTGGGTTTGATGGGCCTGGTTGATGGTTCTGGCTGCGATTGAAATCCTTCAATTGTGATTTGTGACAAGACAATATGTGATTGGTCCACAAGTCATGATTGATTGTGGCTGCACTATATAGCATCAAATTCAGAGGATAAAAGAGATAAGAAGGAAAAATAGGAAAGCATATAGAGCTTCGACCTCTTGACTTCTTCATCACCAACAAGACCCAACTGTACAAAACTATAAAGGGTGTGGCGACAGGTGGGAACTAATCCCTTATCCAAACAAAAAACCAAAAGGTTGTCATACAGACTTTCTCTCTCTTTCTCTAATAATTAACCTTTTGTTTCTTTCTTTTTTCTACGAGAAAATAATGGAGAACAGTTAGCTTAAACATCTGCACGCAAAAAACAACCGCAAACTCCTCATCTTAAAACCTCTTTCCATGAAACTCCTAAAAAACATAGAAAGTCATGATCTTTATGGCCACTTCTAGCCTTTTTCACACGCACTATCAAATTATCAACATTTTAGATGCATAAATTTCATGCCCACGTTACCAAGTAACAAAGAAATTATTCAGGAAACAAAAAAAAAAAAGTAACAAAGAAATTGATAATGGTCTAACGCAAAACATTTAAATTAAACCAAAAGAAACCCCGCTGTATGAAACTGTCAAAATGATCTAAAGAGTTTCAGATCACATATATATGTATGTACAAACTAAAGGAAATAAAAAAAAAAAGCATTAAAATTATACCTCTAACTTGCTTCATGAACTTTAAACTACTACTTATACTGCATTGGACACAATTGAGATAACTTCATCCTCATCTACTGGAGCAGGTAAATTAAGATCTATCAACTTGTTTCTAGCAGAACTTCTAGCATTAGCATTGCCATTGCCTAAGTTGGACAAGTGCACCTTCTTGTGCCCACCCAATGCTTGACCAGAATCAAACACTTTGAAACAGAATGGGCATTCAAAAACTTTCTCATCAACCACAAAATTGTCATTATCGTCTTCAAGATCATCCTCATCATTGTTCCGAATTTTCTTGTGACTAGCTCTGTGTCCGCCAAGAGCTTGATAAGATGGAAAAACTTTCCTACAAGTCTCACACCTGAACTTAGTCTGAGAGTGACTTTTCTTGCGAATCTTGGATACTGAATAATCCTCCTTCTCCTCTTCCTCAACATCATCTTCTTCTTTATCAGTTTCAACTTTTTGTTGAACTTTTTCTTTTCCTTTTGTCCACTTATCTTTAGAGAGCTTTAGAAGCCACATAGCCACTTCTTCAGCAGAAAACTTCACTGGTTCAGTTTCAATTTTACGAGGGCGTTTGGATCTTCTGCGAGATGTGTTTTTGAGGTGAGAGTCCGTATCACTTTCTCCATGAAAGGAGGTAGCCTCCTCGGTAGACAGCTCACCACCATTAATGGATCTGTAAGACTGCATCATATTGTTTCTATGGTGAAAATTAAGAGAGGTGGATGAAGATGGTGAAAGAGTCTGAGCTGACTCGGTTGGGACTGAGTTTTCATGCTTTGGAGGAAGGGGTAGCTTTGCCAGATGAGATCTCATGTGACCTCCCATGGCTTTCCCATTAGCAAAGCGCTTGTTGCAGATCTTGCAGATTCTATGCTTCTCCATTGTTTGACAAAAAAATGAAAACTTTTTCTCTGACTCTCACCCTTTATATATATCTCTCTCTCTAAATCTCAAGAAGAGCAAGTACACTCAGTGAGGGGACTTAAAAGGAGTAGGTGACAAGTATTCCATAACCAAAAGGGCAAAAAACCAGAAGGTCCCGAATGAATGTGTCAAAAGTTAAGGTGTCTTTATAGGATATGGGCAATTCCTACAAAGTAGAGTGTGAGCCATTGGATGAGTTTTGTGTGTTATATGATGGATGATCTAAGGGTATGGCTCTAGAGTCATTACTATAGAAGGATTTGTGCAGATAGATATAGGTAATCAACATAATCTCTCATTTGGTTGAAAAAGGAAAATGTATTGAGCAGCCGTTTGGTTCGGCTTTTTTTTTTTTAAATAAAATAAATACTATTCATGTTTTTAAAATTCACATTAAATAGAATGTGGTAGAAAATTTAAATACACGTGTTATCAAAAGCTGTTTTCAAATAATTATTTTTGTAAGAAATTAAGAATATAGCCTATTTCCATAGATCAAAATTTTGTTTCTCAAATATATATATATATATATATATAGTTCTCCTATTTTTTGTTTCTCCTTTCAATGACCTCAATAGAGTTTTACTAAACAAAATTTGACTCACTATTTTAGATGGCTTATAAATTAGGTTACCCTAATTCTTTGGTTTTTGGGATTGATTTCTCATCCTAACAAGAACTATTAAAATATAAGTAAAAGTATAATGCATATTTTTCCTTGAAGTTATTAAAAGAAAAATAGTGTAGTTATCATTTTTACCAAACATCAAAAAATTTCTACAACTAATGGCAAGTCAATTAGAACACTATCTCAGTAGTAATTCATATTATGGGTCATAATTGAATCCAATTTAATAGAAACAACCTTCCCAAAAATGGAGAATAGATTGGTATGATCATTTAGTGATTTCTTGTTTCTAATTATGTGGATGTCTCTTGTTATGACCACGTTTCATTATTCAATTATAATGTGACACGTCAAATTTAACCATCCACGTCAAACTAGTAACATATCAACTATGTTGAGTTGTCAACTTTAAAATATATGTCATATTATAAAGAAATGTATTGTAACAAGAAACTCGTCATCTGTTGCATTGCATTTCATCTCGTCTTTGGATGTGTCTAGTCATCACCTTTGGATTGATTTTCTCCCATTCAATGAGTTAGAGTTCTAGTTAAATTATAATTATTTTTTATGAAATTTAATTATAATTTTGAAAAGTTAATGTTGTTGTCAATTTATACTTTTTTTTTTTTTATCATAAGTAATTTGCTTACAAAATTCAGGAGAGGATAGTATAAGAGATTGGTATGACCAACAAATAGTGCATAACCAAAAAATAAAAATAAAAATTTGAAATTTATATTACGCCTTAATGGGTCACATCACAAACGAATCTTTAGTGTGAAATTTAGAAAGACAAAGCATTATTTTTATGCAGGGAACATGGATTAAAGATTATAAATAATATCATTCTAAAAAGAAATTTCACCACAACAATACAAACATGGATCTTTTCTCGATGTAATTTCAAAGTTTACACGCTATATATGGTGCTAAAGAATCACCAAGATCTTATTCAAAAGAGGGACTTTCACTGACAATAAAACCTCTCTTCACTTAATTTATGGTTAATTTTGTTGATTTTAAAGTTCACATGCAATATGATGCCAACGAGTAACCCTTGATATGAGCACTCAAGTGATGTGTTTCCTCTTGCGGACGATTGATGATGACTGTGGCCATTCAAGAATCAACCCTTTATGGGCAATTTTTAATGGGACTTATGGTCAATTTATAAGCAATTAATATCTTGTTTGATGTTCAAATATTAGAGTAAATTTAAGGGATTTGGCTTATCTCCAGTACTTTTTTAACTGGACGTGTCCTTTTGTTTTAAATATATAACAGCAAGTAGTAGTGAGTTTTAATCTCCACATTTTTATTTAGTTAGTGGATAATGTGGTAGTTTCTCATTAAAACAAAAAGAGATTTCAGTTAAAAAAGTACTGGAGGTAAGTCAAACCCAATTTTAAGTTACTGATCTAATACAGAGTAAAATAATAATAATAACAATATTAATAATATACAAACGAAGAAGAAAAAATTGATTAAAGTTATATATATATGTCAATTAAATTCTATAAAGATGTAGTGTAAAACTTAAGTTTTATACATTCTAATCCTAATATGTCATATTATCATATTACATATTAAAGAATATGTATAACCACATTCAATTAATTTTAATACTCATCTGAAATTCCAACCAAACTGGAAGTTTATTGAGATGTTATTAAATGTGATATAATGTATTATTGAATTTAAAAAAAAAAAAAAAACTTGATGTAGTAATCTCTTACTAAATGATATATATATCTCTGTGTGTGTGGGGGGGGGGGGGGGGGGAGGGAGGAGGGGTGTCATAGAGCCTAGTAATATATACTCACCTTTTGTACTGGGCTTGAGGTCCATGTCGAGGCTCGTAATCGCATATGAAGAAAACTGTGAAAATCATGGCAACCTAGGAAACCGTGCCAAGGACAACTCTGTCCTCAACTAGCCAAAGCCGAGGTAGAGGAAAAGTGATTCACCGGCAAAGATAATCTTCCAAAGCACTCCAAGGAAAAAAGATAGGTACAGTAAGTAAGCACATTAGAGCATGGTGGTAGAGCAATTCTAGGAAAAGCAGCTGCCTCCACATTAAATGCTCCACAACCAACACTCTGGCCGTATTAATGTGGAAATGATATCTGAGCAGTAGCTTTCCAGACAGACAGCTACTACCTAAGAGTTTTGGGAAGGGATTGATGTGACAAAGACCAACAGTAGCAGATCTGACCTGCACGTGTATGGTGGAGATGAAAGATGAAAGTAATATATAAGAAAGAAGGAGCTCTAAGAAAAAGGATCGGAGATTTCATTAGAGAAAACACTGTAGCAATCTGAGTTAACTTTGTAACCATTGTCATTGACACTCAATAAATAATAAGTTGAAACTCCTCGGACTAGTGTCGAGGATTGAGTTGCTTGTCCAAATCCATATTTGTTTTACTTATTCATTTTTTAAATCATCTTCAACTGTTGTTACATTCATTAAAGCCCAATTCTTCTACTCACTCTCTACAAATTTATTGTGTTGGGCTCACTGGGCTTGAATTCACTTATCCCTTAACAATAGTGCATAAACTCAGTCCCTACAATACATATACCCGACTCAAAAACTAGGGTCGATATGAGCCACGTTTAAGTCATAGATCGATGGTAGGAAAAAAGTCTAATGCTAAGCCGCAAACAGTTAAGATCATGTTCAAAGCGTTTGACTATGTTTATGTGCCACTTGCATGCACTTGAAACCAAAACGATGGTTATATATTTTCAAAAAACGATGGTTATATGATTTTCATGAATGAGAAAGGAAAATTGGGGGCATTCCTCAATCAAAGTTGAGGATGCTTCCCTTTCAATGCAAAACTCTTAGCACTTTTTTTTCATTATTATTTGTAAAGGAAAGTACACAAACCTCTCCTGTGATTTATTATACAACAAGGTATCTCACTTGAAGTTTTGAGTGTTACACTTAATCTCTATAAGCTGGTTGAGTGTTGGTTAACTACTGTTGATTGCTATCTATGTTTTCTAAATGAAATAGAAATACTAAAAGCAAGAGGAGATCCCATCAAAAAATAAAAAAAATAAAAAAGTGAGGGGGAAAAATATATATATATACTTCCATTTAGGGGTGTTTGTTGTGCAATTTTTGGCAATTTTTAGTACCGCACTTTGCGATACGGTTTAGCCAAAATTATAATCGCACCGCACCTTATTTTTGCAGTCATATATGCGATGCAAAGTAGTGCGGTGCGATTTTAAGTTTAGCCAAAACCATAATCGCACTACAACTTATTTTTGCGATCACACGTGCGATGCGGTGTATAATATGCAGTTTGAAACCGGTTTATTTTTCCAATTTTAGGTCTTTCCTGCCTAGTTTAAAACTGATTTTTACCTTTGTTTTGGGATAAGTTTTAAACTATTGAACTAGTTTTTCTTTATTTTAGGCTAGCTTTCCTAATCAACATTTGCTAGGGTTATTAAAAAATATATATTTTTAAATTAGGGTTATTAACATATTAATGATATATTCAATATAATATATATATATATATATATATATAGATTTATATATAGATAGAATGTGGTGTGGTGCGGTTTGTGTAGTTTTTTTTATTATAAAATTGTAAACTGCACTTTATCATTTAGTGCAGTGCACTGTTATTTGCAGTACAGTATGGTTATGCCATTTTGTGTGCGGTTTTGGTGCGATTTTTGCAGTTTGTGCGGTTTTTTTGGTTTGGTGAACACCCATACTTCCATTCATTGTAGAAGATGTGGTAAGAATACAAAATTAGGTAAACTAGTTGGTAGCATGTGTGATACATGGAAAATGTTTAATATAATATGATTTCTTTTTACCATTCATTTACTTCTTTTTATTTAAATATAAAATTTGATAGCTATATTACGCCATATTGATATAACAGACATTTATTTGTGATAGTGTTTATATTTGGACTTATATATTCTAGTATTATTAGGAAATTATTATGTTTGTATTTGTATATGAAATTATATGTTATACCATTCAGGAAATTTGGATATGCCAAAATTCTAATGAAAGGATAAAAAATATAGAATATAATTTAATTCAAATTTATATATATATATATATTTATATTAAAATAATGACGTGTAAAATTAAACTCTTAAAAGTTTATATATGTAGCATATATAATATTTATATATGAGATCAACAAAAAATCTACTTCAAGCTATGTTTATTATGGATTATAAATTATAAATTACAAATTGAATGGATGAAAACCAAATAAAAAGGGAAAAAACAAATGGAAATACGTATATTTTGTTGTTAGAGCAATTTCTCTTGATCCCCATGACCATTCACCTTTAGCGTTTAATTACTGCATGATTTATCTAAACATTTTTTTTTTGGGAGAAAAATCTAAACAAATTAGATATATATTAACTTTTAATTGCGATTGCTATCATAGATTATAATAATTTTTAAAAAATCAATTTGAAGTGAAATTATCATCAAATTAATTAATGAATTATGCCGGCAAAGTATTAGACAGAGAAAAGAAAAAGAAATGACACACACTCAAAGTCTAATTAAGTGATGCCCTTAAAGTATTTATAAATAAATCAATTTAAGAAAGTTTGGAATAATTTTTATGAAAACATATATAAAAAACTATAAAAAATTATTTTTTAAATATCTCATAAAAAAGTTTCTATAAGAATATTCACATAAATTCATGCTAAAAATTATGTCTATTTTAAATTAAGATGAGAGTACTTTTTATATATATATATATATATATATAAACTTTTCAAAACACCACACTATCTATTTTACACAACATTACTTTAAAATATCAAATTTTTAAAATTTTTTATTTTATTTTATTTCTCTTTCTTTGCATACAATAACCAATATTCATTCTCTTTTTTAGTCTCAAAATACCTAAAAAAAAGAATAAAAAAACTATATATAAAGTGAATAATGTCAGTATAAATTTATGCAATTATTGTAATAATTTTGTAAATTTATCAAATTTTAAATTAACTGATGCGAGCGATTTTAGGAATTTTATTTTATTTTTTTTGAAAATAGCGATTTTAGGAGTTAAACAGTAAAATTGATACATTTTTCAATTTTGCATTCTATAAATATTTCTTTTACTGCATTGGTTAACGTTTTTATTAGGTAACTTGTACTCCTCAGTCACACACAGCAAAACCCTCTTCCCGCCATATAAACTCTCTCCATCTCTAAGCCTTCGTACTCGATCACTCCCAAACCTCAAAATCAAATCTCCGTCTCTATTAGGGTTCGCAGAGAAAACCCTAAATCCAAGCCTTAGCCATGGCCGATTCTAGGGTTTCCTCTCGCTCCATTCCCATCCTTCATCGTCGTTCGAGCGCAGGCATTATCAAGAACGTCCGAATGGAGAACTTCATGTGCCATAGCCATCTCCAAATCGAGCTCGGCGAGTGGGTCAATTTCATCACCGGTCAAAATGGAAGTAAGACCCTCTGTCTCTCTCTCAGTGCGTGTGTGTGTGTGTTTGTTTTCAATTGCGAACTTTCTAGTAAATTATCGTTCTTTGGTTCTGAATTGGGGTTTTTGAATTTTATGTAGTATAATAGCGATAACTATTACTTGTTTGAGTTTCACTTGTTTTTAATGGATTATTTATACAACAACAACAACAATAATGTGCCTCCGTTTGTTTCTGCGGAAAACGTTTTCTGGAAAAATGAAACCTTTTTTTCTGGAAAGCTGTCATTTTTCCTGTGTTTGGTAGTGACCGTGAAAATGAGCTGGAAAATGTTTTCTGGTGTTTGGGAGGTGCAGCAAATTATTAGTATTTTTTGTATAATTCAAAACATGTAACTATGAGAATTAGATTGTTTTCTGGAAAATAAAAAGTGGTAAACAACCTCTTGAAAATGAGACAACTTTTATGTTTTCATTTGACCCACATTTACTGACACTACCAAACACTGGAAAACTGTCTTTTAAAAAGGCTTTCTGTTGGAAAAAAAATGTCCCAAAATTTTAGAGTCATAACTATCGATCATTAATAGACTAGTTAGAGTTGGCCACATGATTCTGTTAATTTATTCTATCCGGAGTCGTAACTCTATTATCATTTGGGCAAGACTTAGGTATAGTATTTCGGTGCTGTCCCTTAGGTTCCCTTTTTAAGACTCTACCATATGGATTTTTTCTGATGAAATGGAAGTGTATTTTTTAGTTAAGTAGGCACATGATTGAATCTTTAAAAGGGGAACTTAAGGAATAGCACCTAAGGTACTGTACCTAAGTTTTATTCATATATTAATAAATTTTTGGGTTCATTAGTGTATGGTTATGCACTAGTTAGGTTGGGGTTATGAATGTTGAGTAAGTGGTGGCATATTATTGGGTTAATTTATGTGTGAAATGTTGTTTGGTTTTTGGGGTTTACAGGTGGTAAGAGTGCAATTCTGACTGCTTTATGTGTTGCATTTGGGTGCCGAGCTAAAGGGACCCAGAGAGCATCCACCTTGAAGGATTTTATAAAAACTGGTTGCAGGTTTGTGAGTTCTGAATTTTTGTTTTTGCTTTTCCGTATTAATTTTTGTTTGGGGTCTTTTTTTGCACAACAAAATGAAATATATTCCTTTACTTATTGGAAGTTTAAATCAATGCTATAAAATCTAATGTGGATGCTGAAATGGATAAAGTGATTGATGCTCTACTTGTTACCATTCCTTTGTAACCTTGTTGGGGTTTAATAAGCTCAAAGAGAGATTATAACACCTTATTATACATAATTTTCCAAATTTAGCATGCGCTCACTTACTTGTATATAATACGCATATACACATATACTAAAATGTTTTGATAATGGTATTGAATGGTCACTTGGTCTCACTTTATGTAAAAGGTGATTAAAATGTATGCAGCCACCTTTAAATGGTGATCATTTATTTGTGGAGATGCTAAAAGTATGGAAAGGAAGGAAAAAGAGAGCCTTTAGAGTCAACAAATGGATCTATGATGTGTTGATTTCCATATTGAGACTAAATTATTTTATCAAGTTCTTAGTTTATCTTCTATGTTTTCTTTGCAGTTACGCTGTTGTTTGCGTAGAAATAAAAAATGAAGGTGAAGATGCCTTTAAGCCCGAAATATATGGCGATACCATAATTTTAGAGCGCAGAATAACTGAATCTACCAGCACCACTGTTTTAAAGGATCACCAAGGTTTCAATTTTCGGCTTATGCTATGTATTTTATGTTATGTAATACTTCCTCTTTTTTTTTTTTCAATAAATAGGAGGTTTTTTTCTCATGATATATATGTTTGATTGGTTGAAAACTTTTATTTATTTCATAATATTGTGAGAACCTTTTTTGATAAGTTGAATTTTGAACTGGTTAGATAAATATCTTTGATGACATGCTTTAGATAGATAATTTGGTGACAATGCCCTTGGTTGGAACAAAGTATGCAAAAGTAGACAAAGTTTATTAAAAGGGGCAGAGTAATTTAAATGATAAATAGAAGATTGTTGAAAGGGAAACTATTAAATGTAATTCATGAGAATTGCATTAATGTGGCTTGCAGATGCTTTTGATTTTGCTTTTCTATTAGTTTGTAGCTTTGTATGTTCTCTATTGCCCCAAGTAGACAAGGTTTATTTAACATTTTTGGTTATAGCATCTTATGGAAGTTTTAGTTTACCTTGCTTTGTTTTTAACACATTTAACACCTAGAAGTTGATTATATGAGAAGATTGTTATGATGTGTGACTGTTGCTAATTTTCTTTCCAACTGCCTGTCTCTCTCTCACTTTTTTTTTTTAAAATAATTTTTTTTTATAAATATTTTAGAAAATGAAGTTTTAGTATAATCATGCAATTTGTCACTGCTAAGAAGAGATCTGTGATCTTGCATGTCCCTAATTAATTTACTTCATTGAATAAAACATGATTCTAGCTTCCAACTCTTTTCTTTTTTGGAATTTGATGGTGTAATTTATGTTGCAGTACAAATTTAGAAAACCATTTATGGAATCAAAGGTGTCAAGTTGTTTATGTTAAAAAATGTATTAATCTTTAACCCACAAATAAAACCATTATATGTCATGTCTTTTGCAAAGAAATTGTGTTGGTTACTTTCATACTTCTTTCCGATGAAATTTATTTCTTTCTAATAATCTCTTCTGATTATATTTATTAAAATTATTGGTTGATGAGGTTGTGGTACTTATTTGATTTTGTTTTCTTTCGGAGGAATTTTGCAGGAAGAAAGGTTGCTAGTCGGAAAGATGACCTTCGTGAGATTGTTGAGCATTTTAATGTGAGCATATTAAGAACTCAGAAAAGCGATTTTCATTTTTATTTTTTAATGGGTTAATATGCATATACATTGCCCCACCAGGTATTCAAATCAGCATTATTTGATACTCTCTCCGTCCCACTTTTTTTGTCCTGTTTGAAAAGTCAAACTTTTTAAGCGAACATCATTTATTATCTTGTCTACCTTTTAAAAGTGTATAAGTTTCCAAAACTATCCTTAAAAAAATTTATCAAAAAATTGAATTAGTAAATTAATAGGGGTATAATAGGAACATTAGTAAATTAATGATTTTTTATTTTTAGAAACATGACAATATTTGGGACATCTCAAAATGGAATAGAGGACAAAAAAAGTGGGATGGAGGGAGTAATTAGTTAATGTTATGTCTTTGCTTTCTAGGTTTTTATACATTAGGGGCTTTAGTTTTGATTGCTTAGTTGATGAAAGTAATTAGTAAATACATAATGCACCCGACGCAAAAATTTTCGGGTAAAAAAATTACGCTTCTTTCATATGAATATGTAGAGATTTGGGGTTCGAATCTTGCCTACACCCAAAACCAATTGGTGCTAATGATAAAGAGTAATTATCAGGGAGCAAATGTCATAGGTTCAAATTCTATTGTATTTATATTAAAAAAAAGTTAGGAATTATAAACTTTGAACCTCATAGTTTCCATTTTTTGACTGAGAATTTATTCATTTATATATTTTGATAATTTAGTGTATTTTATTCTTTGCTATGTCCTTATGCTTTGGGGAGTGGCTATGTCCGACTTAAGTTGTCATGGAAGCTTGATATTAAATAAGTTAGGATCACCATAAATTGGAAGAATCAGTGGCTAGGATGGAGTATATATCTTGGGAGAGTTCCTTGTTAAGGTAATGTGTGTTGGGAGATGTTAAAAAAGAAGAAGAAGAAGCTTGTGATGGAAGCCCTTTTGTATCCTCTTCCTCATATATCCCACTTCATCCCTCTTTATTTACTTTGGCTTCTTCTACACTTGACTTTCCAATCTGTAGCTGTTTAGAAGTTTGAAAGTCTTTATGATCAGAATTTGCATGTCTGTTTGTTAATGGAGGTCTGCATCAAAGTGGGTGATATCTAGCCTTTATTTTATTGTATCCAAACACTTTCACCTCTTATGTTTGTTTTCCTTCCTTCTTTCCCCCACCTTTTATTTGATAGGTTTTTTTTCCCTCTTTTCTTTTCTTCCTTCTCTCTAATCTTTTCTTTGATTCTTTATCATATTGTATCACATATTAGTGTTTCTTTATCATTTTGTTGTTTCTAGATTCTCTTATTATTTGTACATAGTTTGGTTTTTTACTTTTTTATTCAGGTCTGTTTGGGATTCACTTATTTTGCTGAAACTGAACACTTTTTGCTGAAAATAATGTAGATAAAAGTTAAAGTTAGCTGAAATAGTACAGTGTGATCCATGAATAGTATTAAAAAGTGCAATGAGACCTATGAATAGTAGAAAAAATTAGCTGAATAGTAAAATAAGTTGGCAAAATAATTTTTGCCAAACCAACACTTCAGTTTTTTTTTTTTTTTTTTTTTTGGGGCATATAGGTTTTCTTTTGCTACTTCATTCTCCTTGCATGAAGCAGCCTTGTTCAATAAAATTTTTCTTACTACTCAAAAAAAAAAAAAAAAAAAAGATTTTTTTTTTTTTTGATAGTTAAAAAAGATTTATATTCAAGAACACCACCTTATGCAGAAAACATAAGGCGGAGGGAAAAATACAAAGAGAGAAGAAATAGTGTAAAAGGGAAAGAAATGAAAGGAAACTAAGTACACAGAAGAGAGCTAAGGAACATAGGGAGAGAATCACTAGAGGTGAGTTTTCAAGCCCTAGACCAGTCAAACAAAGTGCCACTGAGAGAGGCTAAAAGCTGGTCATCCGAACTATCCATGTCCTCAAACGTCCTCCTATTACGCTCCCTCCAAAAACACCACATCACACATAAGGGGGCTAAATTCCAGATGCTAGACAAATGCTTTCTAGGCCAATTCCACCAACCGAATAGAGTATTTGCAACCGATCTTGGCAAGACCCAAGAAAACCCAAAAGAGCTAAACACCAAACTTCACAACCGATAAGTCTTTCCACAATGTAGTAACAAATGATCCACCGTCTCCCCATTACTGCGGCACATGATACACTAGTTGACAAAATCCCACCTACCCCTCAAATTATCATTTGTAAGGATCCTATCCCTTACAGCAGTCCACACAAAAAAGGAAACAGGCCAAGGAGCCTTAACCTTCCAAATACCTTTCCAAGGGAAAATAATGGGCAAGGGGCTTCTTAACTTGTTATAGAACGATTGAATATTAAAGTCCCCATTCTTTGTAAACTTCCATCGAATACGATCTCCGTTTTCAGTGGGAGGTAGATTTGAGCCCAAGGTACGGAGAAAATCATCCACTCCACCCATTTCCTAATCATTTGGTCTCCTAGTAAAATGAACATCCCAGCTTCTCCGCTCCTTAATCCCCAACCGTTCAAGAGAAGAGGCCACCGATGCCCCTTTATTGGAGGCAATCCCATACACACTTGGAAAAGTCAAATGAAGAGGAGAATCCCCACACCATTGATCAGTCCAAAGCTTGACTCTATCCCCCACCCCTACCTCAAAGCGAATATTCTTGCTAAAATCCTCCCATTCCATGCGGATACTTCTCCACAAGCCACACTCATGTACCCCTCTACCGAGCTTGGAAGTCCATCCCCCCCAATCTTCCCCAAACTTGAGAGCTACAACACTTCTCCAAAGCCTTGTCTCCTCATTCCTAAAAAAAAATGAAGATTCACATTGATATTTAGTATTTACCAAAAATTATTGAAGTACTAGGTTTTTTTTTTTTTTTTTTTTGGGTGGGGGGGGGGGGGGGGGATCATATAGTGGTCTTGGTGTGCATAATGGATGATTGGTGTTTTCCGTACTTATTTGAACTAAAGGCTCATGGTCGCAGATCTGATCTTTGTACCACTTTCTTGATTTCCTACATATATGGCTTGTAATAACAAGCTTTTGGGCCTAATACAAGCCTTCATATAGGGATGGAAAAAATCCCTTGCCCTACTCTATCCTGCACAGGTTTTCCTCATGTTGCCTTGTCTGGAATGTTTGTATATATGTTTTTATTTTATTTTTTTATAAAGTTCGTACACAGTGCTCCTATTTTATATATTTTTTTAATAAGTAATTGAATGTTATTATTCAACATATACAGGAAGTATACAAAGCTTAAGAAAACAAAAGAAACAATAAAAAAGAAAAGAAAACTATGAGGTTAGCAGCATAAGTGCAATGAGTCTAGGAACTTTATCAGAGAAGATGTTGAGAGCGTAAAAGAAAGTGATGCCCACTCGAAAAGGGTTATTAGAAAGAAATACTTGAGATGTGGCAAAGATAACTCCTTCCCCTCAAATGTCCGCTGATTTCCTTCTCCAAATGCACCATAGAATACAAGCTAGATGATGCAGGACAACCTAGGCTTCCCACCTAGATTAGTCTTATTGATGAACCTTAGGCTTCCCACCTAAGGTATTTGGAATCACCACCAAACAAATCAATGCAAATAATCTCAATAATAATAATAATAATAATAATAATAATAATAATAGTCTGTCAAGTACAAAAGAAACCATCTAGAGTTTTATATACAGCTTCTAGGAATCACAAAGATAAGGATAAACTCTCCTAAACAAATCCTAAACAATTTCAAATACTAATCTGATAATCCTAAACAATCTCAAATACTAATCCAATAATCCTAAACAAATGATAATGATAAACTACTAATCCTAACCAATCTCAAATACCAATCTAAACTAAACAAATAACCATGTTACAATCTGAAATTATCCATTGAAAATCTAAAATGAAATATTGAAATAACTTTTGATTATGCTCCTGCATTACTGGACCTGCCCCCCAAATTGCTCCATAACGATGTTATCTTAACACTCCAGTCCAAGACTCCAGCACAGTGTCGATAGAATTCGGCATAACCCAAGCAAACCCAATTGAGCAGAAGAAAAAAGTCCACAAATCATAAGCAACAGGACAGTGTACAACAGATGACTTACTGTTTCACCATCTGATTTTCATGTATAGCACCAATCCGCCATGACAACACCCCCTTTTATGGCGATTATTTGTGGTCTGAATTTTTCTCACAGCCACCTCCCAAACAAAGAAAACTCTAGGAGGGGATCCATACACACTTCCAATGGAATTGGGGATGCATGGGCTTCTCTAGTATGGAGCACTATAATAGCTTTTGATTTGAAACCCTTCATTGGGGAAAGTGAGACAAACCAATTTATCACAACCAGAAGAAGAATCTATGCAGCATACAAATCGTCCAAAAAAACCGAGCCATAGACTCATAGTCTTGAGCTTCTCTATTAAAAATAGGTTTCCAGTGCACCTTACCATGTATTCATTCCATATAATCATTGAGCACCTTTGTTTCTCACAAACCTGAAGAGCTTCAGATATTTATCTTGAAAGGTGCTACTGCCATCCCAATGATTCTTCCAAAACAGCCCTTGGGAGCCTTCCCCTACCTCATACTGGATGTATGATGCAAAATGATCCCATACCTTTCTAATATGTTTCCAAAGTCCTGCCCCATATGTCCCATTCACCTCTTTGGAGTACCCCCCATATATTTCTGTACCTCCAACCTGTCCTGCCTCCGACCTACCTGCTCCTGCACCATGTGGGTTTTCCTTGCCTCGAAGAGGGTACGGGGCACACTTGATTCAACCTGCCCTGTTACATTGCCATTCCCACTTTCATAGGGTAAAATATAAAGAGTTTTTTGACAAAAAAATTCGTTCTCCTCCCCCCCTCTTTTGTGAATTTTTTTTCCTTCTATAATAGCAAATACCTAAACCAATGTAACCCGTGCCAACTAACTTGGATCTTTTGTTAATTCAAAATTGAATTGAGCCCAGCCAATAAACCTTTGAAATAGAACCCAATAAGCTGGTTTGATTGTAGAATTAATAGAGATTCCTGAAGTATCTCTACCTAAAAAATATTGGGAAACATAAATAAGCTCTGAATCTGAAACATTTTGGTCTGGCAAGATGGCCTTTTTGGGACTGGCCGGTCTGGCCGGATGGCAGGTGGTTTCCAAGTGTTAGTTTCAATCTGTTTTTTGTATGAACTTGATGTGTGCAGAGTATGGTGTAGTGAAATGCAGTTATATATGTTAATTTTTTCCCCTTCTCTTATTTATCAAAAAATAAAATAATAAAATAAAAATTCCCCCTTCTCTTGAATCAGAAGTTGTATATGTTTTTCTTGGAACTTAAACTTTTTCCATCGGTACTTATTGATATCTGCTGTATACTGCAGATTGATGTTGAAAATCCCTGCGTTATAATGAGTCAAGACAAAAGCAGAGAGTTTTTGCATTCGGGGAATGACAAAGACAAATTTAAGGTAATTTTTGCAACTGGGTAGATGTTTGGTACTTTATGGATGCAATACTGACACTTGATACTCAGTTCTTTTACAAGGCCTCACTTCTTCAGCAAGTGAGTGACCTTTTACAAAACATTGATGAACACTTGAAGTCTGCAAATGCCCTTGTTCATGAACTGGAGGAATCAATAAAACCCATGCTAAAGGAGCTTGATGAGTTGCAAGGAAAGATTAAAAACATGGAGCACGTGGAAGAAATCTCTCAACGGGTACAGCAGTTGAAGAAGAAGCTTGCTTGGTCATGGGTATATGATGTAGATAAGCAACTCGAGGAACAAAGAACAAAGATTGGGAGGCTGAAGGATCGTATACCTGCATGCCAAGCTAAAATTGATTTGCAACTAGTGAGTAATGAAATCTTGCTAAGTTAAAAGTTGTTGGCTAATTTTTAATATGATGCTAATTTGTTTCACATCATGTTATTTTCTATTTTGGTGAAAAAGTGTCTTACTACTTGAAGAGATGCTTGAAGAACTAGTGATTATTTGGGAATTTAGGTGGGAAGTTCTGAATTTTAAATGGTCTATACAAAGTTACAAAATTGGTTGGCTGTTTTGAAACTTTTTTTTTATTTTTTTGGCTTCACAAGAATGCTGATTTATATTCAAAATATGTCACTTTCCCAAAAATTATGTTGCTTTTGAAAGTATTGACCGCAAAATGATTGGTCAACATCTAGTGAGTTTTGTCACTTTTCAAATAAACATAAAGAACAAGTTTAAATTCTATTTTCCTAAAATGCTACAAAAGGACCAAACATTATTTTATTTTAATTTTTTGATTTAGTGAATTTGGCCCCAAGGGGAAAGAGGGGGGGCATGAATCAGTGACAGTGACTTCATTACATAGGGTGTGGTTCTCAGCTGATTGGGCTACCTTTTGAAACGTGACTAAATATGATTTTATTATGGCTAAGTAAGGTTTTTTTTTTCTTGGAATCCTTCAAGTCCTGCTTCCTTTTATGTTATGTAAAACCTGATCAGGTGAACTATGTTATAACATTATGTATGTGTATTGACATCTATTGACTTTTACAGAGTGTAGTTGAGGAGCTGATGGAACGGATATCTAAGAAGAAAGCTCAAATTGCGTGCATGATGGAAAATACATCAGAAGTGAGAAGAATGAAGGATGAATTGCAGCAGACACTTTCCTTGGTAAGTTGAAATTTTGATATCTATTCTTTTTGTAAAAGGTATAGGACTAGTGGCTTGCTGAAATTATATTATGTGAACTATAAACATGATTAATATTTCTGTATTTTGTTCCCCCCTTTTTTTTAATGTCTCCATATTTTCTCTGGAGTTGTAATATGTAAAAGAATGAGGAAAAGAAGGGAAGATGTCTCACAGAGAGAGTCCAATTCAATCTTTGTGGAACCTACTATGCTTGTGGTACATGTTAATAAGTAAAGTGAAGTTTGGCTTTACAATGAAATGCTTTGCTTCTAAGCATTGCATTTGGGAAGTATGCACACTTTGCCAATTAATTTACTCATAAAAAACACTAATTAGTTTTACCTTGAGAGTTGTTCGTTTATATTAATTTTTTGCATTGCTGTTATCATCCATATTTCTTTGTTTTTTGACCAGCTTTTGCCTTTATAATAGTCATCTTATTGGCTCTTCAACAATTGCCCATCATTTGATTATGATAGTTATACTTGATTTGTTTAAATTTCTTAATAATATCTCTTCTTGATGATTTTTTTTTTCTTTCTTAGGCAACAAAAGAGAAGCTTGAGCTAGAAGAAGAATATGGCCGCAAGGGTAACCAACTCCAGAAGATGGTGAAGCATGTTAGATTTCTTGAACAACAAATTCAGGATATTCATGAGCAGCATGTTAAAAATACACAGGTTTCTGTCCTCCCGGATATAAATAATAGGTTTCTTGTATTGGTCTTTCCTTGTTCTGTTTTCTCAATCCTGTGTTTTCTGGCTATTACTGTGATAACACTTGTAAAAAAATTAAAGATGCTCCTCTTTATTTTGTTACTGAAGTGACACTTCTTTTGCCATCCGCTTGCTCTGTTCTTTTTACGAATTTTTTTTCCTGTCCAGAATTCTTGCTTTGGATATAACGTGCCACATAATAAGGATCCTTATTTTGATGTCTTTGTTTGACAAGCATGAGTTGTCATACGTGACCATCTCTGAAAATGTGGTTGGCAGTATAACCAATGTTGAATGTTTAAATTTGTGGTTACTCCAATATGATATGGGCTTTATTCCTATTTTGATATACTGCAGGCTGAGGAATCTGAAATAGAGGAGAAGTTGAAGGGACTTCAATGTGAGGTTGATGCTACTGCTTCAAGTCTTGCAAGGTTTTGAAAATTTTCATTTTATCAGTCCGCGTTTTTTATTTATTTTTTACCTTGCTTTCAAGGTAGATTTTACTCACTCCCAGTAAAATCAACAATCTTTCAGTTTGAAGGAAGAAGAGAGTGCCTTATTAGAAAGCCTAAATGAGGGATCAAGTGAAATTCGAAGAATTGCTGATGAGGTGTGGTGATGTTTACCATCATTGGATAAATCGATTGTGTAGCATAATTTTTTCCTGTCAACTTTTATCTTTTCGTTTCTCTCTCTCCCCCCCCTCTAAGATTTTTATTGTTGAATCTGATTCTCTGCTGGCCGTTATTTTACAAACCTTCGACGTTCTGCAGTACAAATTGTCTTGGACTCAGGCTGTTGGATGTAGTGCCCCCTGAAGTTTGGGCATGCGGATGTGACCATATATGGACGTGTGTAAATTTAGTGAATTGAAAATGATGTTGGTTTTGTTTTGTTGGTTTTTCTTTTTTTAACATGCACCCAGCTGATCTTTATTTTTTTTGATAAGTAAGAAAAAATTTATTAAACAAGGCTACTTCATACAAGGAGAATGAATTAGCAAAAGAAAACATATATAAAAAAATAAAAACAGAAGAAAAAACCAAACTCTGTACAAAATTGCTTATGGCTGATCTTGAATCTATAACCTCATCCTCCATCCCATCATTATGGGAGGACAGAGTGGCAGCTGAGCTATAGCTCATTGGCACTGTATATAAAATTTCTTATGGCTGTGTTTATGAATTCCAAGAATTTTGCTTTATGCTTGTTCCAATTCTTAAACCTCTTTCCTGGGTTGGTTATTGAGTCAAATAAATACACTTATATCTCTTCTTTTCACATGTTACTATTATGTATATCCCTCTAACTGATTATATGGATTCCTTTTTTTTGTTTTTTTGTTTTTTTTTTTTTTGGGTAAAAAAAGTAGGCCTTACTAGTATTTTTGCGCTTTGTTTTCTCCTATACTTTGTTAGTATTCTTGCGCTTTGTATTCTCCAATACTTTGACTCATGTTCTTGTTCTGCCCTGTCTTGATTTCTATCAATTAGGGAATTGATAATAAGTATTTGCTTAATTGGGGTATTCTACATATTTGATTGTGATGCTTTAAGCTTTGTTATAATGTGTCTGGTCTGCTATGGTGAGCTGAGTTTATCTTGTGCTGTGAATACCTTCTGAAGTTGTTGAGTGAGTGGTATTGACTTATTTTGGTTGACTTGAAGTAAATTTATTCCTTCAAAAAAAAAAGAAAAAATAACTGATCAACTAAATTTATGTTATAAACAGGCGATGCTTATGGAAAAACCTCTTGTTGATGTGCTTTTTAATGTCGTTGTGAAATCAACTGTTTTTCAGAATTTTGGCTTGGTCATAAATTACTAAGTTTTGGTAATAATTATTTTGGGCAATCAAGTGCTTATAACTATTTTAATATACTAAATGGCAATAAATTATATCTCATTTTCTAATTCATGCTTTCTTCTCTTTTGTGCTTGAGATAATTTATTTACTTACATACGAAAATCTTATTCTGCTTACATGTATGAAGTTTACTCACTGTTTTATAACTTTGTCACATCCACCACTCATCCTAGTTGATATAGTCATCCTAGTTGATATAGTTTTATTCATCACAAAAGAAGAAAAGGCTTGTTCTGTTTGATTGGATGACCAATGAGATAAAAGACGTAGAAACTTTTGAAGTGGATTAATTATGTTTACAAATTAATGTTTATTGTTTGAATCTAAACAAGACCGAGCAAAATTGTATCTTAAATTCCATCACCAATTCCTTTCATTATTTTGTTGAAATGGTGACCCTTTTCACCCCGTTGTTGACAGAAATTTATTTTTTGGGATGCACCAGGAGACAAAAAGAAGGGGGTGGGGGTGTTTCAAAAATTTCTAAAAGGCATTTCTGTAAAAGTTAGCTCCACTTTTTTGAAAGCTTACTGTGCTGGTCACATAAAACTATAAGCGAAATTTTCTCTCATGTTTTCCTGAACTAATATCTTCTAATTCGTGAATATATTCATACACTTTGGTTTCCTTTAGATTGAAGATTTTGAACGGAAACGTCGTGAAATCGAGCATTCCATCCGCGAGATCAATCAACATCAAATCAATAAGGTGCGGAGTACTCTTTGTCTTGCAGTCCTAGATGCATGTAGTATTGACAGGGCCTTCAAGGGCATATGCAGTTGTAGATCCATGTTTACTCCAACCTTCATTTTTTTTAACAACAATATGATTGGGTTCATTTTGAGAGCTGACTGTATTGACAATTTTTTCTTTTCTTGACAGGTTACAGCTTTTGGTGGAGATAAAGTTATTAACCTATTACGTGCAATTGAGAGACATCAAGAGAGGTTCAAGAAGCCGCCTATTGGTCCAATCGGAGCCCATTTGGTGAGTAACAGATGATTGTGTGTCCAAGTTTCAATAATTTCATAGTACTTATATAAATAAATAAATAAATAAGAAACGTGTTGAAAATTTCATAATGTTTTCTAGAAAATTATTATTGTGTGTGGGCATGCGCACATGTTTCTAAGGAAGTTTGTTCTTTTAGGGATATGCAGTTCTGATTCTTTGTGCATCTCTCTTTTTTAAGTTTTTATATGAAATTTTAGTAAAATGGCATCGAAAATTCTTCCTGATCTGTTATCTGAGATATTATCTTTTGTGCTTCAAAGTATCTTTTAAATTATAATATACACTATGATACTTTTGCATGCCTTTCTGATTTATTGTATGGTAGTAGTGCTCATTTTGGGATATATCTTCCATGATTGTCTTCTTCATAATTGGCATCTGCTAAGCTTTTAATCCAAATATAAGTTAGGCTTTGGTCATAGCTGAAGCTGTCTTTTTTGTATGTCTGATTATTGGGGTCTTTGGTTTTGAAATGAATGCTTATCAAACCTTGGGCACAGGATGTTGTGAGATAGAAGCTGTTTGGATAATACTGGTGAAGTCTCTCAATTGTGCACACCTTCTGCTATATTCTCTTTCCTCTATGTGAGAGTTTTGTTTTCCTAAATATTGAAACCCTAACCACCTGTTTTAAGAATTCTTTTGATAAAGATATGGTTTTACAGTTGGGAGCAAGATCTACGATTTTTTTGTTGTTTATATCTTGTATATATTTTGATTGTTGAGCTCAATTTTTTTCCCTGCATAATTGTGATATTATCTTTGCTCTCAAACACTTTTAATTGTATGACTATGTACTTCAGACTTTGGTTAATGGTGATACGTGGGCTTTTGCTGTTGAAAATGCCATTGGGAGGTTGCTTAATACATTCATCGTTGCTAATCATAAAGATGCTCTGGTTCTGAGAGGTTGTGCTAGGGAAGCAAGTTATGGCCATGTTCCAATTGTCATATATGACTTTGCAAGACCAAGGTGGATGCATGCCTATTTATTTCGAGTCTCTTCAGGTGCATGCTATCTTGTGTTTGACTGTGTTAGTTCTCTCTTTGATGTACTTCTTACTTTGTATAGGTTAGACATACGACCTCACATGCTTCCTCAAACAAATCACCCAACCACTCTCTCTGTTCTACACACAGAAAACCACATTGTCTATAATGTGTTGGTTGATATGGTAACACTTCATGCTTCCTCCTCTGCTCTTTATGATGTCTATTGATTACTTATTAATTCTTGATCTCATTTCCTATTTTCATTAGCATTTTTTGTTTATCTTTTAAAAAACTTCCCCCCTTATGCTATACTTTAAAATGGTGCTATTTAAAATGGTGCTATTCTACACCTTGTTACAAGTTTGCTTGCATTTCCAGGGTGATGCTGAGAGGCAAGTTCTTGTCAGAGATTATGACATGGGAAAAGCAGTTGCTTTTGAGCAAAGGATCCTGAATTTGAAGGAGGTTCACACTTTAGATGGATATAAAATGTAAGTCAAAATTAGATTATTTATCTCTTTATCATTTTTTTCCTGGTTGATTTTTCACATTTACTCTAAGTAGGCAGTATTATGAGGAGAATGCAAGGGTGCCAAAGTGTGTCTTATCAACATAAATTAATAAAATAGATAACGAGTTGTCTGTGGGACTGTTGGAATATAGAAGAGTATAGATGCATCTGTTTGATATATATTGATTCTGCTACTTGCGGGATTTCATCACCAATTAGTTGATTTTGGTCAATGGCTATTTATGAAATAAGTTCGAAACAATATTTATTATTTGTAGAAGTCTATCGTTTCTCAGTTGTCTTGGTGCAAACATAAAGCACTTATTCTGAAGAATATGGGGTGTGTATGTTATAATGGTAGTTTATGAAAAATATGGGGTTTATAAGTGTTGTTAAAGGCATACTTAAAGCTCAAAACTTGAAGCCTCAAGGTCTCAACTTGGTCGAAAAAGGCTCATTTAATGAAGCTTGCCTTAGGCATGCTTTTATGGAGCTTTTTGAAGAAGCACAAAGCATGCCTAGGCACGCTTTTTTATTTTTATTTTTGCTGAAAAAGATATGAATCATGAAAATTAATTGCTTGATCTTGAAGGAAATGGCATGGACTAACACACATTTTTTAATTAGATTTTTAGATGTATGTTGAATGAATCATATACATCATTTGATTATAGCTATCATGATTATATATTTTTATAAAGCACGAGAATTGTATAAAATGTTATGTTTAAACTTTTAATGACTAGATTACTATGATATTGTCCATTGATACTTGTTTTCAATTTACTATATTAAAATCTTAGGGGGTGTTTGGTTTAAAAAATGGTGTATTCACTTTTCTATATCCATTTTTAGAATTTGAATATAGAAAAAAGGATCAATTTTCACATTTATGTTTGTTTGGGGATCTGTTTTGATTTCAAAATACACCCTTATCCAGTTTGGCAATTGTTCCTTATTTTTGGAAAATGCACCTTTAACCTTTTTTCACTTAATTGAGTAGGACATGTTAGTTGGTGGGTCGCAACCATTTTCAACATTATAACAAAAATGCCACTATATTCATTTTCACTGAAAATAAAAACACAAAAAGATGTATTCATTTTTCTATTCAAATTCACTTTTTTGGATACTGAAAATGAAAATTGAATACAAATAACAAAACCAAACCAGTTTTTTAGTGGAGAGTCCCACTAAAAACTGAAAATAAAAACAAAATACACCACTTTTTTAACTAAACCAAACAACCCCTTGGTAATTGAAGTAACTTACGTAGAATTTGAACTTACAAACATTATACAATTGCACTTACCTAATAAGTAAAATATACAAAATTTGAGTTTATTTTATTTTATTTTATATGTTACAAAATATTTTTATTAGAGGTTATTAGATATTGTATGTGAAAAATGTGCGTTTTACTTTAGTCAGGCGTGCGCTTGCGCTTTGTGTTTTGTGCCTAGGCTCTAAGAGGCATGTGCGCATAAGCGCACTTGATGCTTTTACTAACACTGGATTTATTTGACTGCTGCTTCTATTTATTATGTTTTTTTTTTTATTGGTGATGGTGGGGTTAAAAAAATTGAAGGATGAAATTTAGTTATGCAGGATTCCAAAGTGCAGTGGCCCTTTTAAATAAGCAGAAGTTCATTGGAATAATTTCATGTTGCTGTTTTTATATATATTTTAAGTAAATAATTCATTAGAAAAGGGGTGCTTTCCAAGTACATGGGGTGAATACAAGGAACCAAAAAAAAAAAAAAACATTCATAGCATTAAAATAAGAATTAATGAAAGCTCAAGGAATCCAGGAACACTAGAAAGTTCACAACAGAAAATGTAGGAGATATTGAACTCCATTCACTTGGAAGGCTTGTGTTTTTGAAGGGATTTACTCCAACTTATTTACCTCCCCATGTCAAAACTTTATTTCATAAATATAATTCTTTAATTTTGCCATAGATTCTACTTCTCAATCATGTTCTTCTCTTCTCTAATAAATAGAGGATTCTAATAATAATGGTCTTTCTGTACTCTATATAGTTTGCCACTATAGCTTCTCTATCTCTTGCAATTAGAAAAAGATTGGGATATCTCTCATTTAAAGTATTCTTTCCATTCCACTCATCATGTCAAAAACAAATTTTAGAGCCATCACTAACATCATATCTGATAATCAGGGAAAGCTGTCCCACCCACTTATAATATGCTTCCACAAACCCACCCCAAACCTGACCTTGCCCAACACTAATTCTCCCAAGTAGTGCCATGCTTTAAATCTATTACCCTCCCTCAACTTTCTTCTAACACATATTGCCACAGCCACTTTCCCAATAAAGCTTGATTTAAGAGCAATAACATCTTAATTCCCAATCCTCCATGGCAAACAGGAGTACATGTATTTCATTAACTGAATTGAATCTAAATTTATCACCCAAACTGCCAACCTATTTGCCCGTCCCACAGGCAATGGGAAAATAGATAGAGATAGATGAGCTGTTTTGTATATAATGACAAAGAGGAATCAGATGCATTTAGTTATGAAAGTAGTAACATTTTGTGTTTTTGTTTTTGGTTGTTTAGTCAGGTATCAGGTATTGGGTTGGGCCTTGAGTGTGCCACTCAAACTCTATTATCTGCAACTGTTAATTGTCAAGTTCTGCTTTTGGATTGTTCACTTCTGTTTGTGCAGTTTCCATGCACCCTGTAATCTAATCCCTGTATTACTAGTAAAATGTAAGAATGACTTCTGGAGTAATAGTTTGTAATGATTCCTTTCTAGGTTTTCTCGTGGTTCAGTCCAGACGATTCTTCCTCCTAATAGGAAGTTAAGACGTGGCCGTCTTTGTAGTTCTTTTGATGGTCAAATTAACGATCTTCAAAGGGATGCATCACGTGTAAATGAAGAAGCTCAACAGCGCAGGAGGAGAAAAAGAGATGCAGAGGGAAGGCTTCAGGATCTTCAGGAGGATCTACAAAGTGTAAAGGTAATAATAGTTTGCAAACTGTTTAGCATTAATGTATGCTTTATACCTTTAATGTTAGTTTTTTGCTAGGTAAAGCTGTTGAGGGAATTTGACCTCCAAACATGCCCCTCCACTAGGGAGAGAAGTGCCAGTTGGCCTAAAGGCTGTTGGCATGTCAGTTTAATTATTTGTCCAAAATTTTTATTAGCTTGACATTTTGATACTATATATTTATTACTCTCTTCACTTTGTTCATTTACAATGTTCTACTTTTAGCTTTTGTGATTGAGGAGACTTCTTTTGTAATTGGGTTGTGCCTTGACATTTTTATTCATTAGCATTGTCCAAAGGCTTCCATTGTAGTTTACTGAGAATTATAGATTTTTTCGATAAATTTTCATTAAAATCTTGAAGTTTTGTATAGGAGATGGACTTGGGCTTTGCTGGTCGGGATTTTGACTTGGCTTAGAAACTTGAATCACATTGCATGTTCATCTATTAATTTTCTTTTGAAATATCCATGTTATAGAAAAACTCAAAAATGTAAATGTGAAACTTTGACTGAAGATGACCTTTGTTCTCTTCCTTTGTTGGACATGGTCATCAGGCACATGTCATGTCTGGCATTGTCACGCATGTTGAAGCTTCCCTGTGACAGACTAATTTATAACATTTTAACATGTAATGTTTGAGACTAGGGTTGATTAATCCCTAGGTACAGAAAAGCTTATAAGTTTTTGTACATGGAAACTCAAATGCTAGGGAAGTGGAAACAATTTCCAAAAAGATTATATTTTTCAAGTATTCTCATGGACTGAATTTTCTGAATGAAAACTCAATTAGGGAGCATGATCCTACCATTCATGTTGGCTCCAAACCATCTCTCTCTCTCTCTCTCTCTCTCACACAACACACACACACACACACACACACACACACACACACACACACACACTGTCATTCATCACTCTTAAGGGTTTTATATATATATATATATGATAAAGTAGTGAACCTTTTTAAAGAAGAGCCCTTTGGACTTGCCTCAGCCCAAACCTATGGGCAAAAAAAAGAGCTACATATTCTACTTTTACTGGAATGTTCGTCATTTGTTGCTTCTGCTGTTTGTGTAGAGGCGGCGTCTGAATGCAGAGCGTAACTTAATGTCAAAGAAACTAGCACTGCAAGATGTAAAGAATGCATATGTTGCTGAAGCAAATGCATCTTCTGCATCGAATGTTGACGAGCTTCATCAAGAAATCTCAGTTTGTTCACTAATACTCATTATTCCATTGATTATTGTGTGGACACACACACACACACACACACACACACACACACATATCAGTGTGTGTTCTGATCCATTATCATCTCATTGGAGTATTTTCTAGAAAGTCCATGAGGAGGTACAAGAGAAGAAGATGTTGCTGGAAAAGCTACAAGTCAGAATGAGTGAAGCAGAAGCAAAGGCCAACAAGCTTAAAGTGTCATTTGAGAATCTATGTGGTATAGTAACAAGGTTTTTACATTTCATATTTGGTTTTTATTATAAATAATTCCAATTATACATTTTTTTTTTGTCTATAATAATATTTTAGAGTCAGCAAAAGGGGAAATTGATGCATTTGGCAAAGCAGAAAATGATCTGATAAAGCTTGAACAAGCACTGCATGATGAAGAAGCGGTCTGCCTTCTTTTCCTGGAATCTTCACTTTCCAATGCTTCACTACATTTGATATAATGTTGTTTCTGCAACTGTTTTTAATATTTTAAATTATACTTTTATCACAGAAGAAGGCCCACTATGAGATGATAATGAATAACAAGGTCCTTTGTCTTATCAAAGAGGCAGAGGCCCATTACCAGGGGCTAGAGAAAAACCGTCTGGTACGTTTGATGCCCTTCCAAAGATATAGTGGTAAATGATTTTAATGATGCTGTGATCATTCTAACACCCCCCCCCCCCCCCCCCCCCCCCCCCCCAAACAAAAAAAAAAAGATATTAGATTTTTAGCACCTACTGTTGCCAGTTCCTAGTGTCATGTGTCTTGTAAATGACTAAATGCCAATGGGCAATAGGAATTTTTCTAATGAATTTGAGATAAATGGGTCATTGGAGGATGTGTATCTCTCTTAATTTATAAGAATTTTGTTTAATAGAAATAGGAAGATTTCTATTTTTCTTAATTTATATTCACTCACAATTTTGGAGTGCTAGAAGCTAAAAATGGAATGCCAATATCATTGGCCTTTCTGTTACTGTTACTAATAGCATTTATGCTTTTCTGTATCCTTCTTGCTTTGTGGAAATAATTGTTTAAGACTGTCTGGCATAAATGGATTCACATAGCTGATCTGTTATACACTGGGTTAAACTACAGGAAAGTTGTAGAAAGGCTTCTATTATTTGTCCTGAGAACGAAATTGAAGCATTAGGAGGTTGTGAGGGGAGCAACCCAGAGCAACTTAGTGCCCAACTAACTAGACTAAATCAGAGACTTCAGCATGAGAGCCAGCGGTGAGGACGTTGTCATCTGTCTTTGTATCACTTGAAGAACAGTAAAGTGCAATTTTTTAGTAAATTATCTTAGTTTTTTTTTTTTTTTTTTTTCAATGTGCAGATATTCTGAATCAATTGATGACCTTAGGATGTTGTATGAGAAAAAAGAACGTAAGATTTCGAAAAAAAGGAAAACTTACAAAGCATTTCGAGAAAAATTGCATGTAAGTATTATTCCCCCGTATATTAATAATGTTGGGAACAGCAAGCACATTCCATTATTTTAAGCTTATCATGATCTGTTCCTCATATTTGTTTCAGCTTTATTTTATTGGGACCCGTTTCCATTATGCATTCTCATGGCTCCCCCCCCCCCCCCCCCCCTTCGCCCTATGGGTTTTTTTTATTTATTTATTTATATTTTTTAAATGTTCATTTGCAGGCTTGTGAGACAGCGTTAGGATTGCGCCGGGATAAATTTGATCGGAATGCATCATTTTTGAAGCGCCAATTGACTTGGCAGTATGAATTGCACTGTTTCCAATATAGTCACTTTCTTTAGCAGTGTTTTGTACTCTCTCTTTCTCTCTAAAGAACTAGTTTTTTAATATATTTGAATATTTCCATTAATTTTTCCATCTCTTGAATTAGATTTAATCGCCATTTGGGAAAAAAGGGGATCAGTGGAAATATTAAACTTAGTTATGAGGAAAAGACCCTCTCAGTTGAGGTAAGAAATTTACTTTGGATTACTCCTTTCAGATCCATTAATTTTTTTTTTTTCATTCACTAAACTTCTTTAATTAAACTATTTTCAAATACTTTGCTTCTGGATATCTGGACAATTTTGAGACAACCCTTTTCTCTTTATGCTGTGTATTCTCTTTTTAGGTTAAGATGCCTCAAGATGCTTCAAGTAGCACTGTTCGTGACACGAGAGGACTTTCAGGTTTTTTTTTTCCTTGCATTGACTTAAAAAATAGATTGTCTAACTTGTTTGTGCTTTTGAAACCATCATAGCTCTACAGATTTCTTTTAACTACAAATAGTTTCGTGAATTAATAGAAATGATTTGTTTTGTATTTACTCAGAATAATTTGGGACTTCTCAGTATTTTGTATCTGATATAGGGCTCTTTTTCACTTTATTTGGGGTATCTTATTAATTTTTTAAGTCAAATTCAGGTATACCTCAATCCTTTATATGAGAGTATTTTTCCTGATGTTGGTAGTTGATTGATAATTAGGTGGCGAACGCTCTTTTTCAACATTATGCTTTGCATTAGCTCTTCATGAATTGACAGAAGCCCCTTTTCGAGCGATGGATGAGTTTGATGTGTTTATGGTAAGGATTCCTTTTCCTTTCTTTATAAGAACATAGGTCTCTTCTCTTTTTCTGCCTATGGGCATGCAAAATTTGATAATTTTACCTGGCCAGATATGCAAAAAATGAGTTGTGTAGGTTCTCTCTCTCTCTCTTTTGTTTTATTTTATATGTATATATAAGCACTTGGTGAGTCTTGGACCAATGACCTCATCCTCCACCTTTCTAATTGTTGTATTTGAAATGTGAATGAATGCTATTCCTTGTGGAATGTTGACATCTTGGAGAGGAATAGGATTTATGATGGTTTGAGCTTTCTTAGCATGTAATCAAGTCATAATTTTTGAAATCACTGTATGATTGGGTGCTGCTTTACGTAGTGTCCATTTTCTTCTTTGAAGTTTTAGATCTTTCAAAATTTGATTCTAATTCTTTTGGAGTAGTTTTAATACGCTCCTCTAAGTTTTCTCCTTTTTATTTTATTAAAACTATTATTGCGAATGAGAATGGGTCATTCTTAAAATTTTAGTGCTTTGCATCTGGTCTTCAGGATGCTGTAAGTCGGAAAATCAGCTTGGACACCCTTGTGGATTTCGCATTGGCACTGGGATCGCAGTGGATACTTATCACGCCTCATGATATCAGGTATCATTTGGTGTTACTTTGCACTTTAGATACTAATAATGGGTGTTCTTTCATCCTTCATATCACGTACAGGTTAACAATAAATTATATATTTGGGTCAAACTATTAATTTATCAAAATTTTATTGACAATCAAAAAATATTTGGGTCAAACTATCTTTATAGTAAGACCTTGGTTCAAGGCTACTGCTAGTGTGGTTCAGAAAGTTATAGTCTTGAATGACCCACATGGAAGCACACATGAACATGTTATTTGTTTGAGTGGTGGTGTTGCAATTTTGCTTGCACTTAACGGTCATATCAATCATGGAGATGGATGGAAGGACCATTTTGAAAACATGATCAAACCTTTTTTTGATACATAAAGAACAAGATCAAACTTGGTGAACCAAAATGAATACAACCCCAAACTTTAAGGGACTAAAGTGTAATTTAGTATATTTATGAGAGATGACTAGAGATGCATTTTCTCTGCCTTCAACTTTGGTGCACCGCTAAACCACAAAATGTATGAACATTCAGTTTCATATTATATTTGAGATAACTAGGTGCACTTAAACCACCTAATTGTTGCTCTCTTTGTTTCCTGTTCTGGTTTGATCTTGGGTTTCATTTGAAGTTTGCATGGTAAATCTTTTGGTAATTCTCGAGGTTTTTATTTCCTTCTGATTGTGTCTTCAGTCAATTTGGATGGGTTAGATCATGGTTCATGCTTGTGTTGATGTTTCCAACACCATAAATGGCCATTAGCTGCTTGAATACAAGACAATGGTACAATCACCATCTCAGCTTTTGATTTAAAGGGCTTTTAAGTGGGACTATACTATCCTGTGACATACTAATTTGTCACCAGTATTGGTGACTAAATGATATTTGAGTAATGTCTTTAATGATATATGCATGGTTTTAAACACTGAACTAGACAGAATCGAAAAAGGTACTGGTTTCTAGTTTTTGGTCCAACTGGGGTCAGACCAGTCATTAATAGGGGAAAAACACCACAAAAAATGAGAGATGATTTACTAGTGCTAGCATAAGTTCCTTGAAGAATTATTCTTTAAATTTCCCTTTTTATAAATAAAATTAACCAATATAAAAGCTGGTTCATGGTTGAACCAATTGGTCCAGTCTGATTTTTAAATCCATAATTTATGAGACCTTTGGACCATGCCACACGTGGCAGAAACGGTTTTGATGCTGGTTGATTTAAGTTTGTATCTAATATTTGGTGGTGGTTATCTAGAAAGCATGGGTGCGGCTCCAGGGTCACCTCACCCGCACCGGACTCGTCTCAATGCGGCGTTTGGCATCCGACGCGCTGATTTGCCCCTTATTTATTTATTTTTTTTTCGATTTGTGCTGATTCGCGCCGAAACAGACCAATACGGCCGTCGAAACAGGCCGAAATGGGCAGCTGGCCGCCATTCTTCTGCTTCATGTGGCCTTGTGAGAGGGAAAAAAAAAAAAAAAAAAGAGAAGGAAGAAGAAGATGAGAAGACACAAAAAAAATGGTTGGAAGAAGAATAAATGTATATAATAAAAGAATATATATTAAATAGGTGGGAAAGTTAATTGTTTCATGTGGGTGGGCTGGGGAATTGGAAAATGAGTAAATGAACCTTCTTGAAAGGTGGTTTTTTTGTTTACAATTACCAAAAATATTGATTTTATTAAAAACAAATCATAAATAATTGTTTTTTAATAATAAACTCTACCTTTTATTTGAATTTTTTATATAAAAAATATTAAATTTACTATATAAAAATATTTTTAATAATTTTTTAATCGCCGCACACGCACCCGCACCCGAATCCGGAAACGTACCCATGCTTCATAGGTGGTTATATTGCCTTGTTCCATGTAGTTTCAGTTCTTGGTGGCAGTCATGAGTTGGACTAAAGAGATGTTAAACAAAATTCAGATAATAAATCTTATGTTTCTTGTGATGCTTTTTTTACAGCATGGTAAAACAAGGGGAGAGGATAAAGAAGCAGCAAATGGCAGCTCCGCGTTCTTGATCATCTATTTACATTTTCAGGTAAAAGCTTCAATAGATGATAATGTTGCTTGTAGATAAGTTATGCGATGAATGTAGTGGAGACTTTATTTTGTACAAAGGCAGGCCTTAGAATTCTCTTAACTTTGTTTGAAGTTATTGTTCATGGAATACTAACCATGTACCAAAATCTCTCTCTCCCTCTCTGTTATTTTGTAAATTCACGCTTTTTATGGAGGATTTTGGGCCTGACACATACTATGGCACTACTAACTGAACACTACACCTTATTTATTTATGGGTCAAGCTATTTTTATATAGAGCATTGGTTGCCCTTTGTATCAAGCTGGAAAATAATTCAACGTGGAAGGTTTTCTTGCAATTTGATAAACATAGTTTGAACTTCCAATAAAGGCCAGCTTGGTCATTCTTATTGCTCAGTTATTCACTTGCGTTGCTCATGCCTTGTCCTACATAACAAATTCCAACATACAACTTTCTTGAGATCCAACAACTTTAGATAACATTATTGTAAGCATAATATCTTTAGATCTTTCTTTCCTTGTTTTTTAAATTAACTAAACCTCCATTTCAATTTCCTTCTCTACTATTTATTTGATTCTTAATTCACTTGTAAGGATATCTAGTCCAATCGTGCTTTATACTTGTCCTGCTTGATATTCTGACATTATTGAGGATCGCTGTCATGGTATATCAATGATGCTGTTTATCTGCTCTGATCTCATACACTCAAGTTCACAGGAGCTTTAGATTCTAGATCACTTTAAATAATATGATTTCATTAAAGTGGGCATAGGTTGGTCTAGTTGTAAAACAGATTTACTTGATGGTAAACTGTTAACTTTCATTTGAGGACGAAAAAAATTCTATATTGAATTCAAGATATTCAAAGTAGAACACTGTATGCTTCAAGCTGGATAACCAATCATCTTGTATGAAATGACTACTCCAATAAGGCACCTCTCGCCGCTTGATAATCAATCAGTTTGTCTTGGGTTCCCATTCGAGTGTGAGAAGGCTTCTGATGCTGGATCATCTAGTGCCAACCAGGAAGTAAGAGACCGATTGACACCTAATTTCATCTCAGGCAGAAGTGTGTCAGTGGGATGATCAAAGCTTTCCCACAACCACCTTCCAATAGAGCCGTTGGATTTGGATTTCACTTGTCTTACTATTAAGTTAGTTGAGAAACTCTTGTGTTTTCAGTTTCACCTCCATCAGAATATGTTACAATAGGATCACCTCCACCATTGTACTTGATCATCAACTTTCCCAGGTGGTCAAGGGTAAGAAACCCTCTTGAATAATTTTGAAATAGATCTGTCTTGGTGAACTTTCGTTTGGCAGAAACGAGGTACTGTGAGGAATTAAGATTATTGCCTTGCTTAAGTGTGTTGTCTAAGGCTAGAGTAAATTTCTATCTTGTATAAATAAATAAATAAATTCAATAATTAATGGTTGATTACGGTAGTTACTAGTTAAGTCTGATGTCCCATAATTTTGGGATTATTGTTTGATTTGTGTTGGCTTTCTTTGTTTCTTTCCAGAAGTATTTTTGACATGTGATAAATAGGGTGATTTGAATTTCAATAACAAATATCAGATTAGCTTAGGGTTTCCTCAATAAATTTTCTTCAATTAAATGATGAAGGTAAATCATGCTGGGTTATATATATCAATCATCTTCTCCCCTGTGGGATTGTTTTATCTTTTACGCTTCTCATGTAAATATTTAATTTGTAGTTGAAACACATAAATTCAGACCATTAATGGGGTGTGGCACTCCGTAACTATATCCAAAGTTATGGTGACTCTACGTCATACTTCACACCCAATTGAATGCCTATGTAGTATGAAGGAAGGTAAAAGTTGTTTTATACACTGTTCATCTTCCCCTTCTGGAGGTTTTATTTTTATTTTTTATTTTTTTGGTTTTCTGTCTTATTAAAAGAATTCTTAGGTGGAATACATGAATTATACTCGGACCAATATTGGGTGTCATAGTGCAATTACAGTCCATGGTACGATGGCAACGAAACTTGTACCAAGTACCAACACCATTATTAACTCATTATTTCGTGACTGAAATTTTCCAGTAGGAAAAAAAAAAAATCATGTATAGAATAAGGTGGTAGTGTAACCAAAACTATTAGAAGTAGATTAGGAATGTTAAACAATTTATACCTTGGAATTCACAGCTTATCATTCTTGTTCATGACCTATTTGAATTTGAAAAACGAAAAGAAATATCTCTTTGATTTTTTTTTTTTTTTTTTCCATTTGACAAGGAAAAATTCCCTTAATTTTAATTTTCACATGGATTTGATTTACAGCAACATAGATTATCATAAAGCATTTTAACTGACTCAAGGACACTACATCAATTTTAATAACATAAGTGCTCCATGAGATCAGAAACAAAGTCAAATAACTAGAGCAAATCCCTTCCACAAAAACACTACCAGTACTTATCCAAAAAAAAGAAAAAAAAAAAACTACCAGTATTTAAATATAATTGCATTTTTTAATCTTTTAAAATTTTTTTTTTAATAATTCGATAGTTACAATAGAGGAGAAGCAGTTTTAACCCTGAATTTGTTCCGTAATTTTTATTTTATTTTATAGATTAATCTTGAATATTTTTGTTGGAAATAGCAAAATGTATTAATCAGTTGAGTTACAAGACTCTTTACCTATAAAAAAAAGTTGAGTTACAAGACGTTGACAATTTAACCATATTATTTAAGATCACAAGCAGTCGTCAAACATAAGGCCTTATTTAGTCTTTCTATAGAATAAAATGTACTAATCTATCGATAGCAACTGCCAAAAATTCAAATGAAAGAGTCCCATTAAACACATGGCAGCTCCAGCTAAAACCACAGTAAGACCACAAAAGAGTTAGTTTTAGTTTTCCACAGCAATCTCAGACTTATTAAGAATCAATTGGCTAAGCCATAGCCTTAAATTGAATTTACCAATTGTTGTAAAAAACCAGCTACAAAAATCCTGCTCTACAATCTGCTTGATTGAGGGACCGAAATGGAAGCAATAGGAGGAGAGAATGAAAAAGTAGAAGGCTGGAGGTAAATTCTCCCTCTCTATCTCCAGGAATTGGCGGCACCTAACGTGGAATCCCAACGTTTCAACCACAAAAATTGAGTCTCTTCATCACTTTGGCATAAGCTGCAGGGACAATGCTAGGTTGTCTGAGCCTACGTTTTGATTTCTTTGACTGCATTAACACCAAAATTTTATTAATTACATCAACTGTGTTAAACACCCAAAATGCAATAAATGTCAAATAAATTCAGCTTATACATTGTTATGTGTTTTGTACCAGGGTGAGCATTATGAGCATGAAAAGAAGAATAATGCTAGATATACAAACTATTTTACAAACTACTAATGTGATGAATGATTATTGGTAAATGAAAAAATGATATTAATAGTGGGGCTAGATGAAGATGATCAATAAGAGGTTGGTCATATCAACATTTTGGAAAAATGTTGTAAAATAGTTTGTGGTTGTAGCATTATTCTAAAAAGAAATGCTAATTTGCATAAGTTAGTAAAACCCATTATTAAATAGTCAATTGTTAATAAACTAAATAGAAAAATTTTGACATCATTTTCATAGAAAAAATAAAGTTGACAGCAAAATTAATTACTCTCATGACATTCTTTAACATTTCTCCCTTAACTTATTTAAGTGCATCTTGGGACGTGCACTTTTTCATTCCTTCCACCTTTGCATAAGAAGCTACCTCAACCATTCTTAATGATCCTGTAGTTCTGCTCATCATTATTACTCCTCCATAATCTTTCATCTTCATTTCAGACTACCATTACCTTTTATTTGGAAGAACTATTTTCACTTTCCAAGTGAGAATAAGATCTAGTGCCTCCAATCCTCACGCTTTTCAGTTTTCCCCTTTGCATAAGAACATCCTACCAACCAGTCTGATAGAACTATTTTCCTCCATATCAAATACAACTAGTCTTTAGTAACTTTACCCAGACATCCTAATAAGAAATTTCACTACCCCTTCTAACAAGTAGCTTGAATTCTACTGCCGCATGAACAACTCTCATGTTTCTCCTCAAATTTCTGTGCTGATTGTCTCACACTCCCTTATACACTTTCCTTTCACATCATATGTCACTATGTGTACAATTTTTAACACTCACTTTCTGCTTAAAAAAAAAAAAAAAAAAAAATCAAAATCAAAATCGAGAAGGATTCGATACCTATAACTCAACAGAGCTACGAAAGAATACCTAGAGTTAAGTTGGGTTTGAGCATCATGCTAGGAAAAAAGTATTTTTGTATTAAATGATATCACGTCATCCATATCAAAATCCAACAAATGAGAGACATAGTGTGCAAAAATAATTACCTACTAATACATGTTTTTTATTTGTTAGTGGGTAGTTATTTTTTACAGAAATGTCTCCCATTTATTGGATTTTGACACTGTTGACTTGGTATCATTTGATACCAAATACATTCTCTAAGGACATTAAAATCATGTCTGGATTGTGTTCAAATAAACTTGCCTTGTACCCGACCCAAGCCATCCCAACCCAACAACAAGAAACCATCTAGAAACTCTCTCTCAAGTCTTAATCTCTTCCCCTTTTATGATTTATATATCCTTCATCTCCATCACTTTAACGACAAAACAGTTTGTATTACTTATACCATTTCTTGCTCCATCATGTGTGCTCACAACAAGCGTAAAACACGAATTCCAAATCGACTTCACTCACAAATCAAGGGGGAATGTAAGGACTGGTTTGCATTTCCTTTGAATTTATTTTTATAATGTTGCATTCCTTTAATTTTTATCATATTTTAAAAGGGATAAAAATGTAACTCTATAGAAATGCATAGTCATGGAAAGTCATACCTCTATCTTGCATCCATCGTGGAAATGGACAAGCCATTCACTGTATAGTTTTCTGGCTCCTTTTTTTGTAAATCTTCGTTAATGACACTTCTCCCTATTAAAAATGCTGGTTTTTTAATCATAGGAAGTGGCGCAGTTTCATCTTTAAGCATAGAAATAACTTCTGGAATTGCTGGTCTATCTGCCGCACTATCTTCTAAACATGAGAGAGCCACATGAATGAATCTTATCAATTGGTGCATAGGGCATGAATCTTTTAAAGTTGGATCCATTAGGTCTGGCATAGCATCTCTTTGCCACAACTCCCATGCCTTAAATAGGCATCATTTGTATTAAGATTTTGTAAAGACATAAATGTTAAAGAAGATAGCCAAAGTTGTAAGAAGTTTCAAAAACTTACATATCCCACAAGGTTCAGTGGGCCATTGACATGATAGAAGCTATTGTTCCTCCTACCACTCACAGTTTCAAGCATTAAAACTCCAAAGCTGAATACATCAGATTTTTCAGAAAATTTGCCCTCCATGGCATACTCGGGAGACATGTAGCCACTGAGATAAACACCAATGATAACCTTTTAGTACTTAGTTGGATCATTGAAGTTGTAAGAAAAACTAATTCATCTAACTACCAAAATAAGCATGTTTTAACTTACTATGTCCCGACAATTCTATTAGTATTTGCTCCCAGACCATCACGTTTGAAAATTCTTGCCATACCAAAATCAGATATTTTGGCACACATGTTTTCGTCTAGCAAAATGTTACTAGCTTTCAAATCTCTATGTATTACTTTTATCCTTGAGTATTTGTGAAGGTAAAGTAGTCCTTGAGCAATCCCTTCAATGATGTTGACTCGTTTTTTCCAATCCAATAGATAATTTTTAGTTGGATCTGTCTTACAATGAATAATGAAGTATGATGATTTCATTTTACTCATAAATAAATTGATCATTTATTCAATGCACAATATGTAAAATTACATAAGAATAAAGTTAGAGTATTGCTAACCGAAGAGAAAGGAATCCAAACTTTTGTTGGGCATGTATTCATAAATCAACATCTTTTCCTCTCCTTGAAAGCAACATCCAAGGAGTTTGATAAGATTCATGTGTTGGAGTTTGGCTATAAGTATAAGCTCATTTTTGAATTCCACTAATCCTTGTCCTGAATTTCTTGACAGTCGTTTTACTGCTATTTCTCGCTTCTCATGTAATACTCCCTTTGATTTATACAACAGCAATGGATTCAACATTGTCAATCATAAGCTAATAAACATCTTAAGATCGTTTTTTTTTTTTTGAAACATACCTTATAAAGTGGTCCAAAACCACCTTCTCCAAGCTTATTTTCTGGTGAGAAGTTATTTGTAGCTGCTGCAATACACGCAAAGCTGAACACTTTTATGTTATGTCTTGCATTTCCGTCGTTTTCAAGCTCATCTGCATCTAATAATCTATCAGGTGTTGTGAGCTCAAGTAGGTGCTTCTCTTCCCTTCTTTGAACATCATCTGTTTTGTTTTGTAATACCAAAGTATACAAGTCATTCATAAAGTTGTCCATCAAGTTTTGAACACAGCGCAAAAAATAATAATAAATAATTAAATAAATAATTATTTGTGATTATATACCTCGTTGTCGATATATCCTCCATAAACAGCAAAAAGTGCCCAAGAAAAGCACAAGTATAGCAGTTACGATAACTGGTGCAATCCATTTCTTATTTCCTTCTGCATTCGATTTGCCTATAGCATCAATTTATAAGAACAAATAAAATCATATTTAGTTTCCTTTCTTGATCATGGTAAAAGATCAAGTCTTATGTGTCGCCTTTCAGTTTGATTGGACAAAAGTTATAGTCACTGTTCATGTAAAAGGAAAAAAAATGATCAAAGGGTTACAGAAGATTCCAAGATTTTATTACAAAATTCATTAGAAGCAACAGGTATAATAACCTACTTTTTTTTGGGTAAACAATCTACATACTTACAAAACCCTTGAAACTAGATTCTGTATATAACGTTAGCAAATGAATCACTGGCCTTGCCACCATGGTGGCCCTAGAATGTTGAAGTTCCTCCACATGAACTTTCTCTATAAACGAACCCCATCAGCAATATCTTGGAATTCTAATAATCAACAACAACGACTAATTGTCAAAGAACTAAGTTGCAAAGAATTAACAGTTCAGGCTCAAGGCAAGAAATTCTCAAAAGGTAATTCTGAACACCAAGAGAAACAGTAAAAGGAGAGGAATTTGGGCCTCTTTGGCTCAAGGAAATTTGGCTCTTAAATTTGCTCATGTATAGCAATGCCTCTCTCTCCAGGTAGTAAGGGTTGGTTTATATAGGGAAATTTAATTTAAACAGGTGGCATGGCAAATCTTTAGAAGCTTGAAATCTTCAATATGCTTCTTGACTTAATTAAATTTAATGCAAACCAAACCTGATTACGTTACAATCCTCATAACAATAGAATTTGGCCAATAATCTAAAACCTAACAAAAGTGAAGAATCTCTGGCTTTCCTCATGCTAGTTGATCATTCAGGACAAAGTTTTCCACCAAACCAAGTTTGGAGGAATCTCCTCTAATCCACTACGTGATGATTCATAAAATTATTCATGTGTATTATTTAAATAAGTCACATAGTTCATTATAAATGTCATGTGACTAAAAATACACTTGAATGATCTTTTCAATCACTACGTTATTTTCCTCCAAACCTTTTTGTAGGTGTTTTTTTTTTTGGTTGTCTAGTTGGACATAGTTTTCCTTTTAACTCATATGCTTGAAGTGGTAGAGGCTAACAAAGGAATACAATTCAACATTTCGCACTAAGCAGTCAGTAATAATTTGATGTTCTTATGCATGTTAGAGTGAACTTAGTTTTTAACTCCCATCCTTTCTGGCGGTAATAATTATATGCTAACATTAACATAAGGCCAAAGTGCACAAACACCCCCTGTAGTTTGGGTTACTTGCAAACTAACCCACTAAGGTTTCAATTCTTTCTTTTGCTTCCGAAGTTTTCCATATTCGTGAAATTGACTCTTGAACTAACTTCCATTTGCTATCAATGATAGAAATGAAATGCATATACACTTTATAATATAAAATTCATTCTTAAATAAAAGAAAATTAAATATTCAATTTGAATTTGAATTTTAATCTAATAAAAAATTAAATTGAATTTGAGAAAAAAAGTCTTTATCTCTATCTCTCTCTCTCAACATGGATCCTTTCTGATTCGCTAAAACCTTTTGGTTCTTCCAATTTCCAAAAACTCTATCCGTTGACGGGGGTGAAGAAGAGGTGAGAAGTGGACAACATAGATGGTGAAGGAAGCAAGGAGAGTGCGATACTTGTTAAACCTTGTTGTTGAGAGAGGTGCAAGTGGATTTGACGAGGGAGTCATAGTCGAAAACCTTGATGGGTACTGCCAAGGCAATGAGGACATCAATAAACTTGAAAGCGGTGTTTTGGAGGGAGTTTAATGCTCCGTTATTATTATTATTATTTTTTTGGAGGTAAAATATTTTTTGGAAAACATTTTACAAATTTTGCCATGTTTGTTTTAGTGTAAAATATGGTTAACTGTAAAATTAAGCCTACAATTGCTGTGTTTGCCTCTATGTAAATCAAATTCCGAGTGTAAAATGAATGCATGGGAAAATGGATTTTCGTAGGGAAAATGAAATCCGGGTGTTTGGTTCTGCAATGGAAAATAATCCGAAAAACAATTTCCGGTGTTTAATAACATTTTGAAAATGCTATTTTAATACAAATGTTTCACATTTTCTCAGCTATTTTTTTAGCTTTCAAACAAATTTTATAACAGAAAATTACAAAATATAGACTTAACACAACCAAAAATCAAAATAAAAACATTTATTCACAACATATACATGATATACTCGGTGAGAGGAGGCAGAAAGAGTGAAAGATTGAGGGAAAGAGAGATAGATTGGGAAAGAGAGAGATTGGAGTGGATGGAGGACGGCGGCGGCCAGATCGGGTGGGTGTGGATCGGGCAAGGTGGGTGTGGGTTTGCTAAAATGGGGATTGGGTTGTGTGGGTAGATGGGTAGCTTGGATGTGGATCGGAGCTCATAGAGGAGGGTAGCTTGGATTGGGAAAGAGAGAGATCGAAGTGGATGGAGGACGGCGGCGGCCAGATCGGGTGGGTGTGGATTGGGCAAGGTGGGTGTGGGTTTGTTGAAATGGGGATTGGGTTATGTGGGTAGATGGGTAGCTTGGATGTGGATCAGAGCTCATAGAGGAGGGTAGCTTGGATGATGGCGAGGGTGGATGATGGCAGTAGTGGATCGGAGACATGCAGTAGTAGGAGCATGGCGATGAGGTTGAGTGGGAAGAAAAGATGGAGAAAACTCACCATTGGAGGAAATAGACACGGCTTGGGTGGTTGGAGTTGAGCTTCGTCACGTCAGTGCGTGAGGTGGTGCCAGAGCAGTGCTATTGTCGAGATGGATGAATGGTCACAACTGAACTTTGAAGAGAGTGTGTGCTAAGAGTAAGGCGTGTGAGGAGTGAGAGCAGAGTGTAAAATGGTTTGATGGTAAAATAACTGTATAAACGATTTACAGGTGAAGGGGGTCTTTTTACAGTCAAAGTGTAAATGAAATTCCGTTTGACTGTATTTACTATTGGAGCAAAATACGCACAAGAGTGTAAAACATTTTCCTAAACTAGTTTTCACCTAAAACAAATGCAGCCTTGATAGTAAAATGTTTTACACCTAAATCAAGTGCAAAACATTTTGCACTTGCTCTTCTCATGAGTGTCAAACTGTCACAATAACTCTTTCTCTCTCTCTCTCTCTCTCTCTCTCTCCATAGATCTGCCAAGCCATTCATCACTCTCAAGTTCATTAGCTCAATTGACCTTCTCTCTTGCCCATCTCGCACAGACTAAGAAAGTCATGAGGATGGCTTCTTGGTGGAGAGGTTAGGTGTTGGTGGTGGTCAAGGTAGCTTTCTAGCATGATCTGGGTAGTGATAATCAAAGGTGGGTGGTGCGGTGGAGATTTGGGTCTTTGTGGGTTGGTTTTGAAATGGGTTTTGTTTCATAGGTTTTTGTTTTGTTTGAAATGGAGATCTGAGTCAATGTTGATGGTGGATATCAGTTCTATTTCGTCTTTGCAAGTTGTCTCTTTGGTGGATGATGGGTTGTCTAGGGTTGAGGCTGATGGTGGGCTCATCGATCTTGGGTGTTTGGGTAGGCGGATGACGATGGTTGATGGGATGGGATTACAGTGGGTATGTGGATGACGGTAACTATGGTGGTTTGGTGGTGGCTGGGTTTGCAATGGTTGGTGATGGTTGATTTATATTTGTAATGTTTAGGTCACAACACTTGCAAATTTTTTAGAGTAAAATATTTTACTCCGAAACAAACAGAGCATTAAGTTGACGATTGGTGAATGTTGTGGGAGAGGAGAGAGAGACACTAAGAGAGGAGGGCATTGGCAATTGTGACAAAAGGTAGTGGTTCTAATTAAACTATTTAGTTAGTAAGTACGTGTGAAAGTGAAATAGAACTTATTTAATTGTAATATACCCTTTTTTTTAATGATATCCAAATTACTATTTTATTAATATATTAATTATTTATTTATTATAAAGGCCTCACCAAAGATGCACCCGGCAAACTTCTTGCACTGAAACCGAACGAAATTACATAAGTCTCACTTATGAGTATGGAAACCTCAAAACAATGAAAAGATTAATTTGCAACTAACCTAAAGAACAAGAAGTGTATACATTTTGGCCTTTTAACATAAATTTGTTTGAACTAATGGTGTTAGAAATTAGAACATAGCATGTTTATATGAAGCTAGCTACCTCACTTTGCTACATATAACAATTAAAATAGAGAAATGATATGTCCACAATATTTTTACAAAAAATTATAAGTGGCAAGTTGTTACTAGTTGTTATTGTTGAAGCAAAAAAAGTAATCTTAGTGTTAGGTTCAATTTGAACTAATAACAACTAACCATCTATGATTTGTTGTGAATATGATGTAAAAATAACTAAGATAATTGTAGTCTCACGTAAAGCACCATTTCGTACTCTTACCTTTATTTGCAGGATCTTCTTTCGTTAGAACATATTTTAAAACTGTATGAGAAACTCCATTGTCACGAGTGAATATTAAATCTCCTTCCCAAAACAGGCATCCAGTTCCTGTGTTTTCATTATAGCCCACACAATCACAGTTATTCCAGCAAAGGGCTCTACAATCAGCAAGACCAATGGTTGTTCTGTTATCAGGAACACCGGGCTCCGCCGTATCTTGTAGACCATCAGGACCCATATGTTTAAAGAATCCAGACATTAAGTCAAACATTTGGTTATAACTCCTGCAGTTTGGTTGAGCCCATTCCTCGCAACCTTCTTTTTCCTTACCGTAACCATAACAGAAATCCATCGTCATCATTGCTATATCCCATTCAAACATTTGGCCCATGCAATCTAACCGCCATGACCATTTTCCTCGTTCCTCTGGGTCTAAATATAATTCTTCTTTAGCATCAGCAGAATACATGAAGTAATCCCCGTCCGCGTCTGTAAAATTATTGATAATGTATTTATGACCTTTATTGAAGGCAAGATATTCTAGGTAGAAGACTATATGCTCCGAGCTTGATAACCAATCGGCTTGTATGAGACGAGTACTCCAATACGGTACCCCTCGCCGCTTGATAATCAAGCGGCTCGTTTTGGCTTCCCACTCAAGTGTGAAGGGTCCTGATGCTGGATCGTATTGTGACAACCATGATGTAAGTGACCAATTACGCCCAGTTTTGTGATTGACACCTAATTTCATCCCTGGCAGAAGTGTGTCAGTGGGATGATCAAAGCTTTCCCACAACGACCTTCCAATAGAGCCATTGGAGTTCACTTCTCCTACTACTAAGTTGCCAGTATCTAGTAGAGTAACAGTACTTGTGTTTTGAGTTTCACCTCCACCAGAATATATTACAAAAGGATCGCCTCCAAATCCAGTGGAATTGATCATCAACTTTCCCAGATGGTCAAGGGTAAGAAACACTCTTGAATCATTTGAAATAGGTCTGTCTCGGTTGGCAATCCATACTGACCTGTTGCCCCTATAATTTGTGTACCAAATGCCCAAGTAATTATTGCTTTTCTCCTGCTCATAAGGATTGGGGTTGAAGAATCCCAAGGTGAACTTTCGTTTGGCAGAAACAAGGTACTGGGAGGAATTAAGAACATCGCCTTGCTTAAGCGTGTCTTCTAAAGCTGCTGACAACAAGGATGATATGATAATTATAAGCAAGAAAGTTGGATTGAAGTGCCTTTCCTCTCTAGCCATAGTTGTACACACTTAGAGCATCTCCAACAAGCTTTCTAAACCCAAATTTTGGAGAGTAAACCCATAAAATGGTGCTCCAACCGTCTCTCTAAATTGAACAGTGACTCTCTTGGTCTGATGACCTAAACAATTGATTGGAATAAAAAATTTAACCCACCAATTAAAATATACAATTTTACTCAAGTTCATAACGGCTACATGCTAACAACTCAACCAATCTAGAATTTTTCTCTCTCAAACATTTCTATCTAAACTCAATCACAATCAAAACACAAACTCTAATCACAATCTTAAAACTAATCAAATCAGAACAACAACACAAAAAAACAAAGCAAATTTGAGCTGCGGTGAGTAGGAGGACGAGTGGTGGTGGAACGGAAGAGGCAGCATGCGTGAACGTCGCTTTAAAAGGCTGACTCTCTCTAGCCTTTGTTATCTACTGGTGATCTAAGAGAGAGAGTTAGAAGTATGGAGTCTGGATTGGGATGAAGTGGTAGAAAAACAAAAATGAAAATGAAGATAAAGATAAGAAGAAGTATACGTGTGTGGAGGAGAAAAAGAGAGGAAAAGAACAGAAAGAATAAGAAATTAAAATTGAGAAATGCTCCCACAATATTTTCATAATACTTTCACAGTAAATTTTAAGTGATAGATTATTACTAGCTAATATAAGTGAGAAAAAAATAATTTTTTTTGAGAAAGAGAAAAACATAATTTTAGTAGTGTGTTCATATTAAAATTAGTAATAACTTATCACAAATGATTTGTTGTGAAAGTGTTGTAAAAATATTATAAACATAATACTTCTCATTAAATTAGATGATCTATAACTCATTATATCATTGCCATAAATGTTTTATGAGATTTGTTAAAAAAAAATATCAACAGAAAACTTGAAAATATTATCGTTGGGAGATTTAAAAAAATATAGTTCTTGGGAATTTGAAAAATAGAGTTGTTAGGAATAAATGAATGAAGATTGAAAAGAGAATTAAGAAATATTAAAGAAATAATGAAGAAATAATATTTGACTGGAATAGAGAAAATGATATAGAATCATTGGTTGAAAAGCGAATTTGAAAAAATAGGTAGGCAAAAAGTAAAATAGACTATTCATTCTCTAAATTATAAAAATTTAAAGAATATGTTGGAGATGCTCTTAAAAGGGAATAAATATTATTGGTGATATGGGCCCATCCATTGTACTAAATTCAATGGTCAGTAGCAGATGAAGAGACTTGGCATGGGCAGACTTGGGCTTGGCCACTCACCTCGCCCCCCAAGTTTGACTGACTTCTCGAGTTTGACTGACCTGTTTTGCGTTTGGATACCGCTTATTTTGCTGAAAATTAAAAACTAAAAACTGAAAACTGAAAACAATAAAAAACAATGATTTCTTGTTACTGTTCACACAAAAAAAATATTGTTCATATGTCTTAATGCACTGTTCATGTCCCATGAACAGTGCAAGAGGCGTTGGTCCAAAAAAAAAAAAAAAAAGAAGCCAAAAATGCAGACTCCTTGGACATAGATGCCAATCCAAATGGAGCCTTAATTCCTTTAATTAATGCAGGCTTATGCTCTACTTTGATGTTGAGGTGAGGTGAGGTGAGAAAAAAAATTCACTATGTTTCGTATGAATGTGGAGTCCATCCTCATATGAGAAGGAAGATTTATGCATCCAATGCATAATATACCCTTCTCGAGATGGAGATTGAAGTTGAACACGCTAGAGATAGCTTGATGCATTTGAAGGTTTTAAATGAAAATTGAATTGAGAACTTTTATATATTTAAATATGAATTTTTAATTTATATATATATATATATATATTAATTAAACTTTATTATCTTATTTTAGATGCAAAATTATTAATTAATAATGTAAAATTTTTTTTTTAAATTTTAAGAAAGTCTATAAACACAAAATTTCAAGAAGATGAAAAAAAGGTTTTCCTGCAATATGAAAAACAATAGTTTGAACTTTCCAATGGAGGCCAGCTAAGAAGAGTGGCTGGTCACGATAATCAAAAGAGGACAACACATGATGAAGAAAACAAAATTGATTTCACAGTATTAACAAGTTGACAAGTTGACAGTACACTTTTACCATGACCCAAGTCACGCTTAGACACACACGGCACTTCTCCACTTATTTACCTTTTACTATTGACACTTCACCTCACACACCACTTAACACTTCACGACATGGGCACCATCACTTCTATCTATACTAGATTATGTCGGTTAGCAAACCGACTTTAAAATCTCTAGACTATTCCTTTCCCTAACAGCAAGTATTTTCTTACCAAGCTTCTAGGCTCTTCTTCCTTTTATCACTATAGTTTTGGTTCTACAATCTTCTAGGTTCTACCTTATTTATTTCTTGTCCAAAACAGTTTCTAGAACAATGATTGAATTGTGGCTCTACAAAGTGATGCCTAGAAATTTCTAGAGAAAGAGAGAGAGGCGGTGCCTGATGTTTAACAGGTCATTCTTATTGCTAAGTTATTCACTTGCTTTGCTCATGCCGTGTCCTACATAACAAATTCCAACATACAACTTTAGATAAGATTATTGTAAGCATAAAATATTTATTGAAGATCGAGGTAGTACCTAAGCATAACATATTTAGGTCTTTCTTTCCTTGTTTTTTAAATTAACTAAACCTCCATTTCAATTTCCTTCTCTCCTATTTATTTGATTCTTAATTCACTTGTAAGGATATTTACTCCAATCGTGCTTTATACTTGTACTGCTTGATCTTTTCTGACATTAATACTCCCTAAAATTATTGAGGATTGCTGTCATAAAAAACGATGTTGTTTATTTGCTTTGATTTCATACACTTAGTCCATTGGAGCAAAACCATTCAAATTCTTTATATATTTTTATATTGAGTGTGGATTTAGAAAATCTAACTAGAGTATATGTTCAGATTATATCTTTTCATATTTACACAATTTTAAAAAGATTAAAGATTAATTGTTATATTATCAAATAAATGTTAAAATTTTAAGTTTTTGAAATCTAAAATTGAGTATAAAAAATAAGTTTATTAATCGAATCGTAAATAACATCCGATTTGAATGAAGTTTGATATACATGTTAAGAACATAAAGAACATAAAATTTAATGATAAAATTTTCAAAATTCACACTGATTAAAATATGAGAAGTTTAAATAGTTTCTCCCCAACCTACTTTAGAGAGAAACTTTGTTCGTGAGCCCCATAAATTTCGTAAGACATGGAACTAGGGGCATAGGTTGGTCTGATTCAAAAAAGCAATCCTTAAGCACTCGATTACCATATGGTCAGTGGTTATGGGCAGATCAGACACTATTGGGTAGTGTGATGTGTGTTATGCAAAGAGTAGAAGATCAGGATTACTCTCTCTCTCTCTCTCTCTCTCGAACAAATATGGAATCAGCAAGTTAGGAACTTAGGGTACTAGACAATGAATGACCAAACGACAGCCTGTAAAATTATGCTTTCTGCAATAGTGTATTGTCCATAGGAGGAGAAAACAACAAGAAAATTTCAATAGCAAAGTGATGTGTCCCGTGTTTATGATGAGGGTGGAATAGTTCAAATTGGTTAAGACAAAAAAGGGACTGGTTTCTTATTGCTCAGTTATTCACTTGCGTTGCTCTGTTGCTCATGCCTTGTCCTACATAACAAATTCCAACATACAACTTTCTTGAGATCCAGCAACTTTAAATAACATTATTGTAAGCATAAAATCTTTAGATCTTTCTTTCCTTGTTTTTTATATTAACTTAACCTCCATTTCAATTTCCTTCTCTACGATTTATTTGATTCTTAATTCACTTGTAAGGATATCTAGTCCAATCGTGCTTTATACTTGTCCTGCTTGATATTCTGACATTATTGAGGATTGCTGTCATAAATTGGTATATCAATGATGCTGTTTATCTGCTCTGATCTCATACACTCGAGTCCACAGGAGCTTTAGATTATAGATCACTTTAAATAATAAGATTTCATTAAAGTGGGCATATATAGGTTGGTCTAGTTGTAAAACAGATTTTCTTGATAGTAAACTGGTAACTTTCATTTGAGGACGAAAAAAATTCTATATTGAATTCAAGATATTCAAAGTAGAAGAACACTGTTTGCTTCAAGCTGGATAACCAATCATCTTGTATGAGATGAGTACTCCAATAAGGCACTTCTCGCCACTTGATAATCAATCAGTTTGTCTTGGGTTCCCACTCGAGTGTGAGAAGGCTCCTGACGCTGGATCATCTAGTGCCAACCATGAACTAAGAGACCGATTGACACGTAATTTCATCTCAGGCAGAAGTGTGTCAGTGGGATGATCAAAGCTTTGCCACAACCACCTTCCAATAAAGCCATTGGATTTGGAGTTCACTTGTCTTACTATTAAGTTAGTAGAGAAACTCTTGTGTTTTCAGTTTCACCTCCATCAGAATATGTTACAATAGGATCACCTCCACCATTGTACTTGATCATCAACTTTCCCAGGTGGTCGAGGGTAAGAAACCCTCTTGAATAATTTTGAAATAGATCTGTCTCGGTGAACTTTCGTTTGGCAGAAAGGAGGTACTGTGAGGAATTAAGATTATTGCCTTGCTTAAGCGTGTTGTCTAAGGCTAGAGTAAATTTTTATCTTGTATAAATAAATAAATAAATTCAATAATTAATGGTTGATTATGGGTAGTTACTAGTTAAGTGATGTCCCATAATTTTGGGATTATTGTTTGATTTGTGTTGGCTTTCTTTGTTTCTTTCCAGAAGTATTTTTAATTTGACATGTGATAAATAGGGTGATTTGAATTTCAATAACAAGTATCAGATTAGCTTAGGGTTTCCTCAATAAATTTTCCTCAATTAAATGATGAAGGTAAATCATGCTGGGTAATATATATCAATCATCTTCCCCCTTGTGGGATTGTTTTATCTTTTACACTTTTTATGTGAATATTTAATTTGTAGTTGAAATGCATAAATTCAGACCATTAATGGGGTGTGGCACTCCGTAACTATATCCAAAGTAAGTAATGGTGACTCTACGTCATACTTCACACCCAAATGAATGCCTATGAAGTATGAAGGAAGGTGAAGGTTATGTTACTCATGGTTCATCTTCTCTTTTTGGAGGATTTTTTTTTTTTTTTTGGTTTTCTGTCTTATTAAAGGAATTCTTAGGTGGAATACATGAATTATACTCGGACCAATATTGGGTGTGACATAGTGCAATTTCAGTCGATGGCAACGAAACTTGTACCAAGTACCAACACTATTATTAACACATTATTTCGTGACTGAAATTTTCCAGAAATAAAAAAAATCATGTATAGAATGAGGTGGTAGTGTAACCAAAACTATTAGAAGTAGATTAGGAATGTCAAACAATTCATACCTTGGAATTCACAACTTATCATTCTTGTTCATGTTCTATTTGAATTTGAAAATCGAAAAGAAATATCTCTTTTATTTATTTATTCTGTTTGTTCTATTTGACAAGGAAGATTTCCCTTAATTTTAATTTTCACATGGATTTGATTTATGGTAACATAGATTACCATAAAGCATTTTAACTGAGCCAAGGACACTACATCAATTTCAATTACAGTAGTGCTCCATGAGATCATAAACAATGTCAAATAACTAGTGCAAATTCCTTGCACAAAAACACTACCAGTATTTAAAATAATTGCATTTTTTAACCCTTTTTTTATTCGATAATTACAATAGGGGAGATGAAATTTAAACCTTAAATTTCTCCAGTAATTTCTATTTTATTTTATAGAAAAATCTTGAATATCTTTGTTAAAAACATCAAAATGTATTAATCAATTGAGTTATAAGACTCTTGACACTTTAACTATATTATTTAAGATCATATGCAGTCGGCAAACATAAGGTCTTATTTTGTCTTTATATAGAATAAAATGTACTGATCTATCGTTAGCAACTGCCAAAAATTCAAATGAAAGAATCCCATTAAACACAAGCCAGCTCCAGCTAAAACCACAGTAAGCCCGCAGAAGAGTTAGTTTTAGTTTTCCACAGCAATCTCAGACTTCTAAAGAATCATTTGGCTAAGCCATAGCCTCAAATTGTATTCACCAATTGTTGTAAAAAACCAGCTACAAAAATCCTGCTCTACAACCTGCTTGATTGAGGAACTGAAATGGAAGCAATTGGAGGAGAACATGAAAAAGTAGAAGGCTGGGCACCTAACGTGGAATCTCAATGTTTCAACCACAAAACTGAGTTTCTTCATCACTTTGGCATGAGCTGCAGGGACAAACCAGGTTGTCCGAGCCTTCGTTTTGATTTCTTTGACTGCATTAACACCAAAATTTTAGTATTAATTACATCAACTGTATTAAACACCCAAAATGCAATTTATGTCAAATAACTTCAGCATGTACATTGTTATGTGTTTTGTATCAGGGGTGAGCATTATGAGCATGAAAAGAAATGCTAATTTGAGTACATTAGTAAAACCCATTATTGAATAGTCAATTGTTAATAAATTATATTAAGAAAATTTTGACATCATTTTCATTGAAAATATAAAACTGACAATAAAATTAATTACTTTCTCATTTTTTATATGAAACGTTTCTAAAAATAGTTTCTAAATTAACACTCTTAGGAAATTCTTTAACATTTTCCCTTAGCTTATTTAAGTGCATCTTTCTAGGACATGCACTTTTTCATTCCTTCCACCATTGCATAAGAAGCTGCCTCAACCATTCTTATTGATCCTGTAGTTCTGCTCATCACCATTACTCTTCTCCATAACCTTTCATCTTCATTTCAGACTACCATTACCTTTTATTTTGGACTATTTTCACTTTTCAAGTGAGAATAAGATCTAGTGCCCCCAATCCTCACCCTTTTCAGTTTTCCCCTTTGCATAAGAACATCCTACGAACCAGTCTGACACAACTATTTTCCTCCATATCAAATACAAATAGTCTTTAGTAACTTTACCCAGACATCTTAATAAGAAATTTCACTACCGCTTCTAACAACTAGCTTGAGTTCTACTGCCACAGGAACAACTTCTTATGTTTCTCCTCAAATTTCAGTGCCGATTGTCTCACGCTCCTCTTATTCACTTTCCATTCACATCATGTGTCACTATGTGTTCATTTTCTAACACTCACTTTCTGCTTAAAAAAAAAATTAAAATCAAAATCGGGTAGTGTTTGATACCTGTAACTCAACAGGGCAAGGAAAGAAAACCTGGCGTTAAGTTGGGTTCGAGCATCATGCCGGGAAAAACGTATTTTTGTATCAAATGATACCATGTCATCCATATTAAAATCCAACAAACGAGAAACATAGTGTGCAAAAATAATTACCCACTAATACATGTTTTTTATTTGTTAGTAGATAGTTATTTTTTACAGAAATGTTTCTCATTTATTGGATTTTGATATCACTTACATGGTATCATTTGATACCAAATACCTTCTCTAGGGACATTAAAATCATGTCGGGATTGAGTTTAAATAAACCTGACTTGTACCTTCTCTTCCCCTTTTATGATTTATATACCCTTCATCTCCATCACTTTAACAACACAACAGTTTGTATTACTTATACCGTTTCTTGCTCCATCATGTGTGCTTACAACTGGTGTAAAACATGAATTCCAAATCGACTTCACTCACAAATCAAGGGGAATGCAAGACCTGGTTTGCATTTCCTTTGAATTTATTTTTATAATATTTCTTTCCTTTAATTTTTATCATATTTTAAAAGGGATAAAAATATGTAACTCTATAGAAATGCTTAGTCATGGAAAGTCATACCTCTATCTTGCATCCATCGTGGAAATGGACAAGCCATTCACTGTATAGTTTTCTGACTCTTTTTTCTGTAAATCTTCGTTAATGACACTTCTCCCTGTTAAAAATGCTGGTTTTTTAATCATAGGAAGTGGCGCAGTTTCATCTTTAAGCATAGAAATAACTTCTGGAATTGTTGGTCCATCCACCGCACTATCTTCTAAACATGAGAGAGCCACATGAATGAATCTAATCAATTGGTGCGTGGGACATGAATCTTTTAAAGTTGGATCCATTAGGTCTGGCACAGCATCTCTTTGCCACAACTCCCATGCCTTAAATAGGCATCATTTGTATTTAGATTTTATAAAGACATAAATGGTGAAGAAGATAGCCAAAGTTGTAATGAGTTTCAAAAACTTACATATCCTACAAGATTCAGTGGGCCGTTGACATGATAGAAGCTATTTTTCCTCCTACCACTCGCAGTTTCAAGCATTAAAACTCCAAAGCTGAAAACATTAGATTTTTCAGAAAAATTGCTCTCCATGGCATACTCGAGAGACATGTAACCACTGAGATAAACACCAATGATAACCTTTTAGTACTTAGTTGGATCATTGGAGTTGTAAGAAAAACTAATTCATCTAACAACCAAAATAAGCATGCTTTAACTTACTATGTCCCGACAATTCTATTAGTATTTGCTCTTAGACCATCACGCTTGAAAATTCTTGCCATTCCAAAATTAGATATTTTGGCACACATGTTTTCGTCTAGCAAAATGTTTCTAGCTTTCAAATCTCTATGTATTACTTTTAACCTTGAGTATTTGTGAAGGTAAAGTAGTCCCTTGAGCAATCCCTTCAATGATATTGACTCGTTTTTTCCAATCCAATAGATAATTTTTAGTTGGATCTGTCTTACAAGGAATAATGAAGTATGATGATTTCATTATACTCATAAATAAATTGATCATTTATTCAATGCACAACATGTAAAATTACATGAGAATAAAGTGAGAGTATTGGTAACCGAAGAGAAAGGAATCCAAACTTTTGTTGGGCATGTACTCATAAATCAACATCTTTTCTTCTTCTTGAAAGCAACATCCAAGGAGTCTAATAAGATTCATGTGTTGGAGTTTAGCTATAAGTATAAGCTCATTTTTGAATTCCACTAATCCTTGTCCTGAATTTCTTGACAACCGTTTTATTGCTGTTTCTCGCTTCTCATGTAATACTCCCTTCAATTTATACAATAGCGATGTATTCAACATTGTCAATCATAAGCTAATAAACATCTTAAGATTTTTTTAAAAATTGTTTTCTTTTGAAAACATACCTTATAAGTCCAAAACCACCTTCTCCCAGCTCAGTTTCTGGTGAGAAGTTATTTGTAGCTGCTGCAATAGATGCAAAGCTGAACACTTTTATGTTATGTCTTGCATTTCCGTCGTTTTCACGCTCATCTGCATCTAATAATCTACCAGGTGTTGTGAGCTCAAGTAGGTGCTTCTCTTCCCTTCTTTGAACGTCAACTATTTTGTTTTGTAATACCAAAGTACACAAGTCATTCATAAAATTGTCCATCAAGTTTTGAACACAATGCAAAAATAATAATAAATAATTATTTGTGATTATATACCTCGTAGTCGATATATCCTCCATAAACAGCAAAAGTGCCCAAGAAAAGCACAAGTATAGCAGTTACGATAACTGGTGCAATCCATTTCTTTTTTCCTTCTGCATTCGATTTGCATATAGCATCAATTTATAGGTACAAATAAAATCATATTTAGTTTCCTTTCATGATCATGGCAAAAGATCAAGTCTTATGTATTGCCTTTCACTTTGATTGGACAAAAGTTACAGTCACTGTTCACGTAAAAGGAAAAAAAAAAAAAAATGATCAAAGGGTTACAGAAGATTCCAAGATTTTATAACAAAATTCATTTGAAGCAACAAATATAATAAACTACTACTTAACTTTTTTATTTTTTTGGTAAACAATCTACATACTTACAAAACCTTTGAAACTAGACTTTGTATATAACATAAGCAAATGAATCACTAGCCTTTCCACCGTGGTGGCCCTAGAATGTTGAAGTTCCTCCACATGAACTTTCTCCATAAACGAATCTCATCAGCAATATCTTGGAATTCTGATAATCAACAACAACGACTAATTGTCAAAGAACTAAGTTGCAAAGAATTAACAGTTCAGGCCGCTCAAGGCAAGAAATTCTCAAAAGGTAATTCTGAACACTAAGTGAAACACTAAAAGGAGAGGAATTTGGACCTCTTTAGCTCAGGGAAATTTGACTCTTAAATTTGCTCACGTATAGCAATGTCTATCTCTCCATGTAGTAAGGGTTGGTTTATATAGGGAAATTTAATTTAAACAGGTGGCATGGCAAAAATTTAACTCAAGCGAGAATTAAGCAAAGGTCTACTGAACTCTCTATTTGAAGCTTGCTCAAGTGAGAAAATTTTCGCTCTAACAAATCTTTAGAAGCTTGAAATCTTCAATATGCTTCTTGACTTAAATTTAATACAAACCAAACATGATTACATTACAATCCTCATAACAATAGAATTTGGCCAATAATCTAAAACCTAACAAAGTGAAAAATCTTTGGTTTTCCCCAAGCTAGTTGATCATTCACAATGGGTTTCTTTGGCAATGTTTAGGTCACAACACTTGCAAGTAAAATTATTAGGTACTCTCGAAGTACCATAAATGCGTACTCCCGGAGTACTATAAATGTGTACTCTTCTCTCTCACATAAATGGTGAGTCTCATCATGAATTTAATTAGTGAGATCCACCATTTATATGAGAGGAAGGAGTACGCATTTATAGTACTCCGAGAATACGCAATAATTTTTCCACTTGCAAATGTTTTAGAATAAAATATTTTACTTTGAAATAAATAGAGCATTAAGATTACAAATTTGTGTTAAAAGACCAAGAAATGTATACATTTTGGCCTTTTAACACAAATTTGTTTGGACTAATGGTGTTTTTTTTTTTTTTTTTTTTTTTTTTTTTTTTTGGGTATAAGGACTAATGGTGTTAGAAGTCAGAACATATATCACCAACATGTTTATATGAAGCTACCTCACTGTGCTACATATAGCAATTAAAATATGACTATACAAACACTATAGGATATAACTAAGATAATTGTAATTTCACGTAAAGCATCATTTCGTACTCTAACCTTTATTTGAAGGATCTTCTTTCGTTAGAACATATTTTAAAACTGTACGAGAAACTCCATCGTCACGGATGAATGTTGAATTTCCTTTCCAATACAGGCATCCAGTTAGTCCGTCTCCATTATAGCCCAGACAATCACAGTTATTCCAGCAAAGAGCTCTACAATCAGCAGGACCAATGGTTGTGCTGTTGTCATAAACACCGCTCACGTCATATTGTAGACCATCAGGACTCATACATTTAAAGAATCCAGACATAAGGGCAAACGTTTGGTTATAACTCCTGCAGTTTGGTTGAGCCCATTCCTCGCAACTTTCTTTTTCCTTACCGTAACCATAACAGAAATCCATCGTCATCATTGCTATATTCCATTCAAACATTTGGCCCATGCAATCTAACTGCCATGACCATTTTCCTCGTTCCTCTGGGTCTAAATAAAATTCTCGATTAGCATCAACATAATACATGAAGTAATCCCCATCCGCGCCGGTAAAATTATTGATAATGTATTTATGACCTTTATTGAAGGCAAGACATTCTAGGTAGAAGACTATATGCCCCGAGCTTGATAACCAATTGGCTTGTATGAGACGAGTACTCCAATAAGGTACCCCTCGCTGCTTGATAACCAATCGGCTCGTTTTGGCTTCCCACTCAAGTGTGAAGGGTCCTGATGCTGGATCGTATTGTGACAACCATGATGTAAGTGACCAATTACGCCCAGTTTTGCGATTGACACCTAATTTCATCCCAGGCAGAAGTGTGTCAGTGGGATGATCAAAGCTTTCCCACAACGAACTTCCAATAGAGCCATCAGAGTTCACTTCTCTTACTACTAAGTTGCCAGTATCTAGTAGAATAACAATACTTGTGTTTTGAGTTTCACCTCCACCAGAATATATTACAAAAGGATCGCCTCCAAATCCAGTGGAATTAATCATCAACTTTCCCAGGCGATCAAGGTTAAGAAACAGTCTTGAATTATTTGAAATAGGTCCGTCTCGGTTGGCGATCCATACTGAGCGGTAGCCCCTATAATTTGTGTACCAAATGCCCAAGTAGTTTTTGCTGCTGTCCTGATCATAAGTGGGGTTGAAGAATCCCAACGTGAACTTTCGTTTGGCAGAAACAAGGTACTAGGATGAATTAAGAACATCGCCTTGCTTAAGCGTGTCTTCTGAAGCTGCTGACAACAAGGACGACATGATAATTATAAGCAAGAAAGTTGGAATGAAGTGCCTTTCCTCGCTAGCCATTGTTGTACACAGGCACAGCTTAGCGCTAAACCTTAAAACATATTGAAGGGAATAAATATTATTGGTGATATGAACCGTACATTATACTAAATTCAATGCCCAATAGCAGATGATGAGACTTGGCATGGGCAGACTCGGGCTTAGCCTCTCACCTCGCCTCTTGGGTTGATTGACTTAGAGTCCTTTTGGAAATGACTTATTTAGCTGAAATTAAAAACTTTTTGTTAAAAATACTGTAGATAAAGTTAAAAAGTAGTTGAAATAGTATAATGAAACCCATGAATAATATCGAAAAGTGCAATGAGACCCATGAATAGTAGCAAAAATAAGTTTAATAATAAAACTAACGGTCTTTTTAAGCTAAACACAACCTTAATTCCTTTAATTAATGCAGGCCTAGGCGCTACTTTGATGAATGTGGAGTCCACCCTCATGTTAGGGGGAAGACTTAGGGCATGTTTGGTTTTTGTTGAGGTTATATTCATTTTTTATACTCAAATTTTGTACTATTCAAATCTTGTACTCATTTTTTGTTTTAATTTATCTTTCCCTTCACTTTTTTTATGACAACTACAGAGAGAGAGAGAGAGAGAGAGAGAGAGAGAGAGAGAGAGAGAGAGAGAGAGAGAGAGAGAGAGAGAGAGAGAGAGAGAGTTTTTTAATGTGACAAGTCAGTGATAGTGGGACTCATAAATTTAATTCTTTTACGAAAATACCATTGTATTCATTTTCAAGAAAATGAAAATACCAAAAAGTTGTATTCAGTTTTGTATTCAATCTTATTTTTTTGGATACTAAAAATGAAAATTGAATACAAACACAAAGACAAAGTTTTTTTGTGGTAAGTCCCATAAAAAACTAAAAATAAATAAAAAAATACACATTTTTTTCTCAAACCAAACAAGTCTTTATGCATCCGATATATAATATGCCTTCTCGAGATGGGGGTTAAAGTTGAACACTCTAGAGCCGGCTTGATGCATTTGAGAGTCTTAGGCAAAAATTGAGTTGAGACTTTTTATATATTTAAATATGAATATATATATATATATATATATATATATATAGACACGCATTGCTTAAACTTTATTCTTTTATTTTAGATGCAATATTATTAATTAACAACGTAGACTTTTTATTTAGAAAGTCTATAGTTAGTTTTTTAGAAAGTCTCCAGGTAGTAGGTCCAATATATAGTACCTACTATATATTGTTTTTTATGAAGATCAAAGATCAATGTGGAAGATTTTCCAGCAATTTGAAAAACAATATATAGTTTGAACTTTCCAATGAAGGCCAGCTAATAAGAGTGGTTGGTCATTCTTATTGCTAAGTTATTCACTTGCGTTGCTCATGCCGTGTCCTGCGCAACAAATTCCAACATACAACTTTAGATAAGATTATTGTAAGCATAAAATATTTAGGGCATGTTTGGTAGACTATAATAGGCACTGTGATGGTTTAGTTATTCTTTAGTTTGATTATATTTTTATTATAAGAAATAATCATTCTTTATGAAAAGCTATTATTCAAAATGAGGAATAATTATTCTTCTTTAAAAGGTTGTATTAGTTATTCCTTAGTAAGTACAATAATTTTAAAATTTAATATATTTTCAAATAAACAAATTTTTCATATACATCTAACAATTATAAAAATAAAAAAATCATAAAAAATAACACATATTTCTTTTAAATTTAAAAATAACAATTTTTAAGAAAATATAATTGTATGAGTAAGATATTTCTTAAAATAAATGTTAAGTTTCATTCTAATATTATAACTCACAAATTAAGTTTATGCTCTCTTAAAGGGGCCTTTTAAGTGTATGGTTGCGTTATTCGTATCGTTCAATTGCTTCATCAGCGAAGTTACTGTCCCACTTGTAAGTCTAGTTTTGAATCATGGCACGGGTATCTAACGGCTATTTTGGTGGGACACTCTCTTTACCATCTTTAGCAATGAAAAAAAAAAAAAAAAAAAAAAATGGCACCAGTGGACCACCCAAACAGCTAAACTCGGATACAATGAAACTATTATAATAAGGGAAACGTTAGTACTGCTTGAGGATAATTTATTGCGTGGTTTACCTAATAAAAATTTGGTATAGATTGATAAAGGGACTAAAATAGTACTAAAGTGACAAATGAAATTAGAAAAATTAGCTTTATTAGCTCTATACCTTATGAAGTTGGTAAAAAACTTGACATAAAGCAAAATAATTTGATATTATAAATTAAGGCAAATCTGAGTTGCACATGTACATGTATTCTAGAAAGTTCTTAATTGAAAAGTATCATGATTCATGTTTATTTAGTAATGTAAATTTCACGCCATTGTTGGCATATTTTGCAGATAGTTATCTAATTTGTAGAGAGTTTAAGTTGAATTAACACACCTTGTTTGAGTTGGAAATTTTGTAAATCTAAGTAGGTTATAATACATGTTTGATCTCACTTTGATCTTACTTTAATATACTTTATAAGTGGGAGAGTATTCTCAACATGAGTTTCTTGAAATTGGGGCCGTTTGGTAACGTTGTTTGTATTTTTTGAAAATACGTGTGAGTAAAAAAGTATATGAAAATGTGTGTAATGTTGTGTAAAAATTGAAAACATGTGTTTAAACACATGTACCAAACAAGCTCTAAAATTGTTTTTTTAAGGATATTTTACTCTTCGAAGTAGAGCTAATAGTATAGGTATTTTAGTAATTTGAAATTACAAAATGAGAAATATTGAGAGAGAGAGAGAGAGAGAGGGGTAAAAGGGTGTAAAAGTTGAAAAGTTACCCTTGTAATTTGAAATATTGTGAGTGTGTACAAAAATATACCATTTTTTTCCTTTCTCTACTTTGACACTAATATATATATATATATATATATATATATTTTTTTTTTTTTTAATATTAACAATATAATTATTTTTTGACAAACTATAAACAATATAATTTGAACCTATAATGATCATCCTGCGATGGTTGTTCTTTATATTTTTCTTCCATCAAGTCAAAATATTCAATTTTTTCCATTTTTAACAAAAACCTCACTGTTTTTTACTTTAATTGAGTTGTGTAAAATTATAATTGCTTATAAAGGAAGTGAATTTTTTTTTAAAAAAATTATAAATAACTCTTAGATATTAAATATAAATTAGCATTTTATAGTAAAAACTTACACCAAAATAGAAATAAGAACCTTTTTTATATATTTTTTTTTATAGATACAAATTGACATTTTCGTTGGTTGGTAAGAACTTTAGACTTAGAGTAAAAGATTAAGATTAAATAATACCTAACAAACTAATCACTCATAGTAAGCTATTTAATTAATGTTTCACTTGGTTAAAAAAAAAAATCATGTTTCACTCATAAATACATAAATCAAAATTAGAAGTAACCTCTCTACTGTTTATCCTCAAAAAAAAAAAGTTAGAAGTAACCTCTTTCTCAAAAAAAGAAAAAAAAAAAAAAGTTAGAAGTACCTCTGTCTTACCTTTTCATGCTTAGTGAAATATTCAAACAAAATATCAGTTTCTCATAATCTTTTATAAAATTAAAAAAAAAAAAAAATCAGCCTCTCAAATTATAGAGAGCTGTTTGGTAACGTTGTTCTAGTAACGATATTTTTTTTTTTTTTGAAAATACATATAAATGAAAAAGTATGTAAAAATACGTGTAATATTGTTTAAAAATTAAAAATATGTATTTAAACATATGTACCAAACGATTCTAAAGAAGTGTTTGGTAGAGTAGTTTGAGAATTATTGTTTGTAATTTTTTAAAATACATAAAAATAAAAAAGTGTGTAAAAAAATATGTAGTATTATTTAAAATGTAAATGTGATTTAGAATTCAGTCACCAAACAGCCTGAATTTTCTTACGTTTGATAGTTTGTTTAGCAAGCCCAAAAAATCAATTTTCTTTTTTGGGCTCTCTCTTTTTCCCCCGATAACTTTTAAAAAACGCCACGTAGGCGTAGCCCCCCAAAATTCAAATTGTGAGGTAACAACAAAAAAGCGCCCCAAACAAGAAAATGATTGTTGGGAAACGTTCAAATCTCATTTCCCCATCAATTCCAATTCCGTTGGCCTAATAACCAGAAAAGTCTTTCCCACACACACAGAAAACGAAAGAATAGACCAGAGAAAATCTGTTTCACTCAACCAAACATTTTCAAGAAAATATCCCCACACATTCACACTCTCACAGTAAACCCACACAGAGACTTTGAAAATCCAAGAGAGTTTAGGGAATGGAAAGAATATTAGAAGTAGTCTTTGAGTTTCAAATCTGAGAAAACGATGTCGTTTGCACCAGAGAAACCTGAAAACCCTAGCCCCAAAAAAAGGCCGCCAAGCTGGTCAGACCTGTGGCTCAAAAACACTAAGCCTCTCAAGCATGTTATCTTCACCATGCAACTCCAATCTCTCTCTTCTCCTATCACTCCCACCACTAAAAACAACAACAACAACAAAAACACCAAATCTCCCAAAATCCCCAAAACCCAAATCCCCATTTCCAATTTCCCCAAATTCCCAAACCCTAATTTCAGTTACCCGAAATCCGAGTCCGACCCGACCCGGAAACTCTCCGACCAAACCTTGCTCCAAATCCTTTCCAAACTCCCAGATTCCAATCACAACTCAATCTCCCTTGTTTGCAAGCGCTGGCTTAACCTCCAAGGCCGTTTAGTTCGGACTCTAAAGCTCTTATCTTGGCACTTTCTCGAATCGGGTCGGTTGGTTTTTCGGTTCCCAAATCTGACCCATGTGGATTTGGTATCTGGGTGTTTCTTCTCTCCTCGGAATTCTGGGATTTTGTTGACGAATAGGGTGTTTTCGATGCATTTGGGATCCGGGTTTTCGACGAAATGGAATGAGCTTTGTGAGGATAGTTTGTTTCCTGTGGAGGTTATTGATAGAGGTTTGAAAATGCTTGCTTGTGGTTGTCCTAACTTGCGTAAGGTTTCGGTTATAGGAGCTAGTGAGTTAGGGGTTTTGAGTTTGGCTGAGGAGTGCATGACATTACAAGAGTTGGAATTGCATATGTGTAATGATGATGTTTTGCGTGGCATTGCAGCGTGTACTAATTTGCAAGTGTTGAGGTTGGTTGGGAATGTCGATGGGTTTTATGGGTCATTGGTTTCGGATATTGGATTGACTATATTGGCACAAGGGTGTAAGAGGTTGGTGAAGCTTGAGCTCTATGGTTGTGAGGGGAGTTTTGATGGTATTAAGGCGATTGGGCAGTGTTGTCAAATGTTGGAGGAGTTGAGTATTTGTGATCATAGGATGGATGATGGGTGGTTGGCGGGGTTGTCGTATTGTGAGAATTTGAAGACTTTGAGGTTTCAGTCATGTAAGAGGATTGATCTGAGTCCCGGGCCAGAAGATTATTTGGGTTGTTGCCCGGCCCTTGAACGGTTGCATTTGCACAAGTGTCACTTGAGGGATAAGAAGAGTGTGGGAGCGATGTTTATGGTGTGTGGGGCTGTGAGGGAGATGGTACTTCAGGATTGTTGGGGATTGGATAATGACATGTTCAGCTTAGCTAGTTGTTGCAGGTAATGGGTTCTTTTACTCTACTTCTAAAAAAAGGGGGTTCTCTTACTCTATTTACTTTTGTTGCTACATAAAGCTACAAGGCAAATGAATTTATACTAGTGGTTGAAATTTTAGTATTAATAGTGTTTATTCACATTTGTAATGGTGTGTAAAGTTGTTACTTGTTTACACAAACTATTTGAACCATGACATCCATGTGTCTTTTAGCTTCTAATCAATTTTATGCATAACATGCCGAATTACACTAATAATGATGTTAGGTTGTGAATTTTGCTATGGGCTCAACTGAATATAGGAATAACTATGTTTAGAGTTTCTTCCACTGACCTATGACTTGCCAATATAACGTGTAATTATCTGGTGAACATTTATAAAGATTACTTATTAAAATATCTGCATGAAGTGTTCTTCGATAGTAAGAATAATGGATCTTGTTTTTCTAACAGGAGGGTGGAGTTCTTGTCTTTAGAGGGATGCTCATTGCTAACTACGGAAGGTCTGGAGTCTGTAATTCTTTCCTGGAAGGAGCTTGAAAGCCTTAGAGTTGAATCCTGTAAGAATATAAAGGATAGTGAAATCTCTCCTTCACTCTCAACTTTGTTCTCTGTTTTTAAAGAGTTGCAATGGAGGCCAGATACAAAGTCTCTTCGTCCATCTAGTGTATTGGGGATTGTAATGGGAAAGAAAGGTGGTAAATTTTTTAAGAGGGAGCGTCTCTTCGTCCACTGATTCTTGTGGAGACTGGAATGGGAAAGAAAGGCAGTAAATCTTTCTGGAGAGTGTGACATGAAGTTGCACTTGAAAGCCAGAATCTGCAGCTTGAGCTTGCATAAGAGTTCTTGACTTCTTGTCGTGAAGGCTGTAACAATATTCTGTAATCATTATGGTAATTAGATGGTTAGAATAGATGCAGATGTTGACACAGGAAGATTGTAAACACGGTACATTTTGCCTTACACCCGTCTTATAGCTCATGTTTGGGTGCCCTTTTCAACACAATTTTGATTTGCCACAGTGCAAATCTTCTAGTTCATGTCTATTCTCAAGTCTACAATGCTTTAATTGCTTATAACATTATCAAACTACCTTTTTCTCTAATAAATGCATCCCTTTCAGAAGTCGGTTTGTATTTACTAGATAAAAAGGTAGTATAAGAATTAAAAAAAGAAAGGAAAAAGAAAAAAAAAGATCAAATATCCTGGTTATATGTCTTGTTGCAGTTTATTATCTATCCAGGAGGCTTTTAAGCATGACAGACCTATCACCTATGTACTAACAATAAATTAACCATAGCTGAAGATTGGTTTTTGGAGGTAGGAAATCCATGGTGCTTTATTGCAAGTAATGCTGCATTAGGTTATTATGGTTTTGATTTATGACATGGTCATGTTTTGTTTTAAGAATCAGCAAATTTGAGGGAGGCGAATTCAAAAAAGTGATGCTTATTTACTTCTCAAAAGAGATAAGAGATAAGAGTCAGGAGTAACGAACACTGGCTTTGCTAGAATCTGGGGCGGAGACACATGTAACGTTGGGGGGCCATTTCCCTCCCCCTCCACCCCACCCCCCACAAAAAAAAAAACTTTGAAATCCCTTATAATATATTAAAATAGGCTGGGTTCTTAAAATTGTAACGATTGGCTCTCACAAAAATTTCATAGATCCTAGTCTACGTGAGTTTGCCTATTCTTTTCTTTAAAATCAAACGATGACCCTTTTAGTTAGTTTGCCCCACTGTTAGTTTATCAAGTAGACTCACCCAATTAAAGCATAAACTTTTACCAAAGCCTAACAAATAACTAGATGCCATGTGTCCTTTCTTTTTTATGAGTATATAAAAGTGCAGTGCATTGTGTTCCTTGCATTCAAAAGTGCACTGTATTGTTACCCAAAAAAAAAAGTGCATTGTGTTCCTTTGTATATTTTATGCATTGGCAACACAAACTTATGAGTTTTTTTCTTTACAAATTTGATCTTTTCGTCATCATCTCATATTTTCCCTAGCTAATTTTATTTTTTAATTTTAGTTTTAGATGCATTGATTTGAGTTTAGAAATGATATTATTATATTTTAAATTTGATCATTTTGTATACCATATATTTATAAATTTAACATTGGAATATATAATTTGGCCCCCCAAGCAAAATATCCTGACTACGCCTTGGCTAGAATAGCGTTGAGATTGTAATTAACAATTTCACTGAACTGAGTATTGGAAGTGCAAAATTGCTTTTTATCTCATCCATTTAGTATGACTTTATCGGAGAGAACCGCCGTAACTAAATGTTTTTTACCCTTTTACAAATCTATAATAATTATTAATAACTAAATTATAGTTGAAATTGTATTATTTAAGTCAATTACATATATCAATTTTCATTTATGAAATTGTAAAAATTAGTTTTTTTTTTTTTTTTTGGGTAAACGACACTTGCATTAAGATTAAGAAATAATAAGTCTGTTACAATAAGCAGTTCCGGCTTTTTCTTTAGCCAGTAAATCAACCACCATATCCGGTGGGTTATACAAAAGATGAACATCAAAATCATGGTTAAGAGCTGCTCCCATGCGAGCAAGGCAGTCAGCACAACCATTAGCTTCTCTGAACACGTGTCACCGTGTGATTAGGGAAGGTCTTTATGAGGTTCCTGTAGTCAGTTAAGAAAGGTTCAAGCATTAGATTGACTACAGAGGGACTAGAAACAAGATGCACAATAAATTCAGCGTCCATTTCAATACAAATATTATCAATCCCCAGCTGCTTGGCCACTTTAAGACCATCCTTCAAAGCCCATAGTTCAGCAACAGTGCTTGACATGTTTCCGAGTTTGCGTGTGAAGCCAGCCAACCAATCACCATTGCTACACCTCAGTAAGCCACCCCCACCTACCTTCATCGGGTTACCAAGCACGGACCTTGTCCATCCCCGAGGGGGTTTGAAAAATTAGTTTTACTAATCTTGTATTGTTTAAAACTATATATAAGTGATTTCAAATAATAATTTAATATATCTTATGAACTTATATATTAATTTCACTTAAAAAAAATACTAATTAAATTAACTTAATCTTAAGTTTATATAAGTATATCTTTTTATATTTATATACGCATATTTTTTTTGTTAAACATATATATTCACATATATTAGCTTATTTACAATCGCGTTATTATATTTGAGTTTATGTTTGTTTTTAAATAATAAAAAAAAGAAGAAGAAGATTTTAAGAAAAAAAAAAGGAAAAAAAAAAAAAAACTCTGTTCATTAACAAAATTTTCTGAGTGTAAAACGACGCCGGTTCTAAAGGTCAAAAATAACCGACCGAAACCATTATAAGTCTTTCTCTTCAGTCTTTCCTCATTACTCTCAGATTACACTCGCATCCGAGCACGGCGCGTCTCTCCCATAAAACCACTGAAAAAACGACGTCGTCAAAATAAGAAAATTTTGTTTGGTAGTAAAAACCGAACCCAATTTGCTCCATCGACAACCCAAGGTGATTCTTTTTAAGCTTTTTAAGGAGATGGTGAAGTTAGCCCATCATTATTTGTAATTGTATAATATTTGTCTTTGGAATTTAACTTTAATTGCAAAATAGGTTCAATACCCAATTTTTATTCTTCCACTTGTAGAGCTAAAAAAAATGGGTGCTTTTGGTATGGTTTAAGCATATATGTTTGGAAAAAATGTTAATTAAAGAGAAGTAACTTAGACCCAACTGGGCCAAGTACTAGACATACTGTGAATTGGATTAATTTTTCAACTTTAGAGATGAATCATTGGAAAATTGTTGGTTTTTTGATAATATACGCAAAAACCAGTTGCCGGGTAATCCAAGGGCATTCACCCCTGACGGGCTAAGCAGTTTATGCTCATGCCTATGAGTTAAATTATTGATTTTTTTTTTTATAACATATGCCAAAAAGGCAAAAATCAGTTGTCAGGTAATCCAAGGGCATTCACCCTTGACGGGCTAAGTAGTTTATGCCCATGAGCTAAATTATTGATTTTTTTGATAGAGTATGTCAAAAAGGTAAAAACTGGGTAATTCAAGTGCATTCACTCCTGACGGGCTAAGCAGTTTATGCTCATGTCCCATTAGCTGAATTATTGATTTTTCGTAATCATTGATAAATGTTGTTTGGTTACTAATAGTTGTGTAGCATGCAAAGAGCCTTGTAGTTTAGTTGGCACCTCTTGGTGCATATAGTGGAAACGTCCAAGGTTCGTATGGGGGAATTAGTTGGGGAATTTTTCTTCAAATGTTTGGAATATGGTACCGGCTTGTCTTATGTGGCTTACTTGGTGGGAACGCAATTCTCGTACGTTTGAAGACATTGGGAGACCTGTAGATCTTTTAGAGTCTTTGCTAGCTAGGACTTTGTTTGAGTGGTCTCGTATTTGGGGTTTTACGTATTATATTACCATGTTTGATTTCTTAATTTTTGTTAGCTTTTCTATTTGATTTGTTTGTATTCATCTCAAGTGCAGTGGGTTTACTATCGTAAACACATTGTACTTTTCTAATCAATAAAACTTCTATTACCTATAAAAAAAAAAGGTTCGAATTCCCCCTCTTCCAACTATTGAATTATCAAAAAATAGTCGTGTAGTGTGATTATTGGAAACTTAGTTTCTTAATTGTGCTCTGTTCTTCATATGCTGCACATGTTTTTTGGAATAGGCCATTGGAAAGTTTGAAGTTTAACGTAGGGAGACTATTGAAACTTTGTTGTTCATAGTTAGATTTACAGCAGGGCATGTTGATTTAACTGTGGGTCTGTGATAAGAGGTTTTAAACATTTAGTACGTAAACAGCGTCATCACTTTCACTTCTTTCTGTTTGAAGAATTTGGGAATTTGGGAATTGCTTATGTGTTGTATGAAGTTTTTTAGTAACTTATAGTCACTTCTTGATTACTAGCTGTTTATTCTTCCTGAATTTTACATGTTATGACTCAAGTATTTAATTTTTGGAGTCATTGAGATGATTTAGTCTTCACTTTAATTCTGACCAAGTTTACAATATTGCACTTAAAAGCCCATTATCATATCTTTACTTTTTATTGGCGGGTTTGAACAGCCTAAAAGCAAATATTTTTATTTCTAGATGGCATTACAAGAGAAATTAGATAGATTCAAGAAGCAGCAAGAGAAGTGCCAATCGACCCTCACAAGTATTGCTGCATCTAACAAGGCCGCAACACATAAATCCATGCCAGTACCAGCAGCACCTTCAGTTGCAAGAGCCCCTGCTCCTGCTGTCAAATTTTCAAATGATACAGAGAGACTTCAACATATCAACAGTATCCGGAAAGCCCCTGTAGGGGCCCAAATGAAGCGTGTTATAAATCTTCTACTGGAGGTTTGTACCCAACCATCTTATCCTTCATTAATTTGTATATGTTCCTTGATGCAATTATTTGTGTTGCCGTTTGATTTAAAATGCTGAATGCTCTTAATGGATGGTGTTTATTGCTGACTCGAGTTGGGGAAAATTCAGATCCTAATGTGTCTTATTTTGTGCAGTTGTCAGGTCAATGTTAATTTGGAAAAGAGCAAGATGGTCTAGTGTAGAATTGAGTTATTATCTGTGATTTATATTGATCTTTTTAAGTAATTATATTAGTATGCGCATTCACTTAACTGGCCTACTTTTTCTTCCTCAATTAATTGGGATGGGAAACTTGAAACCTTTTTTGTATGACATTGATTTCATGGGAAAACCAATACTACTTAATCGACTGATGTGCTTCCAATTGAAGGTAATTATAAATTATATAGATGCTTGGTGGCCATTTGGAGTTGTATTTTTAGTTTACTGTAATAATGGGGTATGTCACTCGTCCCCCTTCTTCTGACTTTTGTGACATTGTTAGGAGAAGGCACATGGCATTTCCATTACATGTAGCATTACAATCTCCGTTTGTGGGCCCCACACACTGTGATTGTGATGCTTCATTTAGCGGAAACATAATCTACTTTTTCCATCTTTAGAGGTCAATGTGAGTTACAGTAGGTAGGACCAGGTGAATGCTATTAAGCACTAGTTTATTGCTCCTTGTGTTTGTAGACAAGGCAAGCCTTTACCCCGGAACAAATTAATGAAGTCACTTATGTTGATATCAATGCCAACAAAGCTGTATTTGATAGTTTGAGGAATAACCTGAAAGTCAACTATGATGGGAAGCGTTTCTCTTACAAGGTAACTTTAAAGTTATGTAGCTGCAGATCTTCATCGGCTGATAGCTTTTAAGTTGCACTCAGCCTTTTTCTTTATACCTCTTTCATGGTAGATGACTTTTTGACTTTCCTTTGTCTGCAGTCCAAGCATGATTTGAGGGGCAAGGAACAACTTCTTTACTTAATAAGGAAATTCGTATGGGGCATTGCTGTCATTGATCTTAAGGACGCATACCCTACTGTGATGGAAGACTTGCAGGTAATGCAATATGTGTTGATAATACCATGAGAAATTTGTTTATATTAATCTCTGAAAAGAACTGCTGGCTCTTCTAGCCTAGCATGTGCTTCCTCCATCCTGTTAAACGAGAGAAAAGAGAGGGGGGGGGGGGGGGGGGTGTCTCAGGGACCAGTGGGAGGTGAAAGGCTATTTGATGCAGCACACAATTTCAAAGGGATTGAGAATCAATAAGAACAGGGGAAAGAAAGTTAAAAAAAAGGTTGGCCTTGGAGATTCAGGCAGAGTTTCCTTGTTTTTGAAAGAAGCCATTGAAGTATTTGTGTGTTTTCTGACGTTGGATGCTTAGATTAGTTTTCTCAAAGTTGATTTTCCTTGCAAAAGCAGGAGTGGCAGCTTTTGAGGTGTATTTGAGGAGTGGTGTGATTTCTCAATGGTAGTATTTTTTATTTTTGTAATTTTGTTTGCCCCTTTATTCTGTGACTTTGTTTTCTTCCTTTTCTTTATCAGCTTTCTCTCTCTTGCTTGCTCTTTGTTTTAGAACTGAGGAAAGTCTTTTATTTCTACTGATTATCTTGTATCTTGTAAGTGAAAACTATCAGCATCTTCATTTTTCAATAAAAAGTTTAGTGGTGGTCATGTGTCAGTTGTCTGTGTAGTGTAATTATATTTAGACATTGATACTAAGTGAGAATACAGTCACTTACCTGTTCCCTCTTGCCATAAAAGTTTGTGAATTCATTCTTCTTTAGGCTTTGAAAGCTGCGGGTCAGATATGGCTGCTATCAAACTTCGATTCACAGGAAGACATTGCTTACCCAAATGACCCCAGGGTGCCCATCAAAGTGGATGATGACCTTAAGCAGCTATTTCTGGGGATTGAATTGCCTCGTGATATGATTGACATCGAGAGGGATCTTCAGAAGAATGGGATGAAGCCTGCCACCAACACTGCTCAGAGGAGGGCCAGTTCAGAGGTTCAAGGCATGTCCTCCAAGCCCAAGCCAAAGAAGAAGAAGCATGAGATCACCAAGAGGACAAAGCTGACCAATGCCCATCTTCCAGAGCTTTTCCGACACCTAGATAAAAAATCTTGATGTATTGAACAACGGATTGAAGCTCAATTGTAGGATGGATACAACATGCTCTTATGCTAGTTGCATGGGTTATGTAGAAGGGAAGCGTTCCTAGCAGCTTAACTCCAAATTGATTGCTCTTGCTAGAGTTGTACACAACAGTTCATTGCTGTTTTATACGCCTGTTCCTGTATTATTATTATTATTATTATTCAAGCCCAATAACAAATGAATTTATCACCCGGATCTGAAGTTAAATTTGGAAAAACAAAAATATAAGTACAAATATGCATGGAAAGGAAATGGAAAAATTAAAAGAAGTATAGCAACTAACAAGACCTGTAATAGAAAGAAAGACGATGACTTACCAGTCCAAGACTACCTTCATTAGAATCATTGCAATTGGTGTTACTGTGAGCCATACATGCTTTATCTTTGAATCCGCTTGGAGTGTGGTACATCATTATAGCAACCTTCATCACTAAGTCTAGCTTTATCATATTCATCACGGCTTCGCTTAAGTTTGCAATCTGCTCTTACCACTGTTGAATTGTCAAGATCGTATTCATGAGTAAAACCAACACCCTCATAATGAGGGATGCGGCTACTGTTGCAGCTTTGACCCATCGTTTCTCCGATATCTTCAATGTCTTGCTTGTATACCATACGAAACCCACATTTCTTAACCTCAAAGCAAGGGTTGTTAGGCTTTGAAATTCTAACCCCCATTTGAATCAATTCATTCTCGTCAGTTTGACTCAATACTGCTCTCGCATTCTCATAAAAACAACGAGAGGGAAAATAAAGCATCCAAAGGTGAAGTGAGTCAATATGACCAAAAGTATTTACAAAATAAGCCGACTCTCTTGCACCTTCATGTTTATTGACTTCAATATAACAATCAATACAAAAAGGACTGTTTGGATGAAGATCGTGCAATGACACAACAGAGCACACAGCCATTCCCATCCACTCTTTCGAATGGGTGACCTGTGCATTCACTATATTCCCCACACTTTGATGGCTAAACCATTTTGAAATTTCATTTCCAGGAATACAAAGTCTACAAGCAGCCTGAGGTCTTTTATTTTTAGGTGCACTGTAGAGTCCCTGAAACATACAAGCTTTTGATGTTTAGAATTTAGCAAGTTACATTTAATTTAACTTTAAGGCCTAAATTTTATACATGTTTATGATTAAATACAAGATTTTTAATATGGGTAAATTACACCACCTTCCCTTGCAATTTTACCACATTACACTTCACCTTTTGAGGTTTGAAACTTTGTATAAATAGTTAAATAAAACTTTATTAGGTTTTTACAAATGGAATTGAGAGGACTTGGATTTAATTGTTGCATTTATGCAATCAAATGGGAGAATTTCATTATACAAACGTTTGGGAGAGTGTCATTTTAATAACCTCAAAGGAGAATGATATAATTTACCCTTTTAGTTTTGTCAATTAAAGTCCAAATGTATGAACTCATTTCAATATAAGTCATGACCATATCTCATTATTAATTTTTGTTATTTTGGACAACAACAAAGCAGATAAAAGTAGGAAATCATTTTTTAAACTTTGTATTTCACCCATGGTTTGTTGATAAATCAATTTGGCAATCATTGAATTGCGAAAACAGAGAACGAAAGCTTTGCTTGTAGTAAGAAAGTGATTCCCTCAAAATCAAAATTGATTACCTAGATAAAATAAATAAATAAAGAAATTTCAACAATTTCCCCTTTTTCCTCTTCTGCATTATTGCCTAGATTAAGGTATATGAATAACAGATATGGAAATATGCATCAAATTGAAACAGTTTCATATATTTCGGACTTTATTTGGTAAAACTAAAACCTAGAACGTAATATGAAACAAACAATGTATACTCTCTTGGCCTTTTATATAATTTCCCCTTTATAATATATATATATATATATATAGAGAGAGAGAGAGAGAGAGAGAGAGAGAGAGAGAGAGACCTGAGCATCTGCTGATAGCATTCTAAAGAACACATTGCTTTGGTGTTGAATGTCAGCCAATTTGAAGCAATTTAAGAGAATTAGAGATGGCGGGTATAGTTTGTCTTGTGTTGATCTATTTGGTAATGTTTCCAATGAGGTACAATTTGGTGCAGTAACAAATGAAGTGCTTGATGGAAGTTGTGGCAATGAACGAAGCCTTGTGCAATGCGTCAAAATAATATTCTTCAACTTAGATAGTTGAATGATGCTTTCAGGAAGACAATCAAAATTATTTCCACTTAGATTTAAAACTTCTAGAGAGTATAAACAGCCACAATCATTAGGGATTGTCTGAAGATTGCAGTCACTTATATCCAAACTTGTTAAAAAACGCAAACATGATAGGGAAGGCAATAACATGCTCACAGGATTTAGGATTCTTCTTGGCATTAAATTAAACGAGAAAAGCTTGTTCCAGAGTTTAGGTGATGACGCTCTGCATCCTTGAAGAGATAGTACCCTAAGATTTTTCAAAAGAACGATAGAGGAAGGCGGCTCTCTAAAAGTAATCCCACTCACATTAAGCTCTTCTAGACTTTCGACATTCAATAGGCTCTGTGGCAAATTGTCAAGTTTCAAGCATCCAGCCACATTGATATCTTTAAGCGACTTGAAGCTACAATTTATGGTAGGAAGGCATACAAGATTTTTACAATCTCTTAAATGCAATGAAGCAAGGTTAGTCAAATGTTCGACTGAAGAGGGAAGTTTTGTAATAGTAGTGCCATCTAAGTGAAGTTTTGTTAAGCATTCCATATTTCTAGCAAATTCTGGAATTCTCTTGATTTTTGAACAATCAGAAAGAATAAGATTCTTAAGACGCTCCATTTCAAACTTGCCTGGAAGACTATTAAGGTTTTTGCAGCCTTCAAGGTTAAGAAGAGTAAGCTTTTTATGAGCCATAATAGATGGGTGAACCTCACGTAAATTTATACAACCTTTAGCAACGAATTTCTCTAGATTGGGGACTCCAGTGAAGTCAGGGGTTGCAATAAGGTTTAAAGAATCATTCAATTCGATGGACTTCAACTTGTCAAAATACTGTTAAAATCCAAATACAATAAATTAGAAATAGTATATTAGGTTTTACAAAAATGGGAATTTATTGATCACACACACACACGCTCACACACATATAAAGAGTATCTAAATAACAATTGTACCTTTATTCCTTTCCAAAGTCTTTCAATTTTGCTATGACACATGTGAAGTTCAACAAGTTCATTTGGCTGAAAACTTGAAGGCAAAGATTTTGAAGGATATAAACTCCAATCAAGAAATCTTAAGCTATTAGGAAGATGTTTGGGGCCAGGTAGTAGGTGAACACCATGAATTATAAGCAATTTGAGATTAGACATCTTTGAAAAGACTTCAAGGTTCCAATGTGCCTTTTTGAATTCACCAAATTTAGGCAACCAAGGAAGCTCTAGGACTAGGCCTTGAATTGCTTCTGTTCCCTGATAATCAAGAAAAGGGGATGGGTGAGTTGCAAGATATATGAAAACAAAGCTGTTCAAACTCTAACTTTGTTAAATAATATGATAAGATATATGCTCAGATTCAAAAAATGATCTATTACCGTATTTGTCATCAACACATGATGAATGTCCTTATATAGCCACAATTTGCTATGCTTTCCAGGTTCTTGAGGACAATCTTGACGAACTATATCTTGACCCATTTTTTGTAGTAGTTCATGCATCCAAAATTTATTTTCATATTCTTTTAAGAGAGACTTTTCAATGAGAACCCTTAATCCAATGCAAGGATATAGGCCAAGACAATCTAGTATTTTTACCACATAGTTTTTATCCTTCATATTAAAGAAACATGCGATATGTAGAAATATTTCCTTCTCTGTTTCTTGAAGTCCATCAAAACTTGTTTGAAGTACTTTGGTAATTTTTCTTTCAGGAAATTCTTTGAGTCTATCTAATGCACTATCCCATTCCTCCTTACTTCTATTGAACAAAAAATTGCCCAAAACTTCAATTGCTAGAGGAAGACCATTAGCATAATTTACAAATTGTTTAGACATCTTTAGATAATCTTCAGCGGGATGACTGTTGTTAAAAGCTTTCAAACTAAAAAGATAAAGAGCATCATTATCATTCAATCCTTTAACCTCATATATTCCATTTACATTATGTCTTATCAACAAATGCTGATCTCGTGTTGTGATGATAACTCTACTACCTGAACCAAACCAATTATGCTCTCTAGCTAACTTTTCTAATTGGTCAAATTGATTTACATCATCAAGAACAAGAAGAATCCTTTTATGATACAACCTATTCTTGATCATAAGAACTCCATCATCAACATCCCGTATATTGATACTTCTCTCCATCAAAATTTCACTAATAAGTTTTTGTTGCGAAGGAAGTAAACCATATTTTTCAGACACTTCCCTAATATTAGTGATAAAACTACCACCTTCAAATTCATTAAATACCATATGATAAACAACTCTGGCAAGAGTTGTCTTACCAATCCCCCCCATCCCCCAAACACCTATAATGCGAACATCGTTTGATCCTATAGCTAAAAGTGACATCAATTCCTCCACTCTAGAATCTATTCCTACTAAATCTTTGGTATCTCTTGGGAATGCATAACTTAATTTTTGCAATATCACTTCCACAATATCCTGGATAAATTTTGACTCAGGCCTGCAAAAAAGAGAGACAATCAACAAATGTGAATGCACCATCCCTAACACCCCCCACCCTGTGTGTGTGTGTATATATATATATATATATATAGTGTTAAGGTTTGTTATGAATTTCCCTCTAATTCTAGCAAATCCCACACAAAGAAGTGGAGAACTGATTAAATGCAAAAATTCCTATACGAGTGTAGTAACTAGTAATTCCATATTACTCGAAACCGAGTAATGATTTATTATTGTAGTCGTACATTCAATTCTACAAGGGTTTGATGGCTAATAGCTTTGGTTCAAATACAGACTTAAGCTTGCAGTGGCCTTCCCATATGGGGAATAATAAGGTTGAAAGACGTTCACATTCAAATATACATAATACATATAGTATGATTGTGTTTGGACTTTGGAAACTAAAAGACACATGGCAGTTTTTGGGAAAAATAATTAAAAAGCATTGTGTGTGAGTTTTTTTTTTTTTTTTTTTTGGTGGAGATAATATAGACAGAAGACATAGAGGATGGGGGAAATTAAACTCTAAGTACAATACTTAGAGTTTGTTAGAGTAAATGATGTGATTGTAATTTTGTATTGTTGATAATTGATTTTAGATAATGTTATTTAAAGATGTTGACCTGGAGCTTTCCGAGTTACACTATACGTATCATTGCATTGAGTAGATAATTGATTTTAATATTGGGTTAAAATCAAACTGATCACTTGTTCTTTTAATTTGAATTGATAAGCCCCTGAATTTTGAGAAATGTTTAAATTGATCAATTTATTATTATTCTGTCAATGGGAATGAATGGAAAACACATCATGTGAGGAGAAAGTGCTTCCTTTAAATATAATATTCGCTAAAAAGTAAAATTTATTTGAATTTGTTAACTATATTATGACAGAATGATCAATTTAGACATTTTTCAAAGTTGAAGAACTTATTATTTCAAATTAAAAGAACAAGGGGCCAGTTTAATTTTAACTCTAAATTCAAGGGGATCTTTATGTATTTTTCTCTTCAATATATTCAGTGAAATAATGTTACTCATTGAAATTACCTGTCTTGTAAAGACCATCCAGAAAGATTGGCCACTTCTTTCAAAGTAGCTCTCCACTTGTGAACCTTCTTCATGTTCTCTTTGAAATGTTTTTCGTGTTCAACAAATGCTTGTGCATAATTTTTTGTCTGTTTACGAACTTCAGCTGGATCCACATCATAAAAAATGGGTAGAATTATAAGCCCCATCTTTTCTTTGCATTCCACAATCTTTACAAGTTCATCCAAACACCATGGCGATGATGCATAGTTTTTTGAGAGAATGACAATTGCAAACATTGATTCTTCTATTGCTTTTAAAAGCTCAAGTGAAATGAGTTTTCCTCTCTCAAGTTTTTCATCATCCTTGAATGTGAAAATGCCCTTTTGCTTCAAAGCAACGTGTAAATGGTCCACAAAACTCTTACGAGTATCTTCACCTCTAAAACTTAAAAAGACATGGTATTTCCACTGATGGCTAGAAGAGAAAGATGAGATTTTTGTATTCATGACCGCCGATCTAAGTTAACAAGTAAATCTGGAATCACAATATAAAATTATAGATAAGAAATGGTATGTACGCATGAAAAAAAAAATCATTCAATTAGATTTTGAGGAAAAAAACAAAACAATTCAGAAATAAAAGTGAAACTAAGGGGGAGAGAGATAAAAGAAAAGGATGTGCATGACAAATCAAAACTTACAGATTTTGGAGAAGGAAGCTCGTGACAAGTCAGAGCTTATATAGATTTTGGAGAATTGAAGTAGTGTCACTAAAGAACTGTGCAATTGATGGTTAAATAGGAAGAATAAGGCTTGGGTTTGTGTACTGATAGAATTTGAATGGCTTGGATGGGTTGAAAACAAATCGGCTAGGAGAAGGCTTGGTGTTGCTAGAATAGAGAAGGCGCTACTGGAAGGAGAAGACACTACTGTAAGGGAGAAGGTGTGTTGTCGTCCTCACCATTGGGGATTTTAGATTTTAGTGAGATAGGGATTTTGGATTTAATTTAGGTTTACCCTTATTTAATGAAATCAGGGAGCTTTCTTATCAAACAAAAAAATATTTGATTTGGGTTTTAGGGTGTATTTGAATACCGCTTATTTGCTGAAAACTGAAAACTTATTGCTGAAAACACTGTAGCAAAATAATTTTTAAAGGTGTGAATAGTGCTGTGGGACCCAAATTTACCTAGAAATCCATGTTTTACTGAGTTTGGTGGTACGTGAACAGTATTCATGAGACCCACTAAAAAAACGTTGAACGTGCAGATTGGGCAAAACACGCAATCCAAACGCACGTTTAAAAGAGAAAAAAAAAGTGAAGTAATCCAAGCGCACGCTTATATATATATATATATATACATATTTTTAATTTAAGATTATTCTAACTTGTTAAACTAGGTGGCAATCAATGTAGCAATAAACTAATTTTTTATTTTGATCGTTTGTCATGCCAGAAATTTTCATCCAAGAGATAATAGTAGGGACTAAATTGACACAATACTAAAAGGTTAGGGACCAAATTGACACAATTGAAAGGTTAGAGACTAAATTGAAATACGGTGTAAAGGATAGAGACCAAATATGTAGTTTACCCCCCAAAAAATGGTAATTTCTCTGCATTCATGCCCTTTCAATTGCCATAGACCGACTATGACACACTTTCCATCAACCAATCTTTGACAGATTTTGATTTTATTTTTCAAATGACCTTTCTTTATTCAAATTAATTGCTTTCCCACTTAAGTTTTACAGTACATTCAAAATGACCCGGGGGTTGGAAGCTATCCCTTTTCAAGTTTTGTTAGAGTAGCAATTAATGTGAGCCTAATTATTTATAAACTAATTTCCAAATAATATAGCATTAAAGTTTTGAATAGACTTTAAAAATTAGCAATCATGGCATTTAATCTTGAATAGACTTTGATTTTTCTTTAGTTGTGATCAAGCATATAAATATATACTCAGTTGATGGACTAAACAAAGACACTCACTCAAAAATTATCATAACTTTTGATAGAGTGTAGAGCGTGTTTTTGTGTTAAAATCTCATTTCTCTCCCCTTTGTGTGTTTGTTTCTCGAAAAAAGGAAAAAAAAAAAAAAAGGTTAGTAGACAAGAGACCAAGAGCCTTGTAATTAACTCAATGACATACCTAAATATTTCAACAGAGATGTCCATAATTTGAATATGTCCTCCCTCACTTAAAAATGTGTATTTAAAAAGCAAATAAAAAAAATAAAAAAAAACTGGACCAAGAATTTATCTTTAATGGACCAAGTCAAAACCATTATTATTATTATTATACATGTACACTATATATATTATGATAAATATTAGTATAAAAAATTATAAATATGGTTCAAGACATGAAAAAAAAAATCTATTTATGTGCTATAGTAGCCTCAAATGAGAAAACAAATCCCAAATTTTAAATCTACCACAAAACTTAAGTGGGAAAGCAATTGATTTGAGTAAAGAAAGGTCATTTGAAATATAAACTCAAAATCTATCAGAGATCATTTGACGGAAAGTGTGTCACATTCGGTCTATGGAAATTGACAGGGCTTGAATGCCGTTGGGAGAATGTTATGTAGTATGGAATTTATTTGAGGTAACCAAGACGAGTATGCAACATTTCAAACCTTTCTTTATTCAAGTTAATTGCTTTCCCACTTAAGTTTTATAGTACATTCAAAATGACCCGGGGGTTGGAAGCTATCCCTTTTCAAGTTTTGTTAGAGTAGCAATTAATGTGAGCCTAATTATTTATAAACTAATTTCCAACTAATATAGCATTAAAGTCTCGAATAGACTTTAAAAATTAGCAATCATGGCATTTCATCTCGAATAGACATTGATTTTTCTTTAGTTGTGATCAAGCATATACATATATACTCAGTTGATGGCACTACAACAAAATGTATTTTTAGCAACGAAAATTTTTGTCACTAGAAGTCCAATATTTCATCACCTAGTACCTTTAGTGACTAATTCTTCTTTTTAGTGACGAAATTCGTTTCGTCGCTATAGCAACGAAAACTTTCAACAAATTTCGTTGCTAAAGATCCGAGTTGTTTTAAAATAAAAACACTTTTAGCTAATTTCGTTGCTAAATGTTTTCCTCATTAAAAATACTATTCAGCGACAAAACTATTTTGTTGCTACATGTACCTTATTTTATTAGATAATTTTTAGCGACGAAATATTTTCGTCACTAAAACTATTTTTAAGAATATTCGGGTACTTATAGCGATGAATATTTTCGTCGCTAAAACTGTGGTCTGAAAAATTCAGCTATATTTAGCGACAAAAATTTTCATTGCTGAAATTGTTTTTTATAAATTCAATTACATTTAGCAACGAAATATTTCGTCACTAAATGTAGCTAAATGTGATGGAAAAATTTGTCACTAAAGCTGCTTATCTATTTTCATTTTTTTCCTGTATGTAACCTGTCATTACATTATTAACTCCTCACAATTGAATAACACATTTATGTCAACTACACATTTATAAGAAAATTATCCATACATTCCAAATGTAAAAATAAAACAAGTATTCTATTCAATCCATCCATATAAATTGTTTCCAACACATACCATAATACAAGATGTTTTAGAACATACAAAACGTAAAATACTAAGGGCTAAAAGAAGATGTCCTCAAACGTCTTCAAGTAGTGCCCAAAAAAAACGCCCTAAAAGCCACCAATAAGAAATCTGCACAAATGTAAAAACAATACTACATTAAAATTGTAAAGTAAAAACATTAACTATGTTATAAGAAACATCTTTCAGATTCACCACATAACAAGTCAACCCTTTTTTAAAAATCGTTTGGTCCATGAAAAGTTATCTAATTAACTTGAAATTATATAGGGATAAGCTCTTATATGTGTAGTATGTACCAAAAACAATTCAACACAAAATAATTTTTCTATAATTTATTAAAAATTACGTATTGCAGCTGACTCAAATTTCCCCTTGACAGATTTAGGTTCCCAAAAGAAAATTGCAATGGTTTTAAAACTAGCCCAAATGCTTTGAGACTTTATTCACATTAAAACTACATGTTAAAGAATATAAATATGGAATGAAACCCTTTATCTCATATAAACAAATACCACAACAACAAATCAAGAAACCAAAACTCATAAATCATAGAGACAAATAATCAAGGAAAATTACCTTGGAATCATGTTGGGAGAAGGCAAAAGTTATCATAACTTTTGATAGAGTTTAGAGCGTGTTTTTGCATTAAAATCTCATTTCTCTCCCCTATGTGTGTTTGTTTCTCAAGAAAAGGAAAAAAAAAAAAAAAAGGTTAGTAGACAAAAGACCAAGAGCCTTATAATTAACTCAATGACATACCTAAATATTTCAATAGAGATGTCCATAATTTGAATATGCCCTCCCTTACTTAAAAATGTGTATTTAAAAAACAAATAAGTAAAAAAACTGGACCAAGAATTTATCTTTAATGGACCAAGTCAAAACTATTATTATACATGTACACTATATATATTATGATAAATATTAGTATAAAAAATTATAAATATAGTTCAAGACATGAAAAAAAAAATCTATTTATGTGCTATAGTAGCCTCAAATGAGAAAACAAATCCCAAATTTTAAATCTACCACAAAACTTAATTGGGAAAGCAATTGATTTGAGTAAAGAAAGGTTATTTGAAAAATAAACTCAAAATCTGTCAGAGATCATTTGACGGAAAGTGTGTCACATTCGGTCTGTGGAAATTGACAGGGCTTGAATGCCATTGGGAGAATGTTTTGTAGTATGGAATTTATTTGAGGTAACCAAGATGAGTATGCAACATTTCAAAAAGTTGGGCCAAAGAGCCATGCCCTCTTAATTCGTGCAAATCCATCCCTATCTAGGGCACCGGCATTAAAAATTTTTCTATAATTTTGTTGAGCGCATTTCTATGGAAATTATTATTGGCGCATAACGGATGTCATCTTACTTCCATCAAAGAGAAATTTATTAGGTCTAACTATATTGGGATGCAACAAAAGTATATAAATAAATACTAAATGCCTTGAATTCAATAAAACCACTAAAACCTCTAGACCTGATGGTCTACATGTAGGATTTTTTTTTATGGTTTGTGGATGATTGTGGGAGATTTTTGTAAAAGTGGAGGTCAAAAATATCTTTGCTAATAAATGCATCCCCTAGTATCTAAATAAAACCTTAATCTATCTAATCCCAAAAGTAAATAGCCCGAAATAATTAACCTATACCGCCCCATAAGCATTTGTGACACAATATGTAAAATTGTGTCCAACATTTTGTTTTAAGATTAAGAGAAAAGTTAACAGATGTCCTAAGGGCATTAGTTTAGGAAATATTTTTAGAAACTTTTTATAAAAAAAGAAAAAATAAATAAACTGATTTTTTTGATAACTTTTTATATTTCACATCACAAGGGTAAAACTGTAATTTTGATAATTTGTTTTTAATTGGACTGCATGAGATAAATCTTGAAGTTGTCTAGGGAGAAAAGAAAAAAAATGAGAATTTAACCTAAAATCCAAGTCAAGGGAGAGAAAAAAAAAAAGAAAAAAAAAAGAGAGAACTTAATTAGGAACCCCAATGGATACACACACACAAATATATATATATATATATATATATAAATTTATTTAGGGCTAGTTTGTTTAGGCATTTACATTGCACAGAATGACAGTTTCACGAATCACGATTCCGGGATTGCGTTTGGCTAGGTGATATCTGTGGGATTGCATTTTCAATTCCGCAGATTTTCGCAATTCCGAACTGAAATTTTCTACTGCTTTTTCAGCATCGCGCTGTTGGGACGATTGGGTTGCCGCTAATTGTTTCACGCGGTTTAGGAAATTATTTACTGAAATCCCAGCCTATCCCTTCTCCATATATATATATATATATATATATATATTAGTTTAGATGATTGAATAAACTCAAAATATTAGAACTTACATGACTAAGAGATTTGTTGTTGCTGTTGTTGTTTCTTTACTGGTTGTGAAGTTTTTAAAACAATATCAAACAGATAAGGTTGATCAAAACCATTTGGATTGCATGGGATTCGTTTTTTCTTGTTGAAAAGTATATGGGTTTGAAGAATATTTCAGGTTGTTGTTGCTGCTGCTGTTTATTTACTGGTTGTGAAGTTTAAAAAAAAATTTAGATAGATGGGGTTGATGGAAAATTTCAAGTTGTTGTTCTGATGTGCTTTTGCAGTTTAAGAGTGTTTTACAGTGCTTTTACTTTTGCAGTTAAGAGTGTTGTTGCAATTAAGAGTGTATTACTTAAAACATTTGAAGATGCTTGATGTTGTTTGCTTTCCTATTATAATGTTGTTTTGAAGTGTTGTCTATTATAATATGTCCTTTTTGCATGTGTTTTTTTTTTGTTTTTGTTATCATCAATTAAATTTATGATTCATTAAAAAATTTATGCATTTGTTTCATCCAATTTGTTCTTGTTGCCTTTTAAATTGAACCTACACTTAAGCTAAACTTAGAATGTGACGAGATCAAAATTTAGCTTTCTATGATGAATGGGCAGGGGAATGTGGCTGCTCACACGCTTGCTAAGTGGGGTAAATTCTCAGTTTTTTTTTTTTTTTTTAATAAATTTGTCTATGGAATCCTCCTCATTGTGTTTATAGCTTAGTGCGCTCAAAGAGGCCTTAAGTAATTTTGTTTGTTCTTATGTCTTTTGTTTTTTGCCTTTTGCTTTGGGCAGCTAGTTTATTGTGTTGTTGTTTCTTTTCAATTTTATGATTCAGCCAAAAAAAGAATAAAAAACAAAGATTGGTTCCCGCATGCCCATCTACAAAAACAATGAGAAACAACAAGATGGTTCTCAAACACATGTAGCACCGGTTAGTCATGAGTCATGATGCTTAAGATCATCTTATTTCTAACCTAAAAAATTTATTTATATATTCTTACTTAATAGAAGGCTCCAACCACCGACTTATTCTATTGCTAGTTCTACCGTTTACTAATTTTTAAGTAAAATGTATTGCTAGTTTATTACGTGTGAAATTGTTTTACCTATAACAAAGTATTGTTTGTAAGAGCATTGGAATTTTTACATATTTGGTTGAACATTGTTATTAATAAACCTATATTTTGTTTAGATGGTTAAGAACAAGGAGAATTCAAATCCCAACACCAAACAATCCCAAAATAGCTCAATTGTTAGAGTTCAATGGCCATCAAGAGTAACGACTATCTTTTGTGAAGCTTGTGTGGATGAGGTATTTAAGGGTAATCGACCTAATACCCACTTTAGTAAAAAGGGTTGGGCAAATATTATAGCAACTTTTGAAAAGAAAACTGGAAAGGAATGTCCTAGGGTGAAGTATAAGCATAAATGGGATAGTTTGAAGAAAGATTGGGTACTTTGGAATAAGTTGAAGGGAAGTGAAATTGGATTGGGATGGGATGCAGTCAAAGGAACAATAGTTGCAACTGATGAGTGGTGGGAGAGGAAACTAATGGTATGTTTTGTATAACCCATTGTACATATTTTGTATTAGTAGATAAACCATGCTATTTGAGTTATTAATGAAAATATTCAAAATTGTAGGAGGTTCTTGAAGCTACAAAATTTCGAGAGAAAGGTTTGGAGAATGTTGAATTATTAGACATTATGTTTAAGGACATTGTGGCCACAGGAGATTTAGCATGGGCCTTCACTTCAGGTGTGTTACCAGATGATCTTGAGACACCTAAGGAGGGGTTAGGTGATACTTCTACTGACTCATCTTCTCCAAATGATGATGATGACGTTCATGAAGATGAGACTCCTAACCTCACACAACCACCTAACCTAAAACAAAACAAAGGAAAGAAGCGAGTTTTACCATCATCCACACAGAGCAAAGGGAAGAAAGGAGGAACGACATTACAGTTGACACAACAGCTTAGTCGTATCTGTGATGTTGTGGAGTTAAGGAACTCAGTTTTTTTAGTGGAGCCAAGTAGTACTATTCGTAATGTCATGGAACGCGTGTGCACCTTAGATGGCATTGGGAAGGGTTCCAAACTCTACTTCATGGCAGCACGTATTTTTTAGAAACGAGAGAAGAGAGAGATGTTTGTCGTGATGGAAGAACCATATTTACAACTTCAGTTTCTGCAAGAGGAGGCAAGATTGTTAGGAGGGCACTACTTTGGCACTTAGGGTGTTTTATGTTTTATCCTTTGAATAATGTTTTATGGAAGAGAGAGATGTTTTTCATTCTATTGTTGTTTTATCCTTTGAATAATGTGGTTGTTAGGGTGTTTCAACTTGTTGGGCTGTTAGGGTGTTTGAATTACAAAGATAGAGTATTACATGGAGGGTAATTTTTTATATGGTGCTTTTGTAGTGAATCTTATGGAAATTTCTGAATTTGATTAGAGGTCCTCAGTTTATCTAATATGTTTGATTGTTTAATGCATGAATTAGTCACATTTGTACTATGGAATGTCCATATAACATTCAGGTTGATAGTTGCAAACTGAAGTTTCCAAGGGCAAATAACTGTCTCAATCAGCAGTGGTAATGTAAGTGTGATATTCTAGATATCAATAAAATAGTCTGGTCACCTGTCTTGGCTTCTGAGTTACCAAGCATCGTTTTGAACTCTACTCATTTAGAAACAATTTTTGTTTGAATGCAATGGTTGTGTTTGGTTTCATTCCTTGGCTATGGAAAAGCATTCAATGATGCTTTTAACAGTTTCTTTGGGGATCCTTTTTTATCAAGGCAAATGAAAGATTCACTTCTGGTCAATTAGACGAGTAGCGTCACTTTAAAGTATAGACCATATAGGAAATTTAAAATAAATAACTATGAAAAGAAAGAAAGAAGGAAAAAGCTGGTCTCAGGAACATAGGAATTTCAATAATTGAGTTTAAAAATCTTAATGGATTCTTGTAATAGGAGCTTCACATCACAGAGCAAACTATATGCAGATATATCTGTAAGGGCTCATTTTTTGTTTACAATTTTTTCCTTGATTCACATATGCATGTTGATTTTAAACAAGAACTCTAGTCACATCCATGAGTAAGAAAAATCATTATTAAAAAAGTACAAAATTCAAAAGGAAAAAAGGAATAATCAAAGATGTCATACCAAGTCAATTTTGCAAATTTTTTTCTCATAGTATTTTCATTAGTAAGTTTCACGCAACTATATTCTCCATCCTATTCTTATACGAGTAGGAGTTGCCATTTAGGCTAGAGCTCATGGCCCTCTTTGTCTAATTTATGATATCTCTAAATTGTTGGACATGGTTGTTGTAGTTGGTTAGTAGCTCGCATATAGAACTCATGTAGTTGGGCAGTTCCCTTCCCTTTGTTTCCCCCTCTTGGCAAAATATGTACTTGCCAAGAAAAAAATTGAATGAAAATACTTTTAATTTGTGGGCAAAGTACATTACTATATATATTCTTCTTAGAATTCATATCTTGGAGACAATTGGCTTCTAGTTGCCATTTGGCTATCTTCTGACACAAGCTGATCTTAATTTCCATGTTATTTATGGAAGATTCTGAGGTAAAGTTTTCCAAAATATATCACATTTTCTTTGACTTGTGCTTCCAAGAAAAATGTTACTAGAATTGATTTTTCTTACTATTATATAAGGTAGGTTTGTTACTAAAATTTCCAAAATTTAAGGTGTTGGATCTCTATGTTTGGTTGAGCTCTATTTCATTGAACATATCTTTACTCAGTGGCAGAACTCACTTTAGACACATGAACCTGATTCTTTGCTCTAACATGGAAGGTACTGACATGATTGTTATTGCTATAATGTACTCCTAATGATTTTGCTCTATAAGGAGGAATTGAGCTTATTTTAGACATTTCTTTGATGCTTTGGTTCAACTTTAGAGGTTCTGACAATACCATTATTGCCAATATGTAGTCCTAAGGAATTTGGCCTAGGGAGTTTTTGTCATAGACTAATTATGGGCAGTCATGACTATTAGGTAGATACTTTTGTGGGTTTTTGTTATATGATAGATACTTATTTTGATTTATCCAGTTACATAATTTTAAATGTTTACTCATTTTCTTTATTGTGATTTATCTAATTTATTGCTATAATATTTTAGGGGATATTCCTATGGATTACAATGATCATATTGATAATAGTGATGCAGATCATTCTTATGATGTGGAAAACGATGAATATGATGATGAGGAATTATATGATCTTGTTGTTGCTGGATGTCATGTTGCAGTGACATATTATATGAAGTATATTGATAAACAACCTTGTAGAGATTCTGAACAAACTGGCTATATGTGGTTGATCGATTGTTTGATGGGTAATGAAACGAAATGTTACGAAATGTTTAGAATGAAGCCACATGTTTTCCTTCAATTGTGTAATGTTTTACAACATGCATATGGACTTCAGCACACAACGCATATTAGGTTTGAAGAGTTAGTAGGTATATGTTTATTGATACTTGGACAAGGAGCTTGTTATAGGATGGTTCAAGAAAGATTCCAACATTCTGGTGAGACTATTCACAGACATTTTCATAGAGTTCTAAAATGCCTTAACATAATCTCAATGGATATCTTCAAGCCTTCTAACCCTACATTTAGTGTAGTTCCAAGACATATACAGAAGAATCCATTGTACATGCCACACTTTCAGGTATTCATTTCATACATTCTAATTTGTTTCTAATATTTGTTAGGATTATTTCCTAAGTAACTAAAATTTATATTATATTTTAGGACTGCATTGGTGCCATTGACAGTACACATATCCAAGTTGTTGTTGAAGACGACAAGAATGCTCCATATTATAATAGAAAGGGTGTGACATCTTTTAATGTGATGGTAGCATGCGATTTTAATTTACTTTTCACATTTGTTATGGCTGGATGGGAGGGTGCAGCACATGATACACGTATTTTCTTACCACCACCAGGTATATAAAATTTTTATATATTAAATATGTATGAAGGATATTATTTATGTACATCTTACATTTTTTTTTCTTTTACTAGGAAAATATTATTTAGTTGATGCTGGATACCCCTTAAGGAAAGGATATTTGCCACCTTATAAGGGACAAAGATATCATCTTTCAGATTTTCGACGAGCTAGTCAAGGGAATCACATAGAAGAGATGTTTAATTATGTTCACTCATCACTTAGAAGTGCAATTGAGCGAACTTTTGGAGTGTGGAAGAATAAATGGAAAATTTTAAAGCAAATGCCACCTTATGACATTAAGCACCAAAGAAACATTATAGTTTCTACTTGTGTTTTGCATAATTTTATTAGAAAACATGATAGGGAAGATGAGGGATTCAATTGGGATGAACATGACTTGGACAGACCAAGAAGCAATAGTAGTGGAGAAGGTAGTAGCAAACAGGCAAACGTTGAAAATATATAAGATGAGAAGATGAAATTTGTTTGTGACAAAATAGCTCGATCCATTTGTGGGTTGTAAACAATATTTTTATTATTTTTGTTTTGGTGTTTTGGTTTTTAATTTTTTGGATAAGAACTTTTTATTATTATAATGGATTGTCTAGTATTGATATTGTTGGCAATTAACATTTTAATATAATTATTTTCCTAATCATTTTAATATCTTTTTCTTGATGATTTATTTTTAATATTTTAAATTAGATAAACTTCTCTCCATTAATTTCAACAACGAAAACATCATTATTGTTGTTATTATTAATGTAATTGTTAAGCTTAATTACATATTTTCAATAATAAAAAAACAAAGATCACAAGAAAAATGACAATATAACCTTAAAAAAATAGTTAAATCATTTTTTGGAATTTACATTTAAAACAGCTATTTTTAAAACAACTTATCCAAACACTTAATATGGCTTTAAAAATAGAAAACGCATATTTTCACATTTTTACCAAACACTTATCTGTGGCTTTTAAAATGGAGTTTTTAAAATGCACGTTTTTAAAACGCTAGTTTTTAAAACGCACATTTTGAAATAGCTTATCCAAACAGGCCCTTAATTCCAATGAAAACTAAAACACCTAAAGCTACAGCAGTTTCAATTAAACCTCACTAAACGACACCTTTGAGTTTCTTTTCTTTTACTTATGAAATTTGATAATTCAATATGAAACTTGAAATTTGCAACTTATTAAATAATATATATTTTGTAAGGATTGGGTTCAAGTTCCACCTGGTGTAACTTTAAATAATATTACATTACCCAATAATTTTTAATTAGATGTGAATTTTGATAAATCCACCGCTGGATTACATTATCCTCTTATATTCTCCTTACTTACAAAATTTAAAGATGATCAAATATTAATAACCTTTTCATCAATCAATTCTTTAAATTCAAGTTTTTATAGTTTAAAATAATGCATAAAAGATGAGTTTATGGATCAAATGGTAAATTACATCCGATTGGCATAAAAATTGGCATGAATGTTAAGAAAATATAGAACTTGTAATTCAACAATTGGATATTCAAAATATGAATTCAATAATAAGTTATTGAGTGGTGTAACATTGCTTAAAATTATACCAGTTGTAACTTTTTTTGAGAAACTATACTAGTTGTAACTTGATCCTAGCTTGAGATTATAAATTTAATACTAATTTTCTTGTTTATGTCTTATTATTTTCTATTATACTTTGGTGGAAGGAGTATTATTTTTGTAATATCAATTAATCTAGTTATATTTTAGTATCAGAGAGGTTTTGCTGCATAATGGGTTATGTGGCAGCAAAAAGAAAGCAACATGTTTCCAAAGGTCATGTGCAATGCACATGATCAGGTGGATCCTTAGACACTTGTCACTTTCTTTTTGCTAGCATATAACCCATTATGCAACAATTGCTATATACAAGTATGCAACAAAACCTTTCCATTTTAGTATTTCTACTTTCATTATAATATATCGTATAAATTTTTAGGAAGTATTATTAGTTATAAACTTGTCATAAATTTTATTCATTTATAATAATTATGAATTAAAATTTTCGTGCAATTGATCCAACCCTAATTGAAACAGAAAATTGGCCCTTCCCAATTCTTTTTCAGACCTGATTTTTAAAAATAGGCCTGATGAAGCCACAAAACTCTTATAATGTGCATTGCATCAATACTTTTCAATTCTTAAAATAAATTATCCTGACTTAATGGTGGCTTTTTGGCTAGAGTCAATATGCCATGTTGAAACTCCAAAAACTTCAAACCTTACCTCCAAAATGACCTAGGGGTTTGGAAGCTATCAGTTTTCAAGTTTTGTCAGAGTAGCAATTAATGTGAGTGTAATTATTTAGAAACCAATTTCCAACTAAGGGCAAAACTTAGATACAGTTACTTATATATAGTTCCTTAGGTTCCTCTCTTAAAAATCTGCCACTTGTTTAAATGAATAACTAAACACACACCGTTAAAGTACTGTAACTTTCTATTGTTGTATTTTTTTTTCCCTTGTCTGTGAGAAAAGAAAACCCATTGGCTTTAGATCTGATTTCTCACACATAATCGCTTGGGTCTAACCAGGGGAGAACGATGACACGAAAGAGATTACAGAGGTGGTTGTTTATTGGGAATGAATGGATGGATCCGCTATTACTGTTCTAATGGCTATTTGTTCCAAACTTATGAGAATTAGATTTATCCAAGCAGTGTGTTGCTATGGTGGTCTTCATCTTCTTTTTTTCTTTCTTTTCTTTTTTGATGAGGATAATTTTGAAGATTAAAACCCTAACGAAATAAAAGCCGACGGACTGAATAATCCCTTCGGCATTGCTTGATGCAAACGGCCGCATCACAAGATCTACAGCTTTAAGCCAAGGCTGACGACCCTAAGATGTTGACGACACTAAAGTTGACAGTTTGAACGTGGTCTTAACTTGGCCCCCACACACATGTATATAAGGAAATGTCTTGCATCCCACTCTTAGTGTTAGTCTCCTACAAGGAAAGGATTCTGCAATATACGCTCATTATGATTCCTATAAGGAAAAGACTTTTAGCCCAAGGAAGAGAGGTCAACCCTCTACTACTATAAAAGCCCTAATACCCTCGCAAACCAAGGGACGCATAATCAACCCTTCTCTAGCACTCTAGAGTTGTGAGAAATTTTAACTTGACCTTCGGAGGGTATTTGGCCGGCACCACACTGGTGCCCTCTGTTAGGTCTTCTCTTTTTTGTTGTGCATGTGTTATTTCGAGTGTGCGAGTGTCGTGTGGCTCACTGGTGGTTTTTTCAACATCATCATTTTTCATTATTTAAAAAGCCATTTGTCTAGCATACAAAGTATGAACAAATCAATAATCTTCTAATGAAAATAATGGGATTAATGGAGAAGATCATTCTAGGCTTGTCCTTTTGAAGCCATATTTTATTTTCTGATATTGTTTGGGAGAAGTTTGAGAGATTTGTAGTCGGGTTTTCTCACACGCGAGAGAGAGAGAGAGAGAGAGAGAGAGAGAGAGAGAGAGAGAGAGCGACGTTAAAGCTGTGTTAGTTTAGTTATTCAATTAGACAGGTGGCAGATTTTTAAGAGGGGAACCTAAGGAACAGTATATAAGGAATTGTATCTAAGTTTTGCCCTCCAACTAATATGGCCTTAAAGTCAATTAGGGTTTGTACTGGAAACTAGAATAATTTGATGACTGAATGTTTTTAAACACTAGCCATCATGGCATTTAATCTCATATAGACTTTGATATTTCTTTAGTTGTGATCAAGCATATACTCAGTGGACTAAACAGACACATGCACATTAAAAAATTATCACAACTTTTTAGTAGAGTTTATGGTGTGCTTTTGTGTTAGAATCTCATCTCTCTCCCTTGTGTGTGTTTATTTCTTGAAAAAAAAAGTTGGTGTTATAATTAACTCAATGACATACCCTAATATTTTCAACGGAGATGTCCATAGTTTGAATATGCCCTCCCTCACTTAAAAAATGTGTATATAAAAATAAAAAATAAAATTGGACCAAAAATTTTTCTTTAATGGACCAGGTCAAAATTATTATTATTACTAGATAATTTCCAGTGCAATGCATGAATACTTTGCAAATTAATTTAAAACAATTTTTTTTTGTTTTTAAGACCTATTTATAATACTCATTTTGCTATATAATATTTATGTTTTACGAGAATATTGTTAAATGCTTTAAAACTCAATTTTCTTAATTCATATCTTATATAATAAAAAATTGTCATAGAATTGGGCTCCAAGTATTGAGTGAAATTGCTCTACTAACCTAAAATTTTGAGGTTGGATCAGTAAAGTTTTTCAACATTTGTAGGAGAATAACATATTATATTATTTGTAGACTTTACTTTTTAAATTGATTAAATGATTTTGAAATTTGAATTTTATAAATTTAAATTCAAAGCATAAAATACTTTCATATCATAAAGTTACAAAAAATCAAGCAACCTCCCAAATACTTCCTTAACTACTCCATTTTTACAACCAAATACCGAGCCCCATATCCCAAACACTCATTTCATTATCTCAACAAAAGAAAATCATTTGTAAGTACCGGCAAATAGAGAGTGTGGTAAAATAAAGAAAAAATGGTTAAAAACATTTCCATTTATCAAGATTTAATTGCCTTTAGCAAGGCTTCCACATTTAAAATAAAAATAAAGCTCAAAAAACACTTTAAAATCATCATTGACTTTTACTTTTGTTGGCGTAGCTCATATCGATATTGCACTAAATAACAATAAAAAGCAACAAAAGAATCTATAAATTATTAGTTCTAAAACATAATAAAAAAAGTAACTAATCTCATCAATAATTAATTAGCAAGTTTCTTTCTATTTCTCTTTAGTTCTAAAACAAAATACATTTATGGTTTTCCCACACCAAAAACACAAAGACCCAAAGCAATTATATGCTTTACAAAACCCACAACATCTGACCTCAATATCAAAACCATAATATGTCATCACTCAATAAAAAAAGCAAGCCCTCTTCCTTTGTTATAGCCAACTCATATGGGTTAAGATTAAATGGGACGATGAAGTTGGAGTTATGTTGGTGCCATTGAGAGGTTGAAAATAATTGATATTATTTTTTGTCTAGATTTATTTGAGATGAGATGGCATGAAAGGTTGTGGGCTATATATATAAAGGAGTAGCAGTGCAAGAGGTTTATCTTGAAATATTGAATTGAAGAAAACAAAGAGTCTTACAAATAATATTTATTCTTTAATAGAAAAAGTCTTGAAACATTGATCCAAAGAAACAAAAAGTCCATATTTTTTTTTGTTCTTGTGGCTTAAGAGTATTTTAATTCTCTTTTTAAAGAGTGCACCATATGGCATATCTCATACTCTCCAACATGAAGTCTCTACTTATATATATATATATATATATATATATATATTGATTGATTATTTCACATGTAAGTGGGTTCCAGTTAGCTATACTAATAAAGTCTTTGATAGTTGTATAAGAGATCTGAGATTCAATTTTCACCTACACCAAAAACTGATTGGTGTCTTGGTCTAATGATAAACGATACCTCAAATGAGAAGACAAATCCCAAATTTTGAATGTACTATAAAACTTAAGTGAGAAAGCAATTAATTTGAGAAAAGAAAGGTCATTTGAAAAATAAAATCAAAATCTGCTAGAGATCGGTTGATGGAAAGTGTGTCACTGTTAGTCTACGGCAATTGAAAGGGCATGAATGAAGAGAAATTGCCATTTTTTTTTAGGGAGAATTTTTTGTAGTATGGAATTTATTTGAGGTAGCCAAGATGAGTATGCAACATTTCAAAAAGTTGGGCTAGGAGGGCTATAACCCCTTGGTGTAAATCCGTCCCGGTCTAGGGCACTGACATTAAAAAATTTCTATAGTTTTGTTGAGTGCATCTATACAGCAATTATTCTTGGTTCTTAAAAGGTGTCATCTTACTTCCATTGGAGAGAAATTTATTGGATCCAACTATATTGAGAAGTAACAAAAGCATATAAATAAATACTTTTTAACTAATCTATGTGTGATTGCACCCATGGTTATTAGTATCCTGATTTGGATCTTAAGATCCTAAGATCTTACATCCCTAAAACATGTTGGATCTCACTGTGATTGTACTTAAGTGTGATTTGTGTGGGATTCAAATCTAGATCTTAGGATCTTATAGGATCCTGATCCTATAGCGATACTAAAGATCCTATGCTATAAAGGAAAATTTAATTTTTGTTGCTTATTTTGGGCCTCCAAATGGAGCCTAAAGGCCCCATTTAGGATCCTATGCTTATTTTGTTGCTTATGTATGTATGTATGTATGTATGTGATTAAAAAAAAGCAAAAAATAAAAAAATAAAAAAAATAAAAAAACCCCTAACTCACTTTGGTCTTGATGACTGAGGGCTTGTTTGGGTGTAAAAAAAATAATCACTCCTCACTCCTCACTCAAATATTATCACTCATCACTCATCATACATCATTCTATAACTCATTTTTTATCACTAAAAAATCCCCAAATATCTCCAAAGCCGGTTTGGCACCTAAACCCGGTTCTGTTTTCAACTCCAAAAACTCAAAAAATAAGGACCCACACTCTGACATAAACTACCAATGCACCAGAACCCCTATCCACCCTTCTTTACTCCACTTACCCCAAAACCAAACTAGAGTTCTTCACTAAAACTTTCTTAGGAAAATGGTCATGAAAGAATAGAACAAATAGTATAGGCTTCAGCTACAACATTTTATTGCAAAGTATAAGCAAGGGTCGTCCTTTACTTATTTTTGTTAGTATTATTCCAAAATATTCAAGACCATATTAAGTCTTAAGATTATGTTGTCGACTTTTTTCTGATCAACCTACTTGGGTCAAGTTATAATTTAGGCATCTTTGACATAAAGTAAAGGCATTTTAACTTGCATTTTCGCTGAAATCGGTACAATTGAGAAACTGAGCACAATACCCAGTACTGACATAAAAATTGTAGAGCAACTGAGCAACAACTCTCTACTCCACAAAGACCAAAAAAAAAAAAAAAAAGCTTACAACGAAAAAGAAAATTTGCACAAAGCATATTTTTATCTTCCCTACTCCAAATCTCATATTATTTTGCCTTACCCACAGCCTAGATTTGCTCTATTCCCCACTCCAAATCTTTCTCTCTCGTTTTTTTTTTTTGGGTTCTCTTACCCATAGCCCATATTTCTCTCTTTCCCACTCCAAATTTCAGATTTTTTCCCTTTTACCCACAACCCAAAAACAACAGATACAAACTGGAGCAGAAGGAAGATGGGTACGAAGAAACCCACTGCTGAGACAATAGATACCCACAGCCCACGAGACCCACTGCGGAGACCGAGACCGAGACAGAGCAGAAGGAAGACTTAGCTTCAGTTGGAGTGGCAGACCGGAACTGTGAGAGTAATGGGTTGTGTTAATGGCAGATGGGTATGGAGAGAAGAGAGTGGCTTGGGAAGAGAAGAGGAAGAGGAAAAAAAGAAAGAAAAGAGATGGTCTGGTAGAGGATAGAGCTGTTGGTAGTCATTGGAGCTGGCAAGGAAAAGACAGGACACAAACAACGTGGCCCACCATATGAATATATTTTCAAAAATGCCATTATTACACTGTTTTCATAACTCAAAAACACTCGAAATTGTTTTCAGTTTTGCTAACTCATCACTAAAAAATCAAAGAATTGAGTAATGGAAACAAAATTTGAAAACACAGCCAAACAAACTTTCTCTCCGTGGGTCCCACTATTTTTGAGTGATAAGTGATGGAAATAGAGTAATGGATGATGAATTCGAGCCTGTTTGGATGACTTTTTTTGCTCACTCAATTTTCATCACTCATTATTCATTACCCATCACTCTAAAATTAATACCCGTTTGGCTCCATCAATGAAATGTCATTACTTAATTTTTTTCACACTATTTGTGAGCCCCATACCTGTCACTGGTGCAGTTTTTTTTTTTTTTTTTTTTTTTTTTTTTTTTTTTTTTTTTTTTTTTTTTTTTTTTTTTTTTTTTTTTTTTTTTTCAGTACCCACAAACCCGAACTAGTGAAAGAAGAAAGGAAGAAAAAAAAATACTCAGATCATCGAACCCAGTGAAAAAAAAAAAAAAAAAAAGGGAAGAACACCGAGGAGACCGAACCCAGAAAAAGGAAAAAAAAAAGAAAAAAAAAAAAAGAGATTTCCCAGTATCCAACTCTTTTGCCTATAACCCCCAAAAGCTCCTCTGTATCCAACTCTTCCTCTCTATCCCAAGGAGATTTCCCAGTAAGCATTTCACACACCACACACCCAAAAGCCCAAATTGAACGCAATCAGTTATCATTTCTCTAACAAAAAAAAAATGGAAAACCGGCCAACGATCCTTGTTACAAATGACGAGCAGCGAAGGTGGAAAATCGGACAACGCAATCAATGATCGACGCGCCGGGACTTCGAGCTCTTGTTTAAGTCATCGTCTCCACGCAAAGTAGCGAAGGTGGTGGAGGTTTACACCGGGGAGACCGAACCCAGGAAAAGGAAAAAAAAAAAAAAAAACCAAACCCAGAAACCAACGTGAAAAGAAAAAAAAAAGAAAAAAAGAAAAGAAAGGAGAATAGAAAAGAAACCCAGAAAGTGAAAAGAAGAAGAAAAAGAAGAAGAAGACCCAGACCAGTGAAAGACAAAAAGAAAAGATAAAAAAGGAGAAAAGAAGATAAAGAGGGAGCAAAGTTTAACTGTGGGACCGGTAGTGTAATGCTATTTACAAGTTTGCCATTGAAAACAAAAAATTAGAAACTGAAAACAGCCAAAAGTTGTTTTCAGTTTCCACAACTTATAACTCAAAAAGTAGAGAATTGAGTGATGGAAACAGAGTTATCGTTTGCCAAACAACCTTTTTGCTATAGGTCCCACTAGTTTTGATAATTGAGTTATGGAAACAGAGAATTGAGTCATGGAAACAAGCCAACCAAACAGCCTCGAAAACACCAAAATCCAAACAGCCCCTAAATGTGTTTGTGGTGTTTTTTGAAACATTATTATTTGTTTTGTGTTGTTTATGTGAGACATTAGGTATTGTTATTTGCTTTGAGTTTTATTTTTTATTTTTATGTGAGACATTATATGTATTGTGGGCGTTGAACTTTGGCTTTTTGACAAAGTTAAGAGCACAACTAATTTATAAAATGGGTTGACAATAATCCACAATAGGAGATTTGAATAGGAACAACAAAGAGTTACGTAAAAACCACATAAAAAGGCTTATCATTCATCTCAAGGAAAAGTGTTGCCGAGCTTATTACAAGAACCAAGTGTTCTAAGGAGTTCTCTCTCTCTCTCTTTCTTTCTCTCCCTCTTTTTTTGGATATTTTCTATGTAAAGTTGTAATTTACAACTGCGTATTTGTTGGCTTTTATTCCGTGCCAAATTTGATTGTAATTATGTTCAATCGTTTAAAACCCTGTATTTGTTGTGGGACTTGATGTAAGGGGTGTGTGAGAGAAAGAGTGTTGAAGACTCAAGCATTTGAAGAAGTGAAGATTCTCGCGGGTATCTCGCGGGTACATCGCGACCAAGCTTCCCGCGAAGTGAAACATGTGCCAGGCACATGATGGAATGCGAAGAGTCATGCCAGGTGGAGACAACTGTGTCTCGCGAGTATCTCGCGGGTAAGGCCTTCCCGCGAGACACTCGCAAGACTAGCTGTTCAGCCAGCCTGTACTTTTTGAGTCACACCTTTTGCACCCCTCCTATATATATCATCATTACCCACAATTGTTGAGAGATGCTTCAGAGAGAAAACCCTAGCCAAACACATTGGTAATTAGAGATTGTCTTCCCCACCTTCTCTAAACAATTTGCTTGTGGTATCTCCTCAACCCTTCCCTCTCCATTATCCATATCTTTGAGAGGTTGATAGCCCAAACACTTGACACACCTTTGAGAGTGCTGAGTGACGTTTTGGTGCTGCTGGGAAGCATAGGAAGGAGCCTTTAATGGCAGATGCAACATGGAGCTTGTTGCGGGATCCGGATAACTAAGACAAGACACGGTTCCGAGAAGCCTTGTTGGAGTAAGAGCTTGGAGGGCTTAGGTACATCGGGTAGACTAGGCTTGGAGGGTCTTTTGCTAATCCATGTATCCCAACTGATTGTCTAGTGGATCGATTTCCGCTTGGAGGGCGGCGGAGAGGTTTTTCGCCGAGTTCTTCGGTTTCCTCTTCGATAACACGTCTCGGTGTTATTTGTGTTTGCATCCTTCTTCCCTACTCTTGTTCATTTCATTTTTACTGCTGAGTTGCTTTAAATATGAATTAGAGTAGTTGTTTAGTTTATATGCTTGTGTTTACACTATTCCGCACTTATCATTAAGTTAGTGCAAAATCAACCAAGCCGTTATTTTAATTTGGGGGTTTAAACCGCTCGTGTGTTTTCAACACATTTTCAAGCTTTCAATTGGTATCAGAGCGGGTACACTTGCTGAGGTTTAATTACCTAAGTGTGATCCTTGACCCTTCTTGAGATGGACCGGTCTCAATTGCTCAATGTTCCACCATTTTTTGATGGAAACAATTATGCATTTTGGAAAGTTAGAATGAGAGCATTCTTATGCTCTATCGATGATACCGTTTGGGATGCGGTTGAGATAGGTTAGACCAAGCCCGAGACTCCTAAGTCCACTTGGGATAAGGCAGCCCTTGCGGCAGCAAATGCTAACAGTAAAGCTTTAAATGCTATCTTTTGTGGTGTGTCCCCTGATGAATTCCACAGGATATCTCATATGACAGTAGCCAAGGAAGCTTGGGAGATTTTGGAGACTACCTATGAGGGTACAAAGAAAGTCAAGGACACAAAGCTCCAAATGCTCACCACCAAATTTGAAGAACTCAAGATGAGTGATGATGAACCATTTGACTCATTCTATGGGAAGCTCAATGAAATTGTCATTGCTAAACTCAATCTTGGGGAGAAGATTGAAGACACTAAGGTGGTGAGAAAAATATTGAGGTCCTTGCCTGAAAGTTTTAGAGCAAAGGTTACAGCCATAGAAGAAAGCAAAGACTTGGATGAGATTAAGATTCAAGAGCTGATCGGGTCTCTCCAAACGTATGAGCTGGGACTGCCTTCCCATAAGACGAGCAAATCGCTTGCACTTAAAACCATCACCGAAAGAATAAATGATTCCTCCGAAGAAGATGGAGTTGAGAAAGAAGTAGCATATCTTGCAAAGAACTTCCGCAAGTTTCTGAAAATGAAGAACAGTGGAAAACCGTTCAATAGAGGAAAGTTCTCTCCTTCAGGAGGTGATAAGAAAGAGTTTAAGAGAAAAGAAGGAAAGGACTATCAACCTTCTCCAGATATTGTGTGCTATGAGTGCAATGGCCATGGATATCTAAAGAAGGAATGTCCGAACTTTCTGAGGGGAAAAGGGAAGGCATATGCTACAACGCTCAGTGATTCTGACTCTTCTGATTCTGACTCGGAAGAGAGCTGTGATGGTGAGGGAAACTACTCCGCTTTCATGACCATTGCTCATGAAGATTCCTCGGACGACTTGGGTGCACTTGAGAAGGAACTTGGTGAACACTCTGATTCAGAATCTGTTGGAATTGTGGAAGAATCAGACGCTGAAGAGGAAGAAAATATAGCTAATCTTCAAGAGAATTACTCTTCACTTCTTGAGAAGTCAGGGGAATATGCAAGAATAGCCAAGGTAGCTGTGAGAAAAATGAAGAAAGCAGAGGAAGACTACCGAAGTCTCATGATCAGACATAAGGAGGCCAAATGCGAAATAGAAGGACTGAATGGTGAGCTATCAGAAGCATACTTGAAGATCAGATTCCTTGAACAAGAGGTGGTGCAAGCACAAGCCAAGATAGAAAGGGTCTCCTCCAGAAAGTTGGATGATGTTATCTCATCCCAAAAACATTCCTCAGACAAGTCCGGATTGGGATATACCGGAGGGAGTAGCTCATCAGTCAAAGCTACCAAAGAAGTGAAATTTGTGAAGGCCGTAGAGCCAATTGTAGAGGAGGTAGTTCCTGAGAATGTTAAGGTTGAAAAGAAGAATGTGAATGAGCAACGGATGATGAATAAACCTCGAAATCAAGCAGTAGGCAGACACGAAACCAGAGCAAGATCTCTCTCAAGACCTCAACGGGGTCCTAGAACGGATTATGTATGTCACTATTGCGGATTGCAAGGACACACTAGACCCAACTGTCAAAAATTGAGAGCAGACAATAATGCAAGCATCCCTCGATCACGTGGAAGAAGGAATGACAATAGGGCTTGGGGTGGTGAGAACTCAAGAAGCCAAACTCGTGATGCCGGAGTGACAGACGTGATGAAGATGATCGGTGCCTTCACCACTTGCTTGGAGAGTTTTACCAGGAGGTTTGCAAGTCCTAACTCTCGTACCCAATCCGTTAAGGATATCAACCCAAACGCACGTGACGTGTGGGTGAAGAGGGGTACTCATGCATAAGCACTATAATATGTCCATGCATTAATTCTTTCCATTTTTAGGGACATTTGTTGTTGCATTTTATCATGCATTATTTTCATGATTTGCACCTGTTATTGTTGATCTTTCTTTTCTGTTCTGTTTTTGGGTGTGTTACAAAAATTCAAAAACCCATAAAAATTATAATATCCAAAAGATTTGATCACTTTGTTGAGTTTTGTCTCAAAACATGTTTTGCCTTGTACCTTTGTACCTATGGCTTTGTGCATTTTACGAGCTTAGCTTGTCCCTCATGCACTCATATCATAGTGGAAGAAATTCTGAAATCTATGTGACTGTTGTAAATAGATCTTCAACCTTGTCATGAATGATTAGTGAATGGTTTTGTTGATCTTGAGACTCTTGCATAGACTCATGCCTATATATCTTCCCACCTTTTTTTTTTTTTTTTTTTTTTTTGCTTAAAAGAGCTCTCTAAATGTAAATCTCAAAATGAAAAGAGATATAGAGCTGCAAAAGCCTGTCGCACAAACTAGTATTCGACTAGGAAAAAGGGAAAGCGACCAAAATAAAATGTATGATGCCCAAAAAGCCAAAGGCTAACTCATCAATTGAAATATCAAAAATTTCAGGCATCCTTCTCGAAAAGAGATTCTCTTTGCTAAAAAGTTGCAAATGATTTATTAAGTATGGAGCCAAATGAAAAGCTTCAGTGAATTGTTATCAAGTTCGTGTGGGAGGTCATATATGCATGTTTTTATAATGGATATAGGTCACATAATCTAGTGCTAGTTGTGTATGCCTTGATTGAATTGATCATTGAAGCTTCACATTAGACTAAGGACTATCTCATTCTTGATATCCACACACAACACACAAGTCTAGGCTCTATGAATGTCATAATCATTTGTGTAATTGTACTTGATTAAATGTGTTTCACATGCTCAATCTTTGTTGATCAAATCCAAAAAGATTTTTGTGAGTTTTATTTGTTTTTGAAAGTGATTTTAGACTTTCTTGTGTTTCTTTTTGGTCAAAATGAATTTTGTGTGTTTTTCATCAAAAATTGGTTCAGTGGCTTTCTCGCGAGAAGCTCGTGACTAAAAAGCTTCCCGCGAAAAGGTTTGAGGGAAATAATTTTTCTTTCATGTCACTCAGAGAATTTCGCGACTGTCTCGCGACCAACAACTTCTCGCGAAATGCTGTTTGGCAAAAACTGAAATTTTCTTAAAATCAGACAGAGAATCTCGCGACTGTCTCGCGACTTAGAGCTTCTCGCGAAAATTTTATGCTTCAGTGGCACCTTTCGCGGTTGTCTCGCGACTGTCTCGCGGCTCCCTATCCCGCGAAAAACGCGTGTTTTCAGTTTTATAGGGCTGATGTGACAGTTTTTCAAAACATATCAAACTTCCCTCCTTTAATTTCTTCGAACCTCTCTCAACCCAAAAACACTATTCCATCAAATCCCCCGCCGAACCAAGCATTTTTCTGCATTTTCTTCTTCAAGGTATGTTGATTAATCACTTCTTTTTAAGTTTTTACTTAGATTTTGCAGAATTTTTGGTTAGGGTTGTGATAATTGGGGATTTTCGAAATGTTGGGTTGTTTTTCAAAATTGGGTGTTGTTCTTGCCAAATCTTTGATTGGGTTTTGTTTCTTATGACATTGTTACATCTGTGTTGGCCCCTTGTGGCATTTTTAAGTGTATTTAGGCATATTTTTTCAATGTTCATGCATATTGCATATCATATTTGCTTGTGTGCTCGCAAAGTGTTCGTCAAAATGTCCAAATGAAAATTGTTGTACTAAAATGGAATCAAGTGATTTCACATACATGGACTTTCACTTGTTTGGCTTAATTGCACTTAGTTTGATCATTAATTGTGTTGTTCATTCACTTTGCTTAGGTTGCACACTCTTGACAAACACCTAGGCACACATTTAGGCACACCCTCATACATCTTGTGTTGCACACACTTGCATTCACACAGACTCACACACTTGCACAGTGATTTAGTTTCATGCAAAATGTCTTGTTTTCCAATGCATTTGTGTTATAGTTTAATGAAGTTTGTGGTATAGCTTGCTCTGTTGTGTTGGAAATGCTCTGTTTTTGCACCTTACTCTGTTTTGGGAATATCTCACTAGGTGTAAACTAACTTGAATCTAATCAAGTTTTTGCTCTTGTGTTTTGCACACGTGTGTTCTGTGTGTTGTGTTCTTTTGTGCGGATGTCTCCCACCAAGCATGCAGGTTCAAAGAAGAAGGCTTCCAAGCGGGCTCGTACTGACTCCGATAACTTCAAATCCGCAGAGGCAGATATGAAGTACAATGATTGCTACAAGAGAGCAACCATTGTCATGGAAAGGGTGGTGCAGTTGGAAAAGCTTGAGAACACAGTCATTCCGGATGTGTTCAAAGAAAGAACGTGGACAAAGTTGCTAAATCCAGTTGGGAATGTCTACTCGGAAATTATTAGAGAATTCTTCTCTAATGCTGAGGTGGAAGAGAATAAGATTCTTTGCTGGGTGAGGCACAAGGAATTTGAGATCACAAGGGACAGCATTCAAGACTTTTTAGAGATACGTCCTCCCTCACAGCCCATGACAGTTCAGTATGATGAGAGATTGGGGCATATCACTGAGATGATCTCCGCTCTTGGTGGAGTTCCAAAGAAATCATCAATGGATACTCTCAAGTTCTCTCCAGAAATGAGAACTCTTAGCTATGTCATGATCCATAACCTGTATCCGGTCACCAACCTCACCACTCTCTCGGCTCCAAGAACGAGGTTTCTCTACGACCTCTTCACTCACAAAGAAATTGATATCTGCAGCCACATCTTCCACATTCTGAAAAAGAGCATCACGAAGCAAAATTCCCGAACCATAATGCCATTTCCCTCACTGATCATGGGTCTCATTGCCAAGACAAAGCTGAAGTTTCCTAGTGGCCTTACTGTTGTTCAGAGGGATTACCCCATTGGTGCGAACACTCTGACTCGGAGCACAGCACACATCAAAGGCCCCAAGAGAGGTCCTCATCTCATTCCACCGCCTAGGAGTGTGCCTCAGGATGTCCTAGAGGAGGGTGGAGATACAGAGGAGGAGATTGAGAGATTCACTTCTGCTCCAGAGACTGCACAGCCATCATCTTCTGCTCCAGCACAACCACAAGGTCTCAGCAAACTTGATCAGATCCTAGCTAAGATGGATCACATGTCTACAGTGCTTGACACTCATGTACAGCACACAGCGGATCAGTTTGCATATCTCCAGGAGCAGATCACTACATTATCCGCTCAGATTCAGAGCCTATCCCCTACACATGGATCAGACTCCGACTCCGACCAGTTCTAGTCCTTTGGCCATTCCGGTCAAAAAGGGGGAGAAAATTTTGAGGGGGAGCTGATGAACAAGAGCCTGCACAGCCTTAGGGGGAGCATAGCTTAGATACATAAACTATTGGTTATTGGTTTTTCAGACGGTTTTTCTAAGTTTTTTATAGTTATTGTCTTACTGGTTTTAGTTTATACTTCTGACACTTATGTTTTAACTTCAGTATTAATTTCAGAGTATTGTCAGTAGTTTGTGTTTAAGTTCTATACTTTGTGGCATATGTGCTATGTGGCATTTTTGTTTGTACCCATGTTGCTTATGCAAGCTTTAAGGGTTTGTTGCATGCATATTTTGTAGGTCTTTGTGGTTTGTGTCATGCATTTGCTATTCCATGCTTATGCAACCTTGATGCATGTTTGCTTGTAGTTCAATGTCATGCATTGTTTCTTCAAGTACATCACTCTTGTGCCCTAGTAGGATTGTTCCTAGATGCATATAAGTTCTATGCATTGGTTGAGTGATGAACACTCTTGTGCCCTAGTAGGATTGTTCCTAGATGCATATAAGTTCTATGCATTTATTGAGTGATGAACACTCTTGTGCCCTAGTAGGACTGTTCCTAGATGCAAATACTTCGTGTATTTCGCATTGGTTGAGTGTTGGAGTTGCAAGTGATTCTCTTCAAATGAGCTTATCATCTTGCATATCCGGATGTTCATTTCATGTGTAAATGAGCATAGTAATTGCTTGTGTATAAGTGATTACTTGTTTGAACTTGCCATGATCTAGTGTTTCTATTTCATTTAGCTTGGTCATGTTATACTTGCTCCATATGCACTTCAAGTTTTTCTGCATACAATAATGATATTGTGTTGTTGTGTTTCAGGAGATACTTGTTCATATGTTCAAGAGCGTTTCAGAATCTAGAATTAGGTGTGAGTGAGTTTTGCCTTTGTTCCCAAACTCACGTTTAAGTCTAGAGTCTGTTTTAGGGTTTTGTCACGGAATAGCCAAAGGGGGAGATTGTAAAGTTGTAATTTACAACTGTGTATTTGTTGGCTTTTATTCCGTGCCAAATTTGATTGTAATTATGTACAATCGTTTAAAACCCTGTATTTGTTGTGGGACTTGATGTAAGGGGTGTGTGAGAGAAAGAGTGTTGAAGACTCAAGCATTTGAAGAAGTGAAGATTCTCGCGGGTATCTCGCGGGTACATCGCGACCAAGCTTCCCGCGAAGTGAAACATGTGCCAGGCACATGATGGAATGCGAAGAGTCATGCCAGGTGGAGACAACTGTGTCTCGCGAGTATCTCGCGGGTAAGGCCTTCCCGCGAGACACCCGCGAGACTAGCTGTTCAGCCAGCCTGTACTTTTTGAGTCACACCTTTTGCACCCTTCCTATATATATCATCATTACCCACAATTGTTGAGAGATGCTTCAGAGAGAAAACCCTAGCCAAACACATTGGTAATTAGAGATTGTCTTCCCCACCTTCTCTAAACAATTTGCTTGTGGTATCTCCTCAACCCTTCCCTCTCCATTATCCATATCTTTGAGAGGTTGATAGCCCAAACACTTGACACACCTTTGAGAGTGCTGAGTGACGTTTTGGTGCTGCTGGGAAGCATAGGAAGGAGCCTTTAATGGCAGATGCAACATGGAGCTTGTTGCGGGATCCGGATAACTAAGACAAGACACGGTTCCAAGAAGCCTTGTTGGAGTAGGAGCTTGGAGGGCTTAGGTACATCGGGTAGACTAGGCTTGGAGGGTCTTTTGCTAATCCATGTATCCCAACTGATTGTCTAGTGGATCGATTTTCGCTTGGAGGGCGGCGGAGAGGTTTTTCGCCGAGTTCTTCGGTTTCCTCTTCGATAACACGTCTCGGTGTTATTTGTGTTTGCATCCTTCTTCCCTACTCTTGTTCATTTCATTTTTACTGCTGAGTTGCTTTAAATATGAATTAGAGTAGTTGTTTAGTTTATATGCTTGTGTTTACACTATTCCGCACTTATCATTAAGTTAGTGTAAAATCAACCAAGCCGTTATTTTAATTTGGGGGTCTAAACCGCTCGTGTGTTTTCAACACATTTTCGAGCTTTCATTCTATGTCCCCTCCTTTTCCCCCTCCTCCTCCCTTATATCTGCTCTTCCTTCTTCCCCCATCTGTGTTGTCCTTGTCTAGTTGGATCACTTTTAAGTCTCATCAGGCTCTTCTTTTCCTATTTTTCATGACGCAGGGATATTTTTAGGGCACTTTGCACTGTTCAGGCCAGTCATTCAGTAATAAATGTGACTGTACCAGGCAGTTGAACTTTATTAATGCGGAGGTGACTGTGGAATCATCAGGAATCTTCAAAAAGCTTCCTCAGATAACTTCGCGTGCCTTAGAACCTTTCCTCGGTACCTCAGACGGTGACTCACACTAGTAGGCTTGGAAGACGTCTTATCCTCAAATGAGGCCTTGAGAAAAGCCATATCCATGGATACACGGTGGCGTCTTGCTCTATTCGTATTCTGAGGTTTGACGTTGACCCTTTTACTGGGGCTTGAACCCAAAGGCTTGTGTTGGGCTTATCTCCACCCATGGCCCAAGTGGCTCAAGATTGTTTGGGCCCTAAACAAAGCCATCCCCCTACATGTATATTTGTGGTGTTAGAACTTAGAACTAAGTATTTGTGAGTTGTAACTTTTGATCTTTGAACTTTGTTTATGTATTTGTAATTTGGTACTTTGCCTTTTATAAGTAATTTGTGTCAAAATTTACTTTTTCCAATGTTTCTTTATTATATATTATGAATTATAATTATAGGTTTTTTTTTAATATATATTTTTAAATCGAAAAGTAGGATCTTACGATCCTTGTGCCGATCCTATGACCTAATTGATCCTTGAATCCTATCATTGATCCGGTGTAGGATCTCGATCCTGATAACCTTGATTACACCTAAAAAGCTAATCGATTACAATAAAAAAACTCAACCTTAACAACTATATGGCTATTTATTTTTCCACATACTGAATTCAATGAGATGTAACACGATGTAGCTAGTAGATTTTTTTTTTTTAATTTTTTTTTTATAAACCATGTGTGGCTAATAGATGAAACTACAAAAGTCTAAACTTGCACTTTCTCAATAATACTTTCTTGACTTGCTGAAATTTGTTTTTTTCTTTGTGGAGGTAGACTCATTAAGGAATTTTTATGTATGAAGCAGCTATGATAGCAACTCTTGTCACTGATCTGGAATAAAAAAACTCAACCGTAACAACTATATGGCTATTTATTTTTCTACATATTGAATTCAATGAGATGTGGCAAGATGTAGCTAATAGATTTTTACTTTTTTTAAAACCGTGTGTTGCTAATAGATGAAACTAAAAAAGTATAAACTTGCACTTTCTCAATAACACTTTCATGACTTGCTGAAATTTGTTTTTTCTTTGTGGAGGTAGACTTATTAGGGAATATTTATGCAAGAAGCAGCTATGATAGCTACTCCTTCCACCGATCTGGAAATTCTAAATGCCTTGAATTCAATGAAACCATTAAAAGCCAGGAGTCTTGATGGCCTACATGAAGGGTTTTTCAACATTTTTGGATGATTGTGGGAGAATCTGTTATGCATCCCCCCGTATCTTAATAAAGGGCAAAACTTAGGTATAACACTTAGATGTTGTTCCTTAGGTCCACTCTTAAAATTCAGCTATGTAACTACTTTACTAATAGTACACTTCCATCCCGTGAGAAAAAAGCCACATAGCTGAATTTTAAGAGAGAAACTTAAGGAACAGCACCTAAGGTACTATACCTAAGTTTTATCCCTTAATAAAACCTTAATTTGCCTAATCCCAAAAGTAAAATAGTCCCAAAACCATTAACCAATACCGCCCCATAAGCCTTTGTAACACAATATATAAAATTGTGTCCAAGATTTTGGTTTTAAGATTAAGGGAAAAGTTAATGGATGCTTTAAGGGTATTAGTTTAGGAAATATTTTTAGAAACTTTTTATGAGAAAAGAAAAGAAATAAATTTTTTTTACAACCTTTTATATTTCTCATGAAAGTTGTATTAAAAATTTCCTAAAATGATCTATTAACAAATGCCCAGAGAGCAACCATTAACAAGTTTTTAAGGTTAAACCCCTTTTATCCTCCCTTGTTTCTAGGGATGGCAAAATATGCCTGACCCGCGCGTACTTGGTCCGACCTGACCCTAATGGGGCAGGTTTTATTCGATCCGCGAAGCAAATGGGGCAGGTTTGGATTTTAATAAAAAAAAAACCAGAAACAGGTTTGGGTCAGGTTCGGGTATTATGCAAACCCGGCCTGAACCCGACCCATATACATATATAATATTAAAAAAAATTAAAAAACCCCTAACCCTAGATATAAATATCTTCTAAACTCTCTATTCATCTCTCAGCTCTCTCACTCATACGCTACCTCTCCCTCTTCATCTTTCAGCTCTCTCACTCACACAGCCATAAGCAGTCAAGCACAACTCTCTAACTCTCTCATCTCCGTTTCGTCCTTGCGATCTTGCACAACCCTCTCATCTCCCTTGCCTATTTGCCATATCCCTCACCCATCTCGCACCTTGCCAATCAGCCACCTTCTCATGGCCTTACTCAGCCGCCCCCCTTACGACCTCGCTTAGCTTCCCTCTCCCGGCCTCGTTCTCCATTTTTTTTTTCTGGATTTAGTTCATCTCAATCATGTGAGTTTGTGTTTGTGTTTATGATTTCTGTGTTTGTGTTTGTGTTTATATTTGTGATTTTGAAAAGGAAAATCATAAATCTGAAATTTGTGTTTGTGATTTCTGTGTTTATGTTTGTGTTTGTGTTAGGATTTGTTTTTGTGTTTGTGATTTTGGACCAGAAAATGATAAATATGAGATTTGTGTGTTTGTAATTTGTGTTTCTGATTTTGGGCCGAGTATGACGGGACGGGGCCCGTGGGGCCCAACGGGGTGGGTTTGGGGTGAAAAAAAAAACTCGTTTATTAAATGGGCCAGGTTTGGGTCATGGGGGCGGGCTTGCAGGTTGGGTTCGGACATAGAAAAACCCGCCCCAAACCTGACCTGTTGCCATTCTTGCTTGTTTTTCCTCTCCAAATAGTTTTCATTGAGAGCAAAAGAGGAACAGATAATGTTGTGAAAGCATAGGAACTAGTCTACTCCCTCAACCAAAAAAAAAAAAAGAGGCAAGGGGTCTGTGATATTTAAAATTGATTTGGAAAAAGCACACCATCGCTTGGAATAGAGTTTTGTGAGAACAGTGCTCACCAATGTAAGCTTTTGTCCCAAGACCATTGAGCTAATTTTGAGTTGTATAACAACGACCTCCACAGTTCCACTTCCCTTCTATTTAATGGTGGAAGTTGGATTCTTTTTTTCCATTAACAAGCAATCTCTACCTACATTTTCATTTTGTGCATGGAGTTCCTTGGAGGTCTGGTAAAGGAAAAATGTAAGGGGAAAAGAATGGCAATATGGGATAAAGTCAAAGCATCAAAAGATGGGCTAGGTTTCTCGCAAATGTTCTTTGCCAATGATTTGCTTCTATTTGCTAAAGCAAATGACAAAAATAGCACAACCAAGGTCTGGAAAGAGTTCAGTAGTCTAGCAGGGCAATGACACCATTGAAAATTTTTGGCCATTTGAGGAAAAGCATCTTCTCCATTTGTCAATGAAATGTGACATGTAATTAGTGGTTTATTAGATAAAAATCACAAAAATAGTTTGTTTTTCCTCCTAACTAGTATGGAGGAAAGCATGGTTTTAAAAAACGGACTAGTCAAAGAATCAAAAAGAGAAGTGGTTCTCGGTTATCTAGTCTAACCGGTGACGTCATAAATAATTTAATTAATAAATTTAAAAATTAAATAAATATATAATATTAATAGCTTATCATATTTAATTATATATATATATATAATATTTAAAAGAGTTTTCAACTATTCATGCCTTATACTAAATAAGTATAAACAATAAATAAACATTACAAAAATGATATAATTGAAAATTATGGTTTTAATTCGACTCCCCTCAAATAAAATTTTATATGATTTGATAAGTTTTTTTTATTGATACTTATAGTGTAAAATAAATGGTACACAATTAGATACTAGAAACTTATAAAGTTACAATTTAAAATGTAAATATTATTTTATGTTTCTTTTGAAAAAAATAGTATTATCATTAACGCTAGAGCCACAACTTTTTCCACAATTTGCTTACGTGGCAAGTTGTGAGTGGTGGAGTTCTGGACCCATCACTTCTACTCTATCACTCGCAACTAACCACGTGAACAAGTTGTGTAAAAAATTGTAGTCCTAGCATTTTCCTAGTATTCCACCCTCCACCATTAATATAAATTCAAAAGTAATAATATTATATATATATATATATATATATATATATATAAAAGAGAGTAAAGTCACCAACCCTCTTAAAATAATGAATAGTGCTTAGGACACAGAAAAGTGCACAACTTTGTGCCACAATTTGCCACATGATGAGTTGTGATTGGTGTAAGTGTGCACCAATCACAACTCGTTATGTGGCGAGTTATGACACAAAGTCGTGCACTTTTATGTGTCTAGCAAATCCCGTACAGAGAAGTGGAGAAGTAAACAAATGCAAAAATTCCTATGCGAGTGTAGTAACTAGTAATCCCACATTACTCAAAACCGAGTAATGATTTACAGTTGTAGCCGTACATTCAATTTTACAAGGGTTTGATGGCTAATAGCTTTGGTTCAAATACGGACTTAAGCTTGCAGTGACCTTCCCATATGGGGAATAATAAGGTTGAAAGACGTTCACGTTCAAATATACATAATACATATAGTATGATTGTGCTTGGACTTTGGAAACTAAAAGACACATGGCAGTTTTTGGGAAAAATAATTAAAAAGCATTGTGTGTGAGTTTTTTTTTTTTTTGGAGATAATATAGACAGAAGACACAGAGGATGGGGAAAATTAAACTCTAAGTACAATACTTAGAGTTTGTAAGAGTAAATGATGTGATTGTAATTTTGTATTGTCGATAATTGATTTTAGATAATGTTATTTAAAGATGTTGACCTGGAGCTTTCCGAGTTACACTATATGTATCATTACATTGAGTAGATAATTGATTTTAATATTGGGTTAAAATCAAACTGATCACTTGTTCTTTTAATTTGAAATGATAAGTCCCTGAATTTTGAGAAATGTTTAAATTGATCAAGTTGTTATTATTCTGTCAACGGGAATGAGTGGAAAACACATCATGTGAGGAGAAAGTGTTTCCTTTAAATATAATATTCGCTTAAAAGTAAAATTTATTTGAATTTGTTAAGTATATTATGATAGAATGATCAATTTAGACATTTTTCAAAGTTGAAGAAATTATTATTTCAAATTAAAAGAACAAGGGGCCAGTTTAATTTTGACTCTAAATTCAAGGGGATCTTTATGTATTTTTCTCTTCAATATATTCAGTGAAATAATGTTGCTCATTGAAATTACCTGTCTTGTAAAGACCATCCAAAAAGATTGGCCACTTCTCTCAAAGTAGCTCTCCACTTGTGAACCTTCTTCATGTTCTCTTTGAAATGTTTTTCATGTTCAACAAATGCTTGTGCATAAATTTTTGTCTGTTTGCGAACTTCAGATGGATCCACATCATAAAAAATGGGTAGAATTATAAGCCCCATCTTTTCTTTGCATTCCACAATCTTTACAAGTTCATCCAAACACCATGGTGATGATGCATAGTTTTTTGAGAGAATGACAATAGCAAACATTGATTCTTCTATTGCTTTTAAAAGCACAAGTGAAATGAGTTTTCCTCTCTCAAGTTTTTCATCATCCTTGAATGTGAAAATGCCCTTTTGCTTCAAAGCAGCGTATAAATGGTCCGTAAAACTCTTACGAGTATCTTCACCTCTAAAACTTAGAAAGACATGGTTTTCCACCAATGGGTAGAAGAGAAAGATGTGATTTTTGTATCCATGACAGCCAATCTAAGTTAACAAGTAAATCTGGAATCACAATATAAAATTATAGATAAGAAATGGTATGTACGCATGAAAAAAGGACAAAATGGGCTTTTGCCCTTTTCAACCAAATTAATTAGCCTTATGCCCTCCTTCCCAAACTAAATAGGGAAATGCCCCTCTTTTAAAACTCGATTTTCTCAAAATTGAGTTATAAAAAAAAAAAAAATCTGGAACCCTATAGCGGCGTTTTTAAGGACCTATAGTGACGTTTTCAAGACCTATAGTGACGTTTTTTAACTCGACTTCCATTAAATCGAGTTATAGGCAATTTTTTTAATTTTTTTTACCTATAACTCGATTTCATATAAATCGAGTTACAAAACGCCACTATAGGTCTTGAAAACGTCACTATAGGTCCTTAAAAATGCCGCTATAGGACCTAACTCGATTTATCAAAAATTGAGTTTTAAAAGAGGGGCATTTCCCTAATTAGTTTGGGAAGGAAGGCATAAGGCTAATTAATTTGGTTGAAAAGGTCAAAAGCCCATTTTGTCCCATGAAAAAAAAAATCATTGAATTAGATTTTGAGGAAAAAAACAAAATGATTCAAAAATAAAAGTGAAACTAAAGGGGAGAGAGATAAAAGAAAAGGATGTGCATGACAAATCAAAACTTACAGATTTTGGGGAAGGATGCTCATGACAAGTCAGAGCTTATACAGATTTTGGAGAATTGAAGTAGTGTTACTAAAGAACCGTGCAATTGATGGTTAAATAGGAAGAATAAGGCTTGGGTTTGGGTACTGATAGAATTTGAATGGCTTGGATGGGTTGAAAACAAACTGGCGAGGAGAAGGCTTGGTGCTGCTAGAATAGAGAAGGCGTTGCTGGATGGAGAAGACACTATTGTAAGGGAGAATGTGTGTTGTTGTCCTCACCATTGGGGATTTTAGATTTTAGGGACATAGGGATTTTGGATTTAATTTAGGTTTACCCTTGTTTAACGAAATCAGGGAGCATTCTTATCAAACAAAAAAATATTTGATTTGGGTTTTAGGGTGTCTTTGAATACTGCTTATTTGCTGAAAACTGAAAACTTATTGCTAAAATCACTGTAGTAAAATAATTTTTAAAGGTGTGAATAGTGCTGTGGGATCCAAATTTACCTAGAAATTTATGTTTTGCTGAGCTTAGTGGTACGTAAACAATATTCGTGAGACCCACTAAAAAAAACACTAAACGCACAGATTGGGCAAAACGCCCAATCCAAACGCACGCTTAAAAAAGAAAAAAAAAAGTGAAGTAATCATGGGTAAGGATTTTGATCCCAAAAATTACTCACTTATATATATACACATATTTTTAATTTAAGATTATTCTAACTTGTTAAACTAGGTGGCAATCAATGTAGTAATAAACTAATTTTTTATTTTGATCATTTGCCATGCCCGAAATTTCCATCCAAGAGATAATAATAAGGATTAAATTGACACAATACTAAAAGGTTAGGGACCAAATTGACACAATTGAAAGGTTAGAGACTAAATTGAAATACGGTGTAAAGGATAGAGACCAAATATGTAGTTTACCAAAAAAAAATGGTAATTTCTCTGCATTCAAGCCCTTTCAATTGCCATAGACCGACTATGGCACACTTTCCATCAATCAATCTTTGATAGATTTTGATTTTATTTTTCAAATGACCCTTCTTTATTCAAATTAATTGCTTTTCGACTTAAGTTTTACAGTACATTCAAAATGACCAGGGGTTGGAAGCTATCCCTTTTCAAGTTTTGTTATAGTAGCAATTAATGTGAGCCTAATTATTTATAAACTAATTTCCAACTAATATAGCATTAAAGTCCTGAATAGACTTTCCAAATTAGCAATCATGGCATTTAATCTCGAATAGACTTTGACTTTTCTTTAGTTGTGATCAAGCATATACATATATACTCAATTAATGGACTAAACAAACACACACACTCAAAAATTATCATAACTTTTGATAGAGTTTAGAGCATGTTTTTGTGTTAAAATCTCATTCCTCTCCCCTTTGTGTGTTTGTTTCTCGAAAAAAGGAAGAAAAAAAAAAGGTTAGCAGTCAAAAGACCAAGAGCCTTGTAATTAACTTAATGACATACCTAAATATTTCAACAGAGATGTCCATAATTTGAATATGCCCTCCCTCACTTAAAAATGTGTATTTAAAAAAATAAAATAAAAAAACTGGACCAAGAATTTATCTTTAATGGACCAAGTCAAAACTATTATTATTATTATACATGTACACTATATATATTATGATAAATATTAGTATAAAAAATTATAAATATAGTTCAAGACATGAAAAAAAAAATCTATTTATGTGCTATAGTAGCCACAAATGAGAAAACAAATCCCAAATTTTAAATCTACCACAAAACTTAAGTGGGAAAGCAATTGATTTGAGTAAAGAAAGGTCATTTGAAAAATAAACTCAAAATTTGTCAAAGATCATTTGATGGAAAGTATGTCACATTCGATCTGTGGAAATTGACAGGGCTTGAATGCCATTGGGAAAATGTTTTGTAGTATGGAATTTATTTGAGGTAACCAAGACAAGTATGCAACATTTCAAACAACCTTTCTTTATTCAAATTAATTGCTTTCCCACTTAAGTTTTATAGTACATTCAAAATGACTCGGGGTTTGGATGCTATCCCTTTTCAAGTTTTGTTAGAGTAGCAATTAATGTGAGCCTAACAATTTATAAACTAATTTCCAACTAATATAGCATTAAAGTCTCAAATAGACTTTAAAAATTAGCAATCATGGCATTTAATCTTGAATAGACTTTGATTTTTCTTTAGCTGTGATCAAGCATATACATATATACTCAGTTGATTGACTAAACAAACACACACTCAAAAATTATCATAACTTTTGATAGAGTTTAAAGCGTGTTTTTGTGTTAAAATCTCATTTCTCTCCCCTTTGTGTGTTTGTTTCTCGAAAAAAGGGAAAAAAAAAGGTTAGTAGACAAAAGACCAAGAGTCTTTTAATTAACTCAATGACATACCTTTATATTTCAACAGAGATGTCCATAATTTGAATATGCCCTCCCTCACTTAAAAATGTGTATTTAAAAAAATAAAATAAAATAACTAGACCAAGAATTTATCTTTAATGGACCAAGTCAAAACTATTATTATTATTATACATGTACACTATATATATTATGATAAATATTAGTATAAAAAATTATAAATATAGTTCAAGACATGAAAAAAAAAATCTATTTATGTGCTATAGTAGCCACAAATGAGAAAACAAATCCCAAATTTTAAATCTACCACAAAACTTAAGTGGGAAAGCAATTGATTTGAGTAAAGAAAGGTCATTTGAAAAATAAACTCAAAATCTGTCAAAGATCATTTGATGGAAAGTGTGTCACATTCGGTCTGTGGAAATTGACAGGGCTTGAATGCCGTTGGGAAAATGTTTTGTAGTATGGAATTTATTTGAGGTAACCAAGACGAGTATGCAACATTTCAAACAACCTTTCTTTATTCAAATTAATTGCTTTCCCACTTAAGTTTTATAGTACATTCAAAATGACCCGGGGTTTGGAAGCTATCCCTTGTCAAGTTTTGTTAGAGTAGCAATTAATGTGAGCCTAACAATTTATAAACTAATTTCCAACTAATATAGCATCAAAGTCTCAAATAGACTTTAAAAATTAGCAATCATGGCATTTAATCTTGAATAGACTTTGATTTTTCTTTAGCTGTGATCAAGCATATACATATATACTCAGTTGATTGACTAAACAAACACACACACTCAAAAATTACATAACTTTTGATAGAGTTTAAAGCGTGTTTTTGTGTTAAAATCTCATTTCTCTCACCTTTGTGTGTTTGTTTCTCGAAAAAAGGGAAAAAAAAGGTTAGTAGACAAAAGACCAAGAGTCTTTTATTTAACTCAATGACATACCTTTATATTTCAACAGAGATGTCCATAATTTGAATATGCCCTCCCTCACTTAAAAATGTGTATTTAAAAAAATAAAATAAAAAAACTGGACCAAGAATTTATCTTTAATGGACCAAGTCAAAACTATTATTATTATTATACATGTACACTATATATATTATGATAAATATTAGTATAAAAAATTATAAATATAGTTCAAGATATGAAAAAAAAATCTATTTATGTGCTATAGTAGCCTCAAATGAGAAAACAAATCCCAAATTTTAAATCTACCACAAAACTTAAGTGGGAAAGCAATTGATTTGAGTAAAGAAAGGTCATTTGAAAAATAAACTCAAAATCTGTCAAAGATCATTTGATGGAAAGTGTGTCACATTCGGTCTATGGAAATTGACATGGCTTGAATGCCGTTGGGAAAATGTTTTGTAGTATGGAATTTATTTGAGGTAACCAAGACGAGTATGCAACATTTCAAACAACCTTTCTTTATTCAAATTAATTGCTTTCCCACTTAAGTTTTATAGTACATTCAAAATGACCAGGGGTTTGGAAGCTGTCCCTTTTCAAGTTTTGTTAGAGTAGCAATTAATGTGAGCCTAACTATTTATAAACTAATTTCCAACTAATATAGCATTAAAGTCTTGAATAGACCTTAAAAATTAGTAATCATGGCATTTAATCTCGAATAGACTTTGATTATTCTTTAGTTGTGATCAAGCATATACATATATACTCAGTTGATGGACTAAACAAACACACACACTCAAAAATTACCATAACTTTTGATAGAGTTTAAAGCGTGTTTTTGTCTTAAAATCTCATTTCTCTCCCCTTTGTGTGTTTGTTTCTTGAAAAAAGGAAAAAAAAAAAAAAAAGGTTAGCAGTCGAAAGACCAAGAGCCTTGTAATTAACTCAATGACATACCTAAATATTTCAACAGAGATGTCCATAATTTGAATATGCCCTCCCTCACTTAAAAATGTGTATTTAAAAAACAAATAAATAAAAAAACTGGACCAAGAATTTATCTTTAATGGACCAAGTCAAAACTATTATTATTATTATACATGTACACTATATATATTATGATAAATATTAGTATAAAAAATTATAAATATAGTTCAAGACATGAAAAAAATATATATATTTATGTGCTATAGTAGTCTCAAATGAGAAAACAAATCCCAAAATTTAAATCTACCACAAAACTTAAGTGGGAAAGCAATTGATTTGAGTAAAGAAAGGTCATTTGAAAAATAAACTCAAAATCTGTCAAAGATCATTTGATGGAAAGTGTGTCACATTCGGTCTGTGGAAATTGACAGGGCTTGAATGCCATTGGGAAAATGTTTTGTAATATGGAATTTATTTGAGGTAACCAAGACGAGTATGCAACATTTCAAACAACCTTTTTTTATTCAAATTAATTGCTTTCCCACTTAAGTTTTATAGTACATTCAAAATGACCCAGGGTTTGGAAGCTATCCCTTTTCAAGTTTTGTTAGAGTAGCAATTAATGTGAGCCTAACTATTTATAAACTAATTTCCAACTAATATAGCATTAAAGTCTTGAATAGACTTTAAAAATTAGCAATCATGGCATTTAATCTCGAATAGACTTTGATTTTTCTTTAGTTGTGATCAAGCATATACATATATACTCAGTTGATGGCACTACAACAAGATGTATTTTTAGCAACAAAAATTTTCGTCACTAAAAGTCCAATATTTCGTCGCCTAGTACCTTTAGTGACGAATTCTTCTTTTTAGTGATGAAATTCGTTTAGTCGCTAAAAGTATTAGTGACGAAAACTTTCAACAAATTTCGTTGCTAAAGATTCGAGTTGTTTTAAAATAAAAACACTTTTAGCTAAAATCGTCGCTAAATGTTTTCCTTGTTAAAAATGCTATTCAGCGACAAAACTATTTCGTCACTGCATGTACCTTATTTTATTAGATAATTTTTAGCGACGAAATATTTTTGTCACTAAAACTATTTTTAAGAATATTTGGGTACTTATAGTGATGAATATTTTCGTCGCTAAAACTATAGTCTGAAAAATTCAGCTATATTTAGCGACAAAAATTTTCATCATTGAAAGTGTTTTTTATAAATCTAGTTACATTTAGCAACAAAAAATTTTGTCGCTAAATGTAGCTAAATGTGATGGAAAAATTTGTCACTAAAGCCACTTATTTGTTTTCATTTTTTTCTTGTATGTAACCTGTCATTACATTATTTACTCGTCACACTTGAATAACACATTTATGTCAATTACACATTTATAAGAAAATTATCCATACATTCCAAATATAAAAATAAAACAAGTATTATATTCAATCCATCCATACAAATTGTTTCCAACACATACAATAATACAAGATGTTTTATAATATACAATAACATAAAATAAAATACTAAGGGCTAAAAGAAGATGTTCTCAAACGTCTTCAAATAGTGCCAAAAAAAATGCCCTAAAAGCCACCAATAAGAAATCTACACAAATGTAAAAATAATACTACATTAAAATTGTAAAGTAAAACCATTAATTATGTTATAAGAAATATCTTTCAGATTCACTACATAACAAGTCGCCCTTTTGTAAACATCGTTTGGTCCATGAAAAGTTATCTAATTAACTTGAAATTAAATAGGGATAAGCTCTTATATGTGTAATATGTACCATAAAAAATTCAGCACAAATTAATTTTTTTATAATTTATTAAAAATTACGTATTGCAGCTGACTCAAATTTCCCTTTGACAGATTTAGGTTCCCAAAAGAAAATGGCAATAGTTTTAAAACTATCCCAAATGCTTTGAGACTTTATTCACATTAAAACTACATGTTAAAGAATAAAAATTTGGAATGAAACCCTTTATCTCATATAAACAAATACCACAACAACTAATCAAGAAACCAAAACTCATAAATCATAGAGACAAATAATCAAGGAAAACCACCTTGGAATCATGTTGGGAGAAGGTAAAAGTTATCATAACTTTTGATAGAGTTTAGAGCGTGTTTTTGCGTTAAAATCTCATTTCTCTCCCCTATGTGTGTTTGTTTTTCAAGAAAAGGAAAAAGGAAAAAAAAAAAAAAAAAAAAGAAGGTTAGTAGACAAAAGACCAAGAGCCTTGTAATTAACTCAATGACATACCTAAATATTTCAACAGAGATGTCCATAATTTGAATATGCCCTCCCTCACTTAAAAATGTGTATTTAAAAAACAAATAAATAAAAAAACTGGACCAAGAATTTATCTTTAATGGACCAAGTCAAAACTATTATTATTATTATTATTATACATGTACACTATCTATATTCTGATAAATATTAGTATAAAAAATTATAAATATAGTTCAAGACATGAAAAAAAAATCTATTTATGTGCTATAGTAGCCTCAAATGAGAAAACAAATCCCAAATTTTAAATCTACCACAAAACTTAAGTGGGAAAGCAATTGATTTGAATAAAGAAAGGTCATTTGAAAAATAAACTCAAAATCTGTCAGAGATCATTTGACGGAAAATGTGTCACATTCGGTCTATGGAAATTGACAGGGCTTGAATGCCGTTGGGAGAATGTTTTGTAGTATGGAATTTATTTGAGGTAACCAAGACGAGTATGCAACATTTCAAAAAGTTGGGCCGAAGAGCCATGCCCTCTTAATTCGTGCAAATCCATCCCTATCTAGGGCACCGGCATTAAAAAATTTTCTATAATTTTGTTGAGCGCATTTCTATGGAAATTATTATAGACGCATAACGGATGTCATCTTAGTTCCGTCATAGAGAAATTTAATGGGTCTAACTATGTTGGGATGCAACAAAAGCATATAAATAAATACTAAATGCCTTGAATTTAATAAAACCACTAAAACCCCTAGACCTGGTGGTCTACATGCAGGGTTTTTTTTTTTTTTTTTTTTTTTTTTTTTTTTTTTTTTTTAATGGTTTGTGGATGATTGTGGGAGATTTTGTAAAAGTGGAGGTCAAAATATCTTTGCTAATAAATGCATCCCCTAGTATCTAAATAAAACCTTAATCTATCTAATCCCAAAAGTAAATAGCCCGAAACCATTAACCTATACCGCCTCATAAGCCTTTGTGACACAATATTTAACGGATGTCCTAAGGGCATTAGTTTAGGAAATATTTTTAGAAACTTTTTATAAAAAAAGAAAAAAAAAAGAAACTGATTTTTTTTTTTATAACTTTTTATATTTCACATCACAAGGGTAAAACTATAATTTTGATAATTTGTTTTTAATTGGACTGCATAAGCTAAATCTTGAAGTTGTCTAGGAAGAAAAGAAAAAAGTGAGAATTTAACCTAAACTCCAAGTCAAGGGGGAGAAAAAAAAAAAGAAAAAAAAAAAGAAGAAGAAGAAGAGAGAACTTAATTAGGAACCCCAATGGATACACACACACACACACACACACACACACACACACACACACACACACACACACACACACACACACACACACACACATATATATATATATATATATTCATTTATTTAATTCCAATGAAAACTAAAACACCTAAAGCTACAATAGTTTCAATTAAACCTCACTAAACGACACCTTTGAGTTTCTTTTCTTTTACTTATGAAATTTGATAATTCAATATGAAACTTGAAATCTGCAACTTATTAAATAATATATATTTTGTAAGGATTGGGTTCAAGTTCCATTTGGTGTAACTTTAAATAATATTACACCACCCAATAATTTTTAATTAGATGTGAATTTTGATAAATCCACCACTGGATTACATTATCCTCGTATATTCTCCTTGCTTAAAAAATTTAAAGATGATCAAATATTAATAACCATGTAATCAATCAATTCTTTAAATTCAAGTTTTTGTAGTTTAAAATAATGCATAAAAGATGAGTTCATGGATCAAATGGTAAATTACATCCGATTGGCATAAAAATTGGCATGAATGTTAAGAAAATATAGAACTTGTAATTCAACTGTTGGATATTCAAAATATGAATTCAATAACAAGTTATTGGGTGGTGTAACATTGCTTAAAATTATACCAATTGTAACTTTTTTTTGAGAAACTATACTAGTTGTAACTTGAACCTAACCTGACATTATAAATTTAATACTAATTTGGTTGTTTATGTCTTATTATTTTCTATTATACTTTGGTGGAAGGAGTAATATTTTTGTAATATTAATTAATCTAGTTATATTTTAGTATCAGAGAGGTTTTGCTGCATAATGGGTTATGTGGCAGCGAAAAAAAAGCAACATGTTTCCAAAGGTCATGTGCAATGCACATGATCAAGTGGACCCTTAGACACTTGTTGCTTTCTTTTTGCTGGCACATAACCCATTATGCAACAATTGCTACATACAAGCATGCAACAAAACCTGTCCATTTTTGTATTTCTACTTTCATTATAATATAATATATAAATTTTTAGGAAGTATTATTAGTTATAAACTTGTCATAAATTTTATTCATTTAATAATAATTATGAATTAAAATTTTCATGCAATTGATCCAACCCTAATTGAAACAAAAAATCGGCCCTTTCCTAATTCTTTTTCAGACCTGATTTTTAAAAATAGGCCTGATGAAGCCACAAAAATCTTATAATGTGCATTGCGTCAATACTTGTCAATTCTTAAAATAAATTATCCTGACTTAATGGTGGCTTTTTGGCTAAAGTCAATGTGCCTTGTTGAAACTCCAAAAACTTTGAACATAACCTCCAAAATGACCTAGGGGGTTGGAAGCTATCATTTTTCAAGTTTAGTCAGAGTAGCAATTAATGTGAGTGTAATTATTTATAAACCAATTTCCAACTAAGGGCAAAACTTAGATATAGTTACTTATATATAGTTCCTTAGGTTCCTCTCTTAAAAATCTGCCATTTGTTTAAATGAATAACTAAACACACACCGTTAAAGCACTGTAACTTTCTGTTGTTGTATTTTTTTTCCCTTGTCTGTGAGAAAAGAAAACCCATTGGCTTCAGATCTAATTTCTCACGCACAATCGCTTGGGTCTAACCAAGGGAGAACAATGACACGAAGGAGATTATAGAGGTGGTTGCAAGATGTAGAGGATTGGGTTTGGGTAGAGTTGTAGCATAGTAGGTTTTGATGGGAAGGGTAGTTCCCATCCCCCCCCCCCCCTTTCTCTAATTTGTGTTTATTAGGAATGAATGGATGGATCTGCTATTACTGTTCTAATGGCCATTTGTTCCAAACTTATGAGAATTAGATTTATCCAAGCAGTGCGTTGCTATGGTGGTCTTCATCTTCTTTTTTTCTTTCTTTTCTATTTCATTATTTAAAAAGCCATCTGTCTAGCATACAAAGTATGAATAAATCAATAATCTTCTAATGAAAATAATGGGATTAATGGGGAAGATCATTCCAGGCTTGTCCTTATGAAGCCAGATTTTATTTTTTGATATTGTTTGGGAGAAGTTTGAGAGATTTGTAGTCGGGTTTTCTCACACGAGAGAGAGAGAGAGAGAGAGAGAGAGAGAGAGAGAGAGAGAGAGAGAGAGAGAGAGAGAGAAAGAACGGCGTTAAAACTGTGTTAGTTTAGTTATTCAATTAGACAGGTGACAGATTTTTAAGAGGGGAACCTAAGGAACAGTATATACGGAATTGTATCTAAGTTTTGCCCTCCAACTAAAATAGCCTTAAAGTCAATTAGGGTTTGTATCAGAAACTAGAATAATTTGATGACTGAATGTTTTTAAACATTAGCCATCGTGGCATTTAATCTCATATAGACTTTGACATTTCTTTAGTTGTGATCAAGCATATACTCGGTGGACTAAACAAACACATAAAAAAATTATCACAACTTTTAATAGAGTTTATGGTGTGCTTTTGTGTTAGAACCTCATCTCTCTCCCTTGTGTGTGTTTATTTCTTGAAAAAAAAAAAGTTGGTGTTATAATTAACCCAATGACATACCCTAATATTTTCAACGGAGATGTCCATAATTTGAATATGCCCTCCCTCACTTAAAAAATGTGTATTTAAAAATAAAAAATAAAACTGGACCAAAAATTTTTCTTTAATGGACCAAGTCAAAACTATTATTATTACTAGCTAATTTCCATTGCAATTTACAAATACTTTGCAAATTAATTTAAAACAATTTTTATGTTTTTTAAGACCTATTTACAATACTCATTTTGCTATATAATATTTATGTTTTACCAGAATATTGTTAAATGCTTTAAAACTCAATTTTCTTAATTCATATCTTATATAATAAAAAATTGTCATAGAATTGGGCTTCAAATATTGAGTGAAATTGCTCTACTAACCTAAAATTTTGAGGTTGGATTAGTAAAGTTTTTCAACATTTGTAGGAGACTAACATATTATATTATTTGTAGACTTTACTTTTTAAATTGATTAAATGATTTTGAAATTTGTATTTTATAAATTTAAATTCAAAGCATAAAATACTTTTATATCATAAAGTTACAAAAAAATCAAGCAACCTCCCAAATACTTCCTCAACTACTCCATTTTTACAACCAAATACTGAGCCTTATATCTCAAACACTTATTTCATTATCTCAACAAAAGGAAATCATTTGTAAGTACTAGCATATAGAGAATGTGGTAAAATAAAGAAAAAATGGTTAAAAACATTTCCATTTATCAAGATTTAAAATCCTTTAGCAAGGCTTCCACATTTAAAATAAAAATAAAAATAAAGCTCGAAAAACACTTTAAAATCATCATTGACTTTTACTTTTGTTGTTGTAGCTCATATTGATATTGCACTAAATAACAATAAAAAGCTACAAAAGAATCTATAAATTATTAGTTCTAAAACATAATAAAAAAAAGTAACTAATCTCATCAATAATTAATTAGAAAGTTTCTTTCTATTTCTCTTTAGTTCTAAAAAAAAATACATTTCTAGTTTTCCCACACCAAAAACCTAAAAACCCAAAGCAATTATATGCTTAACAAAACCCACAACATCTGACCTCAACATCAAAACCATAATCTGTCATCACTCAATAAAAAAAAAAGCAAGCCCTCTTCCTTTGTTATAGCCAACTCTTATAGGTTAAGATTAAATGGGACGATGAAGTTCGAGTTACGTTGGTGCCATTGAAAGGTTGAAAATAATTGATATTATTTTTTGTCTGGATGTATTTGAGATGAGATGGCATGAAAGGTTGTAGGCTATATATATAACGAAGTAGAAGTGCAAGAGGTTTATCTTGAAATATTGAATCAAAGAAAACAAAGAGTCTTACAAATAATATTTATTCTTTAATAGAAAAAGTCTTGAAACATTGATCTGAAGAAACAAAAAGTCCATATTTTTTTTTTGTTCTTATCTTGTGGCTTAAGAGTATTTTAATTCTCTTTTTAAAGAGTGCACAATATGGCATAACTCATGCTCTCCAGCATGAAGTCTCTACTTATATATATATATATATATATTGATTGATTATTATACATGTACACTAGTGGGTTCCAGTTAGCTATACTTGTAAAGTCTCTGATGGTTGTATAAGAGATCTGAGGTTCAATTTTCGCATACACCAAAAACTGATTGGTGTCTTGATCTGATGATAAACGGTACCTCAAATGAGAAAACAAATCCCAAATTTTGTATGTACTATAAAACTTAAGTGGGAAAGCAATTAATTTGAGTAAAGAAAGGTCATTAGAAAAATAAAATCAAAATCTGTTAGAGATCGGTTGATGGAAAGTGTGTCACAGTCAGTCTATGGCAATTGAAAGGGCATGAATGCAGAGAAATTGCCTTTTTTTTTTTTTTTGAGGGAGAATTTTTTGTAGTTTGAGGTAGCCAAGATAAGTATGCAACATTACAAAAAGTTGGGCCATGAGGGCCATAACCCCTTGGTGTAAATCTGTCTCGATCTAGGGCGCTGACATTAAAAAATTTCTATAATTTTGTTGAGTGCATCTATACAGCAATTATTCTTGGTTCTTAAAGGGTGTCATCTTACTTCCATTGGAGAGAAATTTATTGGATCCAACTATATTGAGAAGTAACAAAAGCATATAAATAAATACTTTTTAACTAATCTATGTGTGATTGCACCCATGGTTATTAGTATCCTGATTTGGATCTTAAGATCCTAAGATCTTACATCCCTAAAACGTGCTGGATCTCACTGTGATTGTACTTAAGTATGATTTGTGTGGGATCCAAATCTAGATCTTAGGATCTTATAGGATCCTGATCCTATAGCAATACTAAAGATCCTCTGCTATAAAGGAAAATTTAATTTTTGTTGCTTATTTTGGGCCTCCAAATGGAGCCTAAAGGCCCCATTTAGGATCCTATGCTTATTTTGTTGCTTATGTATGTATGTATGTATGTGATTAAAAAAAAAAACCCTAACTCACTTTGGTCTTGATGACTGAAGGCCTGTTTGGGTGTAAAAAAAATAATCACTTATCACTCCTCACTCAAATATCCTCACTCATCACTCATCATTCTATAACTCATTCTTTATCACTAAAAAATCCCCAAATATCTCCAAAGCCGGTTTCGCACCTAAACCCGGCTCTGTTTTCAACTCCACAAACTCAAAAAATTGGGACCCACACTCTGACATATACTACCAATGCACCAGAACCCCTATCCACCTTCTTTACTCCAATTACCCCAAAACCAAACTAGAGTTCTTCACTACAACTTTCTTAGGAAAATGGTCATGAAAGAATAGAACAAATAGTATAGGCTTCAACTATAACATTTTATTGCAAAGTATAAGCAAGGATCGTCCTCTACTTATTTTTGTTAATATCATTCCAAAATATTCAAGACCATATTAAGTCTCAAGATTATGTTGGTCGTTAGGTTCTAAAGATTTAGGATTTTATGTATTTAGAACTCTAATGTGTAATATTGGCAAACCATGATCAAAACAATATGTTTAGTCTTGTTTAGGCTTGCTCAAAGTTGATTAATTATTGTAAAGTTGGAATCGAGTGGCTGCAGAAGTATTTGTAACTTTCGGCCTGGCTTAATCGATCGAAAATTAAACTCGATCGATCGAAAGTCGGCCAGAACGTTTTTCTGCAGAATTTCAACTCAGCCCAAACTCTATTTAAACGTCTTGGGGTTCAAGTAAAACACTCCTATATATAAGGAAAACTCTAGAACGTTTTTGGGACTTTAGAGAGAGAGATTAGAGTGCCTCTTGTGCCTCATTTTATTTTTAGGGTTTTGTACCCAAACCTCTCTAAGTCTTTGTTGCTCATATTTGCTGTTTATGTGAATCTCTTGTGAGATCTTTAAGGAGTTTTCCTTCACATAAACTTAGGGTTTTCAAGGTAGAGATATTTTCTACATCTTGATGATCAACAAAGTTGCTGCCATTGAAACTTAAAGAATATCAAGCGTGGGTGCTTGTAGCTGATTGAGGAATTCAAAGAAAGAAGTAGTCCGTGGATTCGGAGCCTGTGCGTGGTCGTGTCAGGAAGTTTTACTGGTGGGTAGCATTAGGAAGTTAAGCGGGGAGTTTGTAAGTCCTTTTGTAAGAACTTCAATTCTTTCTTAATGGATTCCGTTTTGCCTTGAGGATCGGTGGGTCAAATCCTCCCCAGGTTTTTCCGTGTGGTTTCCTGGGTGATCATATCACTGTGTTATTTATTATTCTGCTGCATTATATTTTTGATATGATTATTTGATTGCTTTAACCTAGCATTGCTTAATTTGACTAAGTAACAACTTGGCTAATTAACTAGGCTACGCAATCTGGTTGGTTTAAGGGGTCTAAATAAACCCATTAAGTGGTATCAGAGCAGGTAGCTCTTCTTGTTGTAGATCTTTTGATCTAAGAGCAGATCCTTGACCCCTGTTGTCATGGATAATTTAAAGTGTCTTTCTGCTCATGCTTCTGCTGATTTTGTTGATGCCTGTGATGTTTTGAATAAAAAGGACACTATTGTTTCTGTTGATTTTTTTGATGCTTTTGAAACTCTTCGTAAGGAATTATCTAAATCTTTGAAAATTTCTAAGAAATTCAAGGAAGAGTTAAAATTGGCTAATCTTGAAAAAGAGGATTTGATTGTGAGATTAGATGAGTCTAATAAAAAGAATGAATTTTTGAGAAATCAAATTTCCTCTCAAGATGAGAAGATGAAAAGTTTGGAACAAGAGTTAGTTGAATCTAAAGCTAAAATTGAAAATTTGACTAGTTCTAAGCCTGCTGATGATAACAGAAGTGTTTCTGTTTCTCTTAAGCCTAAAACTGAGAAAGTTTATATCCCTCCTTTCAAGAGGAATAATAAAGAAAATGCTTATTTTGCTAGGTTAGACAAAGGTAAAAGTTCTAATGTAGACGCAGAAGTTTCTAAACCTAAGTCTAAACCTATTGTTAGTGTGCAAAAGAAATCTGTTTTTGTGCCTACCTGTCACCATTGTGGTGTTGTTGGTCATATTAGACCAAACTGTTCTTTGTTGAGGCTAAAACCAAAATTTGAGACTAGATTTGTTGTTAGGAATACTGATGTTCCTAAATTTGTTCCTGTTTGTCACCTTTGTGGTGTCTCCGGTCACATTCGTCCTAATTGTCATAAATTGAAACTTAAGCATTCTGTATGTCAATCTAGGATATGTGATGATATTGCTCCTGCCATAAGTCCATATAAGTTGTTTCATATGCTTTTAAAAAATTTAAGCTTGTTGGCTTGTGAAAGGAATTTGCAGGATTTTAGTCTGTCTCAGAAGATTGGTGTAATTCCTCAAATACACTCTGCTTCTCATGGATTTTCACCTACAAAGCCGAAGACTCGTGCTATATGGGTGAGAAAAGATCCTTTAAGGTGAGTGTTGCTGACTTGTCCCTGTTGTAATTCTTTCAATTATTTGTGGACATGTCTTGTTTCTGTTTTTGGTTGTTTTGTTTTTTCTAGGTTGTTTTTTTTATTAAAAAAAAAATCCAAAAACATTGAAAAATTTCAAAAAGACAAAAATATTTTATTTTGTGTCTTGTTTTATTTTTCTTGAGGATTACATGAGTTTTAATATCTTTCTTGATTTAGAGCATGCTTGACATTGTGGTGAAACTTGAATTGTTTGTGCTAAGCTATTTTTGATTTTGTGTGAGGATGTACTAGTTTGTACATGTACTCATGGGTTAATTAAGAAATTGATATTTCTTGTTTGTGTACCCTCTATAGCTTATTTAAGCACTGTCATGCATTACATTTGCATTGATCATTTAGCACAATGTGTGTTTTTTGTTTTTGGTCATAAATTTTTTTCAAAATCTCAACAAGTAGTTATAACGTTTGTTAAAACCAAAAAGATTTTTGTGTTTTGTATTATAGATCTTGGATTTATAATCAAGGATTGGCCATATTATTTTTACATAACATGTTTATATATCTTGTTTAGCTTGGATGAGTTTATTCATTGCACTTTACTAGTTAAAGCTTTGTAGTGCATGTTGTGTGGAAAAGATGTTTGTGGTTATTAATCACTTTGTCTTGATCTTGAAGTCATATGTTATTTGACTGTCGGACTTGATCCTTTTGAGAAAGACATAAATAACCATTTCACCACTGTTCACTAGCCAATCATGAACACCTTAGTGCATATCATAAGATTTTGTGCTCGAGAAAGTGTAGCACATTCACAAAAAGAACATAAGGTGTAGCCTCAATTAAATTAAAACTGGTGTATACTATTAGGCTTGATGCCAATTCACTTAATTCAAATCGGTGTGTACTATTAGGCTGAATGCCAATTCAGATAAATAAGAGGCAAAAATGCAAGAAACTTACATGATTGCAAGCTTTTGTTCTAGGAGATGTGAGAGTTATATGATGTAACTCTTTAGGTGATAGTCTCTTTTAAATTCTATGTGATGAATTTTGTAGACTTTGTGATTGATTTCTATTCACATATCACCTCACATGTATCTCAAGTTTTTGCTAGTTGCACACACTACACAAGTTACTCTTTGCTAAACTTGGTACATTACATTGTGTGTGATTTTGTTGTGGCCATCCAAGATTAAAAGTTCCTTGATTTTAATGCAAAATGTGTTTCAAGTTTGAAAATTTTGAAAATATCTTGAGATTTGTGCACAACATATTTGTTGCTTAAGAAAATTCAATGGGAGAATGATTGAAACTTGTTTTTGAGAAAATTGGGTTTAAAATTTGGGTTTTTGAAAAAGCATTCCATCTCATACTCATACATTTTGTTTTCGTTATTCAAATGCTTTGAGGAGTGTTTTCCAAATTCGGTTTGTGTTTTTCAAAACTGTGATTTTTCTCAAAATTTTTGTGAGCCTCTGCCCAGTTCGATCGATCCATTCTGATTTTCGATCGATCGAAAAAGTGCTTTAATTTGTTTAAAAATGACTGTTTCATTCGATCGATCGAATATATTTTTCGATCAATCGAAAGTCGCGAATCAGTTTTTTAAAAAGGGTTTGTTCTTGATCCGAATTGGGGCTTTTGTGAAATTGAGTTGAATTTGATGAAATTGGCTTGTTGTTTGGATGTAATTAAGCATTATAATCTATGTACTGTGTTTTGTAATGCTTAATTCATTAATTTGTTTAAAAATTTTAACAAGTGGTTTTCAATTTTTGGGGTTTTTGATAGAAATTCCCTGCTCAAGCCAATTTTGTCAATTTGATCTCAATTGCACTTAATTTTTACTGCATTAGTACATGCATCATGTCATTGTAATTGTTCATGCATCATATAGATTTTTTTTTGCTAATTTGCAGTCTGCCCTTGGTTTATGTTTAGGATTCATATGCATTGCATTGATTTCTATATCCATCTTGCAGTTTTGCAGTCATATCTCTCATTGTTTTCACACATAGCATGCATACACTTTGCTACATTGGGTACTCAACTTGATCAAAATATTGATTGATTAATTTTTGAGCTATGTACTTTCTAGTATATGCTATTTTTTATGTGTGAACTGTAGAAAATATTTTTCTTAAGAGATATGATGGATAATCAATGTGCAAATATTTTCTCTACTCATGCAACTGTTTATGGGTCACATAATGCCATGTTTGCATTTTATTGAAAGAGATAATATTTTTTCTTCATGTGCTCACCTTAGTTTTTAACTTTGGTTTGTGTGTTTTTAACTTTGGTCCTGTTGGTGAGGATGTTCCTGATCCTGTTGGTGATGCTGCTGCTGCTGCTATTCCCCACCCCCTTTATTTTTCCCCAAAATTGTTTTTCTCAAAACTTGTTTGTTTTTCCTATTTTTATAGGGGGAGAAAAGTTTTTTTTAACCTGTGTTGTTCATAGGGGGAGTTGTCTCTATTTTCTATAGAGTTGAATTGTTTTTTATCCCCTTGATTCTCTATTTTCTCTTATCTTTTATTGCGTATGTTGACTGTTTACTCTTTGTATGAGTTGTTTTTGTCAATACGTGACAAAAAGGGGGAGAAATTATTGATTTATGGGAATCATGTTTGTCTTGTTTAGGGGGAGTTGAAATTATTTTTGAAAGGGAAGAAAATAAAAACTTTTTGTTGTATCTAACTTAGGGGGAGAGTTAGTTTACTTATATTTTTATTTATGTTTCTTGATTCACTGCTCATTGATTTATATTTATGAGTTATTCATGATATATGTCTTTGTTTTGTGTTTTGTGAAATCAAGAATTTATTTTTGTTGATTTACTGTTTTTCTGTCACACATGCGTTTATGCGTTTGTTGAGTGTTTCAGGATTATACAGGTTGATTCAATTGAGCTGCTGTCTACACTTGCAACTGATGGATAGTAGTTAGGATTGAATTTGAGTTTATGAGTATTTTTTTTGTAAAGGGCTGTTTACTTGTAAACTTTGAGCTTTTAATTTGTGTTTTGTCACGGATTGCCAAAGGGGGAGTTTGTTAGGTTCTAAAGATTTAGGATTTTATGTATTTAAAACTCTAATGTGTAATATTGGCAAACCATGATCAAAACAATATGTTTAGTCTTGTTTAGGCTTGCTCAAAGTTGATTAATTATTGTAAAGTTGGAATCGAGTGGCTGCAGAAGTATTTGTAACTTTCGGCCTGACTCGATCGATCGAAAATTAGACTCGATCGATCGAAAGTTGGCCAGAACGTTTTTCTGCAGAATTCCAACTCAGCCCAAACTCTATTTAAACGTCTTGGGGTTCAAGTAAAACACTCCTATATATAAGGAAAACCCTAGAACGTTTTTGGGACTTTAGAGAGAGAGATTAGAGTGCCTCTTGTGCCTCCTTTTATTTTTAGAGTTTTGTACCCAAACCTCTCTAAGTCTTTGTTGCTCATATTTGCTGTTTATGTGAATCTCTTGTGAGATCTTTGAGGAGTTTTCCTTCACATAAACTTAGGGTTTTCAAAGTAGAGATATTTTCTACATCTTGATGATCAACAAAGTTGCTGCCATTGAAACTTAAAGAATATCAAGCGTGGGTGCTTGTAGCTGATTGAGGAATTCAAAGAAAGAAGTAGTCCGTGGATTCGGAGCCTGCGCGTGGTCGTGTCAGGAAGTTTTACTGGTGGGTAGCATTAGGAAGTCAAGCGGGGAGCTTGTAAGTCCTTTTGTAAGAACTTCAATTCTTTCTTAGTGGATTCCGTTTTGCCTTGAGGATCGGTGGGTCAAATCCTCCCCAGGTTTTTCCGTGTGGTTTCCTGGGTGATCATATCACTGTATTATTTATTATTCCGCTGCATTATATTTTTGATATGATTATTTGATTGCTTTAACCTAGAATTGCTTAATTTGACTAAGTAACAACTTGGCTAATTAACTAGGCTACGCAATCTGGTTGGTTTAAGGGGTCTAAATAAACCCATCATTGTTGACTTTTTTCTGATCAACCTACTTAGGTCAAGTTATAATTTAGGCATCTTTGACATAAGTCAAGGCATTTTAACTTGCATTTTGGCTGAAATCGGTACAATTGAGAAACTGAGCCTAATACCCAGTACCGACATAAAAATTGTAGAGCAAGTGAGCAACAACTCTTTTCTCCACAAAGACCAAAAAAAAAAAAAAAAAAAAAAAAAAAAAAAAAGAAAGAAAAGAAAAGAAAAGAAAAGCTTATAACGAAAAAAAAAATTGCACAAAGCATATTTTTGTCTTCCCCACTCCAAATCTCATATTATTTTGTGTTACCCACAACCTAGATTTGCTCTGTTCCCCACTCCAAATCTTTCTCTTTTTTTTTTTTTTTTTTTTTTTTTTTGTTCTTTTACCCATAGCCCATATTTCTCTCTTTCCCACTCCAAATTTCAGATTTTTTCCCTTTTACCCACAGCCTAAAAACAACAAATATAAACTGGAGCAGAAGGAAGATGGGTATGGAGAAACCCACTGCCGAGACAATAGATACCCACAGGCCACGAGACCCACTGCCAAGACGGAGCAGAAGGAAGACTTGAGCTTCAGCTGGAGTGGCAGACCGGAACTGTGAGAGTAATGGGTTGTGTTAATGGCAAATGGGTATGGAGAGAAGAGAGTGGCTTGGGAAGAGAAGAGGAAGAGGAAAAAAAAGAAAGAAAAGAGATGGTCTAGTAGAGGATAGAGCCGTTGGTAGTCATTGGAGCTGGCAAGGAAAAGACATGACACTAACAACGGGGTCCCCATATGAATATATTTTCAAAAATGCCACCATTACTCTGTTTTCATAAAAACACCCAAAAGTCGTTTTCAATTTTGCTAACTCATCACTAAAAAATTAGAGAATTGAGTAATGGAAACAAAACTTGAAAACACAGCCAAACAAATTTTCTCTTCGTGGGTCCCACCATTTTTGAGTGACGAGTGATGGAAACAGAGTGATGGGTTATGGAAACACCAAAATCCAAACAGCCCTTGAATGTGTTTGTGGTGTTGTGTGAAATATTATTATTTGTTTTGTGTTGTTTATGTGAGACAATAGGTATTGTTATTTGCTTTGAGTTTTTTTATGTGAGACATTAGGTATTGTTATTTGCTTTGAGTTGTTTTTTATGTGAGACATTATATGTATTATGGGCATTGAACTTTGGCTTTTTGACAAAGTTAAGAGCACAACTAATTTATAAAATGGGTTGACAATAATCCACAATGGGAGATTTGAGTAGGAACAACAAAAAGTTACGTAAAAACCATGTAAAAAGGCTTATCATTCATCTCAAGGAAAAGTGTTGAAGAGCTTATTACAAGAACCTAGTGTTCTAAAGAGTTCTCTCTCTCTCTCTCTCTCTCTCCCTCTTTTTCTGGATATTTTCCGTGTCCCCCCTTTTCCCCCTCCTCTTCCCTTATATCTGCTCTTCCTTCTTCCCTCATTTGTTTTGTCCCTATCCAGTCGGATCACTTTTAAGTCTCATCAGGCTCTTCTTTTACTATTTTTTCATGATGCAGGGATACTTTTGGGGCTCTTTGCACTGTTCAGACCAGTCATTTGGTAATAAATGCGACTGTACTAGGCAGGTGAACTTTATTAATGCAGAGGTGACTGTGGAATCATCAGGAATCTTCAGAAAGCTTCCTCAGGTAACTTCGCGTGCCTTAGAACCTTTCCTTGGTACCTTGGATGGTGAGTTACACTAGTAGGCTCGGAAGACGTCTTATCCTCGAATGAGGCCTCGAGAAAAGCCATGTCCATGGACACACGGTGGCATCTCGCTCTATTCGTATTTCGAGGTTTGACGTTGACCATTTCGCTTGGGGCTTGTACCCAAAGGCTTGTGTTGGGCTTATCTCCACCCATGGCCCAAGTGGCTCAAGATTGTTTGGGCCCTAAACAAAGCCATCCCCCTCCATGTATATTTGTGGTGTTAGAACTTAGAACTTAGTATTTGTGAGTTGTAACTTTTGATCTTTGAACTTTGTTTATGTATTTGTAATTTGATACTTTGCCTTTTATTAGTAAGTTGTGTCAAAATTTACTTTTTCTAATATTTCTTTATTATATATTATGAATTATAATTATAGGTATTTTTTTAATATATATTTTTAAATAGAAAAGTAGGATCTTACGATTCTTGTGCCGATCCTATGATCTAATTGATCCCTGAATCCTATCACTAATCTGATGTAGGATCTCGATCCTGATAACCTTGATTACACCTAAAATGCTGATCAATTACAATAAAAAAACTCAACCTTAACAACTGTATGGCTATTTATTTTTCCACATACTGAATTCAATGAGATGTGACACAATGTAGCTAATAGATATATATATATATATATATATAATTTATTTTATTTTAATTTTATAAACCATTTGTGGCTAATAGATGAAACTACAAAAGTCTAAACTTGCACTTTCTCAATAATACTTTCTTGACTTGCTGAAATTTGTTTTTTTCTTTGTGGAGGTAGACTCATTAGGGAATTTTTATGCATGAAGCAGCTATGATAGCAACTCCTTTCACTGATTTGGAATAAAAAAACTCAACCTTAACAACTATATGGCTATTTATTTTTCTACATACTGAATTCAATGAGATGTGGCAAGATGTAGCTAATAGATTTTTACTTTTTTTAAAACTGTGTGTTGCTAATAGATGAAACTAAAAAAGTCTAAAATTGCCCTTTCTCAATAATACTTTCATGACTTGCTGAAATTTGTTTTTTCTTTGTGGAGGTAGACTCATTAGGGAATTTTTATGCATGGAGTAGCTATGATAGCAACTCCTTCCACCAATCTGGAAATTCTAAATGCCTTGAATTCAATGAAACCATTAAAAGCTAGGAGTCTTGATGGCCTATATGAAGGGTTTTTCAACATTTTTGGATGATTGTGGGAGAATCTATTATGCATCCCCCCGTATCTTAATAAAGGGAAAAACTTAGGTATAATACTTAGATGTTGTTCCTTAGGTTCACTTTTAAAATTTAGCTATGTGGCTACTTTACTAAAAGTACACTTCCATCCTATGAGAAAAAAGCCACATAGCTGAATTTTAAAAGAGGAACTTAAGAAACAGTACCTAATGTACTGTACCTAAGTTTTATCCCTTAATAAAACCTTAATTTGCCTAATCCCAAAAGTAAAATAACCCCAAAACCATTAACCAATACCGCCCCATAAGCCTTTGTAACACGATATATAAAATTATGCGCAAGATTTTGGTTTTAAGATTAAGGGAAAAGTTAATGGATGCTTTAAAGGTAATCAAACAAGGGAGGATAAAAGAGGTTTAACCTTAAAAACTTGTTAATGGGTGCTCTCTGGGCATTGGTTAATAGATCATTTTAAAAAAAATTTAATACAACTTTCGTGAGAAATATAAAAGGCTGTAAAAAAAATCTGTTTTTTTTTTCTTTTCTCATAAAAAGTTTCTAAAAATATTTCCTAAACTACTCTAAAATAATAAAACATTAATTATCCACCACTAATCCACCTCTCAAAAGAATACAACATTGTAAAGTTGTAATTTACAACTGTGTATTTGTTGGCTTTTATTCCGTGCCAAATTTGATTGTAATCATGTTCAATCGTTTAATACCCTGTATTTGTTGTGGGACTTGATGTAAGGGGTGTGTGAGAGAAAGAGTGTTGAAGACTCAAGCATTTGAAGAAGAAAAGGATTCTCGCGGGTATCTCGCGGGTATGTCGCGACCAAGCTTCCCGCGAAGTGAAGCATGTGCCAGGCACATGATGGAATGCGAAGAGTCATGCCAGGTGGAGACAACTGTGTCTCGCGAGTATCTCGCGGGTAAGGCCTTCCCGCGAGACACCCGCGAGACTAGCTGTTCTGCCAGCCTGTACTTTTTGAGTCACACCTTTTGCACCCCTCCTATATATATCACCCTTACCCACAATTGTTGAGGGATGCTTCAGAGAGAAAAACCCTAGCCAAACACATTGGTAATTAGAGATTGTCTTCCCCACCTTCTCTAAACATTTTTGCTTGTGGTATCTCCTCAACCCTTCCCTCTCCATTGTCCATATCTTTGAGAGGTTGATAGCCCAAACACTTGACACACCTTAGAGAGTGCTGAGTGATGTTTTGGTGCTGCTGGGAAGCATAGGAAGGAGCCTTTAATGGCAGATGCAACATGGAGCTTGTTGCGGGATCCGGATAACTAGGACAAGACACGGTTCCGAGAAGCCTTGTTGGAGTAGGAGCTTGGAGGGCTTAGGTACATCGGGTAGACTAGGCTTGGAGGGTCTTTTGCTAATCCATGTATCCCAACTGATTGTCTAGTGGATCGATTTCCGCTTGGAGGGCGGCGGAGAGGTTTTTCGCCGAGTTCTTCGGTTTCCTCTTCGATAACACGTCTCGGTGTTATTTGTGTTTGCATCCTTCTTCCCTACTCTTGTTCATTTCATTTTTACTGCTGTGTTGCTTTAATTTATGGATTAGAGTAGTTGTTTGTTTATACGCTTGTGTTTGCACTATTCCGCACTTGTTAGTAAGTTAGTGTAAAATCAACCAAGCCGTAATTTGAATTTGGGGGTCTAAACCGCTCGTGTGTTTTTAACACATTTTCGAGCTTTCAAACATTAATGACATAAAAACCACTCTTTCTCTCCCCTTACCTAAATCATTGTTGTGGCTGTGATTACTCTGAATGGGCCGTCAAGTAGGAGGATCCAAGAGGCTAATTCATTTCCAATTTTGATACGTCCATTCTTCACCTCCCCATTGCACAAGTATCTAGCCCAATATCTGAGACAATTCACTTTAGCCAATTAATCATCACAATTAAAAAGAATAAAATAGTCTCTCTCATTTTCAATGTGGGATTAAACATTTTTACTAACTCCTTATCTTCCATATTCACTCCCACATCTTTACATTTATGTTATAACATTTATTCATTTTAATTATTTAATATTAAAATGCTCCAACAATCCCCTACTCATTTTAATATTAAAATTTTTAGTTAAAGAGAGATTACCAGGCAAAGATGGGTCACTATGCATCATGAAGGTGTGCTCTGCATTGAACCTTCACTTAGTAAAACAGCGATCTCAACTCCAGAGTCGTAATGGTCTCCGACTTGAACTAGGACTGCTTTAAGGAAATTAAGCGTCACTGGTTACACATAATAACCCAGGTGTTGACATGAGCTTTTGTTAGGACATATGTGTTTACATGTTAGGAACATATGTCATATTTTATGTAAATTGGCTAATCCTTTGACAAAACGCACTCTACTTGTAATTGGGTAGTTCTAGGTGTTTTGAATACTTCAAGAAACTATGTTTCAAGATCAAGTGTTGAAGTCATCAAGACTGTCCAAGAAAAAGCAAGTTGAAGTGCTGAAGTTTTAAATCTCGACACCTGCTCGACACCTACCTCGACACCTGCTAGCTGTCGAGACTTAAAAAGTCAGAATTCTAATCTGATTTTCTTGGGATCCGTGAATGTGTTTTTGGGCTTTCTTTTCTTCTAACCCTAAACATATTTAAGGAGTGTTTTAAGAGCCGTCAACATAGACACAAGTTGCATAAGCATTGAGCAATCCTTGTTCAAGCAAATTGTGCTCTGAGACGAAGTTCTTAACCTAGATCATCTTCTTCAAGAAGTTGCTGTGTATTGTGCACTTTAGGGTTTTGTGACCAAGCATCTTCCTGATCTTCATGCATAGGATGATCTGAAGAACTCTGCAGCCAACCTCTCATTCTAAAGTTGGTGATTGAAGTCGCGTACTGGGATCCGCGCATCTGGTTAGTCACGTACTTGGGAGCCGTGCATAAAAAGGGGGAACTGTCGCTACAGATCAAATCCAATTGGGTATTGGCGTAAGGGTTCAACTGTAGGTTGGTAAGGTACTTGGGATTCCTTATTTGTAACCGCTTGATTTGATAATAGTGGAGTTTCGGGAGTGGTGACCTGAAAATCACCCGGTGTGGTTTTTACCGTTAGGGTTTTCCCCATTCGTGAACAAATCACCGTGTTATTTATTTTCCGCTGCATATTTAGTTATTCGGTGATTTGTTTGTGCTGCCACGTATTTGCATGTTAAATTGATTAATTAATAACTTGGCTAAATTAATTAATTAGTTTAAATCACAAGGGGTCATTCAGTTTGTGGCCTATCAAGTGGTATCAGAGCAGGCACACTCTGATTAGTTATTAATCTTTGCTGTGATTGATCCATTGACCCCTGTTTGTCATGGCTATGACCAGCTTTAAGAGATCTATGTTTTCAAATACATCTTGTTTTTCTAATCACTATCTGTTTGAGTGTCTCAGAAAACACAAGTCTAAAAGTTATTTGAATTCACTTGTAATGACTATGGTAAAAGATCTCAGTTTGGCTAAGAAGAAACTAGACTGTCTCAGAATGAAAATGTGCAGAGGAGTTCGTCTGAGAAGAGTAAAAGTTAAAGGCTTAGCTAGTAGAAGGCAGTTGAGAGAAAGAACCATTCCCTATGATTTGTCATCCAAGCATGAAGTGTGTTTCATGATGAAATCTGCATTTAAAGTAATGGACACATGCCTTTGGTATCTTGACAGTGGTTGCTCAAGACACATGACCGGAGATCGATCTCTCTTCAAGATCTTCGAGCCTAAGAAAGGAGGTAATGTGACCTTTGGTGATGGAAGCAAGTCACAGATTAAAGGGAAAGGAATCATGTCTCTGCCAGGGCTGCCAGACATTGCAAATGTTCTCTATGTAGAAGGACTAAGGGTGAATCTACTGAGCATAAGTCAGATATGTGATCAAGACTTCATGGTGCTGTTCTCAAAAGGAAAGTGTCTTGTCATGGATGAGTCCGGAAAGAAGCTCATCAGTGGGGTTCGAACTTTGGACAATTGTTATGGATTGGTTCCTGATGCTGATATAGTGTGTAATAGTATTCGTCTACCAAATGAAGATCTATGGCATCAACGAATGGGACATGCTAGTTACAAGCATCTATCTATTGTCTCTAAGCATGAATCTGTCTTGGGGATACCAAAGCTTAGTAGAATGAGCAATGTGGTTTGAGGACCATGTCAACTTGGAAAACAAACAAAAGCTAAGCATCCAAGCACTCAGGCATCCGCTACCTCCAGACCGTTGGAATTGTTACATTTAGATCTTATGGGTCCAACCAGAACTGAGTCTCTTGGTGGTAAGAGATATATCATGGTAGTGGTAGATGATTTCACTAGATACACTTGGGTCATCTTACTTCGATCCAAGTCTGATGCTCCTGAGCACATTGAGGCCTTGTGCACAAGACTGCAGAATGAAAAGAGTTTGAAGATTGATCGAATTCGAAGTGATCATGGTAAAGAATTTGAGAACTCATACATGGAATCCTTCTGCTTGAAATCAGGTATATCTCAAGAATTCTCTGCACCTATTACACCTCAACAGAATGGTGTGGTAGAAAGAAAGAATAGAGTTATTCAAGAGATGGCCAGAGCCATGTTGCATAACAAAGATGTGGCTCGAAACCTGTGGGGAGAAGCCATAAACACTGCATGTCATACAGTGAATAGGGTGTACTTTAGACCCGGTACCAAAAAGACTCCCTATAAGTTGTGGAAAGGTAGAAAGCCAAATGTAAAGTATTTCAGAATCTTTGGAAGTACTTGCTTCATCCTCAAGGATAGAGAGAATGTGGGAAAGTTTGATTCTAGGAGTGATGAAGGCATATTTCTGGGCTACTCTTCTACCAGCAAGGCCTATCGGGTATACAACAAAAGGACCATGAAGGTTATGGAGACTGTTAATGTAGTCATTGATGAGTCTTCAGAGTCTAATTCTGAGAAAGGCAGTAATGAACTTCCCAAGGAAATTCTTCCCCCTGAACCTACGGAAGTTCAAGACATTGTTGACCGAGAACCCGCATCTCCTATTGCTCCTGGTACTCCCAGTGTTGTGGAAGAGTCAGCAGAAATCCCGACTTCACCTGAGTCTGAATCTCTTCAGGAAAAAGGACCTTCCTCCAGAATTAAACTGAATCATCCTCCAGAAGTTATTGTGGGAAATTTGAATGAACTCACATTAAGGAAACGAACAGTTGATAAATGTGTTGCTAACTTTGTGTCTTATTCTTGCTACTTGTCACAGGTTGAACCAAAGAAAGTGGAGGAAGCACTACAAGATGAAAGTTGGGTTGAAGCAATGCATGATGAACTGCTCCAGTTTCAGAGGAATGATGTTTGGACTCTTGTACCTAGACCAGAGGGCGAGCACATCATTGGTACAAAGTGGATTTTCCGCAACAAGACCGATGAAGAAGGCAATGTGATTCGAAACAAGGCTCGACTTGTGGCTCAAGGATACTCTCAAATGGAAGGAGTAGACTATGATGAAACATTTGCCCCAGTTGCTCGTATGGAGTCCATTCGAATTCTGCTTGCCTTAGCATGCCAACTGAACTTCAAGCTTTATCAGATGGATGTGAAGACTGCCTTTTTGAATGGGCTACTTAAAGAGGATGTGTATGTGGCTCAACCAAAAGGATTTGTTGATCCACACTTTCCTGATCATGTGTTGTATCTCAAAAAGGCACTTTATGGGTTGAAGCAAGCCCCTAGAGCTTGGTATGACAGACTCACACAATATCTGGTGTCGCATGGGTTCACAAGAGGAAAAGCTGACCAAACTCTCTTCATCAAAAAGGAAGATGGCGAGTTGATAGTTGCTCAAGTGTATGTTGATGACATTATCTTTGGATCAACTAAGGATGAACTTGCTCATGACTTCTCAAAGCTCATGCAAGCCGAGTTCGAGATGAGCATGATTGGAGAGCTGACTCACTTCCTTGGACTGCAGATTCGTCAGCAAGATTCAGGTATATTTCTATCTCAATCTAAGTATGCTAAGAATCTTGTGAAAAAATTTGGTTTGGATTCTGCTAGTTCTGTTCGTACCCCTATGAGCCCCAATGTTAAACTCACCATAGATGTGTTAGGCAAGAGTGTTGATCCTTCTCTTTATAGAAGCATGATAGGTAGTCTTCTTTACCTTACTGCTAGTAGGCCTGACATTAGCTATAGTGTTGGAGTGTGTGCTAGATATCAAGCTAATCCCAAAGAATCACATATGACTGCTTTAAAAAGAATTATAAAGTATGTCAAAACTACCGCTGAGTTCGGTGTGTGGTACAGCAAGGACACTAATAATGTCTTAGCTGGATATTCCGATGCGGATTGGGCTGGGAATGCTGATGATAGGAAGAGTACCTCGGGGGGTTGTTTTTATGTAGGCAACAATCTTGTCTCTTGGATGAGCAAAAAGCAAAACTCCATCTCCTTATCCACTGCTGAAGCTGAGTACATTGCTGCTGGTAGCTGTTGCACACAACTCCTCTGGATGCAAAAACTTCTTCATGATTATGGTATTTGTCAAGATCATCTTACTATCTATTGTGACAATACCAGTGCCATAAATATCTCTAAGAATCCGGTTCAACATTCTAGAACCAAACACATAGAGATTCGACATCACTTCATTAGGGAGCTTGTCGAAGATGGTACTCTCACTCTTGAGTTTATTAACACCGATGATCAGAAGGCTGATTTGTTTACCAAACCTCTTGACAGTAAACGTTTTGAATTCCTTCGTCAAAACATTGGTGTTATCTCCATGGATTGATTTCCCTCTCTTCCTTCTCTTCCTCATGCATTTGCATCTAGTTTTATGCATTGTTTTGCTTGTTAACATGTTTTGTGTGTTTACTTTCAGTTTTGTTTATTTTGTTTTTGATATAAAAATAAAAAAAAAAAATTGAAAAATCAGAAAATACAAAAACAGTGTGTGTTTTGTGTACTTTGGTACTTGTGTACCTTAGATGGCCAATGAAACAAAGTTCTCTAAACTTTGTATCTCTTGTAGCTTAGATGAGCATCTTTATGCACAACTAAGCAAGTGAGCTTTGTGGCTCGTGTTTGTGATGAGTAAGATTAGGTTATTTCTTAGACTTAACACTCATATCACTCTTTTTGACGGGAAGGACTAGAAAATCCTAAGAGAAAGGCATTAATAACCATCTCACCACTGTTGCCCGCCAATCATTAATGACATCTGTATGCTTCGGCATAGCAAAAGTGTGATGTCAATGACATTTGTGTGCTTAGGCATAGCAAAATTGAAATGTCAAAATATCAATGGGTATTTCTTTTCTTTCTCATAAGCCCATGTATGATATGCTTAAAAAGAAAATATGCAAAGAAATAAAAAGCAAAAAGATTAAAATGCTTTAATATGGTTGCAAGCGTGTATTCTAGGAGATGTGGGAGTTATAGGATGTACCTCAAAGGTGATAGTCCCCATCAAACAGTTATGATTGTGTGTGAGTCAAAGTTACTTTCTCACATCTCAGATCGTCATAACATGTATACACTTGTGCAATCTTGCGATGTTTTTCACACACAACACGCAATATTCTTTGCTACTTTTGATACATGTGCAGGTACAATGTGATTTGGCCATCACAAAGGTTTTACATGTGCTTTTGTATGCTCACTAAACTGTCATGACTTATTTTTGAAATATAAAATTTGTTAGACTTGTTTAGTGTGTGTGTGTGTTTTGGGAGATCCATGTGCTTAAATTTTCATTGAGAGATGTTTTTTTAGAGAATTATATGTTGATTGGATCATGGTTGAGGTGCATGTCTTGATTGCATACTTGTCTGTGTTTTTCAAATCTCGAAAAACTGCATTTCAAAGCTGTCTCGACACCTTCTCGATACCTCCTCGATACCTGGTCAGCTGTCGAGCCTCTAAAGCATTTTTCTTATCGCAATCTCGACACTTCCTCGACACCTTGTGGATAGATCGAGAACTCTCTGTTTGCTCGATACCTTCTCGACACCTCGTCGATCGATCGAGCTTCTGATGTTGGTTGAGCTGTTTGGTACCTCGATACCTCCTCGATACCTTATCTGTCGAAGGCATAATCTCTCGACACCTTCCTCGACAGCTTCTCGATACCTCTCGACACCTCTGCTGTCGAGATTTACTGGAGATCCTATATATACTTCTGTCGCGATTTTCTTCGCATTTTTCTCGATCTCTCCGAGGCGGTTCGTGTTCCTGAGCGGTTTTTCTTCTCTCCAACCTTCATCCAACTTGATTTTCGAACTTTCTAGCTTCAAATCACTTGGTATGATCTTGTTTTCCTTTCCTTTTCATGCATTTCATGATTTAAATCTTAGGTTTTGGGATTTTTTTTGAAAACTTTGGGTTTTTCAAAATCTTTGAGTTTTTGTTGAAATTTTGGGTTGGGATTTCAATAAAAAGTGTTTCAAATGTCATACATTGCATTCCATGTGCATTAGAATGATATTTTCATGCATTTAGTTGTGTGTTTCTTGAATGTGTGTTGCTAGGATTGGATTGGGCTGAGCCCATGATGTTTTTATTGTTTAGCATGTCACATGATCATGCATTCCCATGCATACGTCCATTTTGTTCAATATACTGTTATATTTGAACTGCTTGGGACTTTTCTGATTGTCTCCCTCTCTATCTCTTTTCTTTTTTTCTTTTACGTTAGTTGCATCTATGGCACCTAAACGTAAATCTACTCCGGCTCGGAACCCTCTGCGTTCTGGAGCTTCTTCATCTTCTGATCATGCTCCTCATAATCTTCGGTTCCGTGATGGAGATGCCTACAAGGCATTTACTGAGAACTTCTCTAAACGAGGTGTTCATTCGGAACGCCACGTTGTTCTGGCGGACTTCGCCGACACTGACCTTCCCTCTGTCATTCACAGTAGGGGATGGGAGTCACTGTGTGACGTCCCGGTCACTTGTCCTCTCGTGCTGATTCAGGAGTTTTACTCCAACATGCACGGGATTGATCGTTCAGTACCTCTCTTTTTCACTCGCGTTCGAGGTACGCGCATTGCTGTCACACCGCAGCTGGTTGCGGATGTGCTTCATGTTCCTAGGATAGAGTTTCCTGACTATCCTACCTGTGAGCGACTGAGGACTGTGTCCAGGGATGAGCTCATTTCTGCTTTCTGTGAGCGCCCTTCTGAGTGGGGTGAGCATATGTACACATTATGTAGACCTTTTGCTAAAGGTCCTAGATTCCTTAACATGGTGATGACATTTGTACTTCATCCTCTCTCCCATTATAACTCTATCACAGAGCCTCGTGCTCGTTTCTTGCTTTCTCTACTTGAGCATCTCACTATAGATTTTCCCTCTCATTTTATTTTCTCTATCATAGATGTTCATCTAGATGCGGCGTCCCGTGATAAGCTCATCTTTCCTTCCGCTATCACGAGGATACTACGCCATTTTTCCATCCCTTTCCCTGTCTCCGACCACTTCACACACATCTCTGCCATAGATGCCGCTACCGTAAAACGTAGTCAGGCACAGTTCAGGGCGAGACAGCCAGATTCCACTCCGCCCTCCCGTTCGGCTCCATCCAGATCTGCTCCATCTACATCGACTTCTCTTCCTTCCTCCAGCGATGTATCCCTTGGAGATATTATGGCGCAGCTGCAGCGCATGAATGCTCGCCTTGATACACTCACCACTGAGCTGTATCAGGTGAACGTTCGTGTTGGTCGTATTGCACGACGGCAGGCGACCATGGGTGGTTTTGCTTCTGAGGCTTCTCCTCCACCACCTCCTCCAGTTGATTCAGATTCTGATACTGAGGATGATGATGATGATGGTGATGACGATGATGCTTCAGATGATGATGGAGATGCTAGCTCTACTGATGAGATGTCTACATGACACTCTACCCTTTGTCACTCGTGACAAAAAGGGGGAGTAGTTTTGGGTTTATGAGAGTAGTCATCTTAGGGGGAGAGTTAGTATAGGACATTTTGATAGGGGGAGTGTTCATACTTCTTGAGGGATGTAGTGAGGCTTTAGATGTATCTTTTCATTTCATTCTTTTAGATACATTGGTCTTGTATATCAGTCTACATACATTGTACTTATCTTTCTATATATGTGGATGTATGTTTTTCTTTCACCTATCTCTTCATGTGTTGTTTCTTTTCTTTCTTTATACACATGTTCTTTATATTTGTATGCAATCTAATTATTTCTGTTTCACACAAGATGCCTTGATGAGTTTTTGTTTATAAGTGTTTCAGAAAGACAGGTTGTCAAAGTCTACTTGCCATAAACTCTCTTTTTGCAAAGTTCTTCAAGAGTTTGTGTTAGGATAGATTTTATTGTATGTAACAAGTGAATATGAGTTGAGTGATTTATGACTTCTCTCATATGTTCATTTGTTTGTTGTGGTTTTGTCACGGATTGCCAAAGGGGGAGATTGTTAGGATATATGTGTTTACATGTTAGGAACATATGTCATATTTTATGTAAATTGGCTAATCCTTTGACAAAACGCACTCTACTTGTAATTGGGTAGTTCTAGGTGTTTTGAATACTTCAAGAAACTATGTTTCAAGATCAAGTGTTGAAGTCATCAAGACTGTCCAAGAAAAAGCAAGTTGAAGTGCTGAAGTTTTAAATCTCGACACCTGCTCGACACCTACCTCGACACCTGCTAGCTGTCGAGACTTAAAAAGTCAGAATTCTAATCTGATTTTCTTGGGATCCGTGAATGTGTTTTTGGGCTTTCTTTTCTTCTAACCCTAAACATATTTAAGGAGTGTTTTAAGAGCCGTCAACATAGACACAAGTTGCATAAGCATTGAGCAATCCTTGTTCAAGCAAATTGTGCTCTGAGACGAAGTTCTTAACCTAGATCATCTTCTTCAAGAAGTTGCTGTGTATTGTGCACCTTAGGGTTTTGTGACCAAGCATCTTCCTGATCTTCATGCATAGGATGATCTGAAGAACTCTGCAGCCAACCTCTCATTCTAAAGTTGGTGATTGAAGTCGCGTACTGGGATCCGCGCATCTGGTTAGTCACGTACTTGGGAGCCGTGCATAAAAAGGGGGAACTGTCGCTACAGATCAAGTCCAATTGGGTATTGGGGTAAGGGTTCAACTGTAGGTTGGTAAGGTACTTGGGATTCCTTATTTGTAACCGCTTGATTTGATAATAGTGGAGTTTCGGGAGTGGTGACCTGAAAATCACCCGGTGGGGTTTTTGCCGTTAGGGTTTTCCCCATTCGTGAACAAATCACCGTGTTATTTATTTTCCGCTGCATATTTAGTTATTCGGTGATTTGTTTGTGCTGCCACGTATTTGCATGTTAAATTGATTAATTAATAACTTGGCTAAATTAATTAATTAGTTTAAATCACAAGGGGTCATTCAGTTTGTGGCCTATCAGCTTTTATTGCTAGCACTTTACGGCCATGTGCTAATCCCAGTTTCATAAGTGTATTTGAGATTAAATCCAAATCTCATAGAGAGCGGCCCCACCCCCACACTCACATAGGTGAAATTTTGTCAAGGGTGCTCCTGTAATTCTGACACCCTACTCATACGAGCTACAAATTTCATTAAGAGTTTTTTTTTTTTACTCAACCTCTCCACATTACAGGATAAATGCACTTACATCATAGGGATGAACAATTAAAAAATTATTTACAAAATAAATAATTAAAAAAATAAATTGTGCATTTCTTACGACCATCGTATGATTCGTTTTTCCCATTGAACCCAATTCTCAGGATCTTTGGTCCTTGGGTTGGGTATCCTCATACATGGCTCATGATTCTATGGACTTTAGTCCCATCCCCCTCAATGTATTCCAGACTCTATCTTTTGCCAAGGCCTTGGTAAATAGATCTACAAGATTATCATTAGATTTAATATAATCCATAGTTATGATGCCACTAATCAAATAAGATCGCACAGTACTGTGCTTTCTTCTTATAGGTTTGGATTTACCGTTGTAGTAACAGTTTTTAACTCTACCAATTGCAGTAGTGCTATCACAATGAATTAATATAGGTGGAATTGGCTTTTCCCAAAGTGGAATTTCATATAATAAATCTCTAAGCCAATTTGCCTCTTCACTAGCTGAAGCTAATGCTATTAATTCAGCTTCCATTGTTGAATTAGCAATTATTGTTTGCTTTTTAAATTTCTAACAAATAGCACCACTACCTAAGGTAAAAATATAACCAGTGGTAGAGAGAGAATCACCTGATAAAGTATTCCAATCGGCATCACTAAAACCTTCAATCACCGCATGATACTTTTTATAAAATAAGCCATAATTTTTGGTACCAATTAAATATCTTATTACTCGCTCAATAGCTAGCCAATGATCTTTACTAGGTTTGCTAGTAAATCTGCTAAGCACTCCTACTGCATATGCAATGTCAGGTCTAGTACAATCAGTAGCATAACGCAAACTACCAATGATACTAGCATAATCCTTTTGATTAAAAATCTCATTATCATTATTCACAGGAAATAAATGAACACTAGAATCAAAAGGAGTAGCTACACTTTTGTGATCATGAAAATTATATTTTCTCAATAGTTTCTCAACATAATGTGATTGATCAAGATATATTCCATCACATGCTTTTGTAATTTTCATGCCCAAAAATAAAATTAGCCTCACCAAGATCTTTCATATCAAAATGGCTTTTAAGCATATTTTTTGTCTCATTTATAACATGCATATTTGAGCCAAAAATTAACATATCATCCACATAGAGGCTAATAATAACATGTAAATTATTCCATGATTTAAAATAAATACATTTATCACATTCATTTGATTTATAACCATTCTTAATCATGCAAGAATCAAACTTTTCATGCCACTGTTTTAGTGTTTGTTTTAAGCCATGTAGGGATTTAGTTAGCTTACATACCTTGCTTTCTTGTCCAGGCTCTACAAAGCCTTCGGATTGATCCATATAAATCTCTTTCTCTAGGTCCCCATTTAAAAAAGCAGTTGTTACATCTATTTGATGAATTTTCAAATAAAAAATTGCAGCAATAGTAATTAACAATCTAATAGATGTAATTCTTGTTACCGGAGAAAAAGTATCAAAGAAATCAAGATTAGCTTTTTGTTTAAAGCCTTTTGCAACAAGTCTAGCTTTAACTTATCTATTGATCCATCCGGTTTCAACTTTTTTCTAAGGACTCATTTACAACCTATGGTCTTACAACCCGGTGGAAGATCTACTAATTTCCAAGTTCTATTAGAAATTAGAGATTCCATCTCATTATTTACAGCCTCTTTCTAAAATATAGTATCAGGTGATGTTAAAGCCTCTTTTAAATTTTGGGGATTTTCCTCAATGTTAAAAACATAACAATCAGGACCAAAATCATTTTCAACTCTACTCCTTTTAGGTTCCATTTCAAAATTTTCTTGATTTTGTAAATGTGAAGTAGAAGAACTGGGTTGTGACAAAATATTTTCTTCACCCCCACTATTTTTCAATTTAAAAGGAAATTTTTCTTCATGAAAAATTGCATCACCAGATTCAAAAATTATTTTGTTTTCAAGATAAAAAAATCTATAGGCTGCACTATTAATTGCATAACCAAGAAAAGCATAGGTAGTAGCTCTAGTATCCAATTTAGGCATTTTAGGGTCAGTAAGCCTTACATAAGCAAGACAACCCCATACTCTCAAATATCCCAAATTTGGCTTATGTCCTTTCCACATCTCAAAAGGTGTGGTGTGTGACTTTTTATGTGGCACCCTATTCAAAACATGACATGCAGTTAAAATAACTTCACCCCAAAAATGTAAAGGTACACCAGATTCAATTAACATGGCATTTGTTAATTCAATTAAAGTTCTATTTTTTCTTTCAACCACACCATTAGAAGCAGGTGAATATGGTGTAGTAGTTTCATGGATAATTTTCAAAGACTGAACAAATGAGTTGAATGCACTTGATTCATACTCATGGCCTCTATTACTTTTTATTCTTTTTATTTTTCTACCGAATTGATTTTCAACTTCTTTTAAAAAATATTGAAATTTTTCAAAAGTATCACTTTTATTTTTCAACAAATAAATAGTTGTATATTTTGAAAAATCATCAATAAAAGTGATAATATATCTATTTCCTCTACAAGTTAAAATTCCCCTCAAATTCACATAAATCAGAGTGAATTAACTCAAGCAATTCAGTATTTCTTACAACACTTTTATTAGACATTTTTGTAATCTTAGCTTGACTACAAGTTTTACATTTTTCAAAATCTTTTGACAGTCTTGGAATTAATCCTAAACTACTCATGATTCCCACATATCTACTATTTATATGACACAAACGAGCATGCCAAAAATTAATAGAAGAAAGAATATAAATTGAACTGGTAGATGCTTTATTATTCTCAACGTTCAATTTAAACATTCCATCACAAGCATAACTCTTGCCCACAAATAATTCATTTTTAGTGATTACATAATTATCAGATTCCATAGTTTGCTTGAAGCCAACCTTGTTAAGCAAAAAACTTGACATCAAATTCTTCCTCATAGACGGAGTGTAAAGAACATCTTTCAATGTTAGCACGCGTCCAGAAGTGAATTTCAATTCAACCTCACCACTTCCAAGAACCTTGCTTTTGCTAGAGTCACCAAACATAACAGTTTTTTCTTCTTCAAAAGGAGTGTACAATTTGAACCAATTTTTGTCATAGCAGACGTGCCTATTAGCACCAGAATCTACCCACCACCCTTCAACATATTGCACCATATTGATGTTTGTAATCATAGCCACTAAAGGCTCTTCGGTTACGTTAGCTTGCGGGACAGATTCACGTTTCCGAAATTTGCAAAATCGAGCAATATGCTTACTCTTGCCACAGACAAAACATGATCTATTAAATTGATCTTGTGAAGGGGGTTCTTGGTTCTTATTGTAATTTTTATTCGGGTTTTCCCTTCCTTGAAGTCTATTATTATTTTTAAAGGCTCTCTTTTTAGGCTTCAATTGACCATTTCTAGGAAAATGATTTTTGGTCATATTATTATTGGTTGAAATAAGGTTTATCTTTGTGGTGGAATTACCATTGCTCTCTTGTGTCATGAGTGCATCTTGTCCTCTAGCCTCCTCCTCCACATAGATGCGTGTGATCAAAATTTCCAAAGATGTCTCCTTTTGTTTGTGCCGCAAAGTCTTTTGGAACTCCCTCCAAGATTGTGGTAGTTTATCAATTATGCAAGCTACCACAAAATTGTCTCCAATCTTTATGCTTTCGGATCTCAATTCTGCTACAATTATTTGGAAGTCTTGTGCTTGATCCACCACCGATTTTCCATCCACCATTTGATAAAGGAAAAATTTGCTAGCAGCATACTTCTTTGCACCTGCCTCCTCTGTATCATACTTGCTTTGTAAAGTTTTCCAAATTTTCTTAGCAGAATTGTAAGTTGCATCATAATAATCATAGAAATGATTAGCAAGACAATTCAATAGATAAGAGCGACAATTATATTCATCTTTTGTATACTTATCTATTTTTTCTTGATGGAGAATATATTCTTCCTCACTCATCTCATTGGTAGGAACTTTTGATGGATTCTTGTCAGTGAGGATGTAGAAGACTTTGAGAAGACTCAAGTAGAAGAGGACATTTCCTTTTCACTTCTTGAAGTGGGCTCCCTTAAATCGAAATGGCTTCTTGACATCTCCAACAGGCTCATTTGGTTTCTCTTGTGTAAATTCCATGTCTTGAATCTCCTTAAAATTGTTGGTGCAATCACAATGATAATGGAAATAATACAGTGAGAAATTGAATAGTACACTTCTGAATATTATTAATGTAAAGAAAGGAATTACATAACACAATTTGGATTGAGGCGCGACACTCACTCTCTTTAAGGAGATTCAAGCTATTGGTTGGCTAAACTTCGTAACCAGTGCAGACCTAACAAGTGTTGTATGGCTAGAACAACCTCTGCATAAAGTGTTTAAGCCCAAAGCTCCAAGAGGCTGATTCATTTCCAATTTTGATACCTCCACTCTTCACCTCTCCCTTATGCACGTATCTAGCCCAATATCTGAGACAATTCATTTTAGCCTATTAATCACCATAATTAAAAAGAATAAAATAGTTTCTTTCATTTTCAACGTGGGATTAAACATTTTCACTAACTCCTCATCTTTCATATTCACTCCTACATCTTTACATTTATGTTATAACATTTATTCATTTTAATTATTTAATATTAAAATGCTCCAACGCTAAGAAACATGGAGTATTTTTTGAAAAAAATTCTATGTTTTAGCACCTCTTCAAATATTAGCAAAACCGGTTTAATTGGACCGGTTTCTGAGTTTTACGGTTAAATTGGTAGTTTACGATTTTTCTTGCTTTTTTGTTAATTTTCCCTTTTTTTAAATAACCAGACCGGATTGATGTTCGGTTTTCAGTTAAACCGGTCAGTTCGGTTCAATTTTTAAAACCATGACAGTAACAACTTGCAGCTTAAAATCTGTTGTAAAAATATTGGGACACAGTATTTCTAGAATAATTTATTATTTTTGGCAGTAACATCAGCCAAATCTCAGCCTAGTTTTTGTATTTTTACCCAAAAAAAAAAAGCTAATTTCCTTTTGTTGTTGTCTTCTTCTTGTTTCTAGAAATTCTCAAGGAAAGGAGAGACAGAGACAGAGAGAGAGTTTCCTTTCCATTTTCCATTTTTGATGTTAAAAATTGAGTAAACTTTTCTTCTTTGAGCTTAGAGATTAGAGAGATGAAGAAGGATAAAGGAGTGGCAGTAGCTAATTCTATAAGCCCTAATAACAGCGGAGAAGACACAGAGAAAGATTCCCTTTTGCCCACCATCCGATTCTCTTCTCGAAATGCTTCCTCCAAATACGACTTCGTCAAGGTACTGTCTTTCCCTCTCTGTTTGGTTCCCCAGAAAATTTTTTGGAATTACTAAACATGTTTTAGATTTCTGGGTTTTGTACCTTGTACATAGTAGTACTAGTCCTGTTCAGATTGTTCATTAACTCAATTGCGTGTACAAGTTAACTTATTCTTTTCACTTACATAGTAAATATTATGACTCAATCTTTTTTACTCCTTCTCAAATTTATACTAATGATCAATCACTACATTATAGTTGAAATTGTGTAATTTGAGTTAATTAGATAGGATGGTTTTTGTTTATGAACTTGTAAAAATTAGATTCACCACTTCTTGTGTTGTTAAAAATTATATTTAACTTTTACTAATGGAAATGACTATTTACATTATCATTAAGTTACAGTAATGATTTGATATCTTATGAACTTATTTACGAATGTAACAATTTAATTTCAAGTCTGTATAACTATATTTTATGCATGTATCCATCTAAACATTATATATACTTAAATAGAGCCTAATACTCACGAGCTTGTTTACGAACACTCTGTTATGATTGTGCTTGGCTCATTTAATGGTTGAGCCCAAACTTGGGCTTAAGTTTGGTTCGTTTTCTAAATAAATGAACATAAACCAGCTTTTTCTTGAGTCAAGTCCAAACTGTTTATGAACGGTTTTGATAATTTACATCTCTAATTATTTGTAGTTGATCTAAGCATAATAGAGTTAATAAATTTTATTCTAGCTGTCAACTCACCACAACCCTGCTCTTTTTTCTGGGCTTGGGATCGACTGTGAACAAAATGTAACTAAAATTTGCAGCAAACTCAACCAAGAATATATATATTTGGAGTAAAATCAGCAGAAGCAAGCATTTGAGGAGTATTATTGAGGTTGCACATGCATAACTTAGACTGTTTCTCCAACTGGAACTTACTATGTTCTGTTCTGACATAGATAGAGCCAATCAGTCATATATAGCACATTAACGCCCAAAAGTGATCAGATGACAGATAACAGATCTATGGAGCCTTTTGGGTGCCTGGAATAGCATTGGTATCAAATTATCATATCGTACTCAAAACTGCACCAGCCTAAAATAGCATGAGTAGAAGTGAAAAATGATATGTACATACATGTTGTAATTATTTGTACTCTAGCTAGGGTTAGTTAGTTAGGTTAATGATGTATGTAAAGATGTGTCAGTAGTTATGAGAGCCGTCTTTACAGTGGATTTGTATATTCTTTTTTTTGTAAATAATTACTACTATTATTATCTTTAAAAGCTTCGTTTGGGTTTTTGGTTATCGTAGGTGAAGGTTTGGTTGGGTGACAATGCAGATCACTACTATGTTCTGTCCAGATTCTTGCTCAGCAGAATGTTAACTGTCACTAAGGTCTGAAATCCATGCCCAGGTCAATGTTTATTTTGTATAAGTTGTCAATTTTTTTGTTCCAAAATCCATGATGTTTCTGTAATTAATTTTCTTCTGCTATTTATTTGATTTTTATTTTTTTTTTTATTTTTGATAAGTAATGGATATGGAAATAATTTTGAATGTATCTAGCTCAATACCTGAAGCAATACATGCTATTTATTTGATTTTTTTAGTCTAATTTTGCATTAGTTTATTTGTTTAGCATCCTTTAGAGTTGTTCGAAATCTATACCACATCATGTTGATAGTCAATAAGTTGCAAAACACTTGCCCTGCTCAATTCACATCAATTTAATTAAGCGCATGGTAATATTGCCCCTTTTTCTATTGGAATAAGTATGCTTATCCATGCATTCTGCAATCTGAAATTAAGATAATGAAATAACTGGAATTTCTAGGTTAAGTGTTGTGACTTGTTTGTTGCAGATTCCTAATCATGTAGCTATCAAAATTGCTCTTGAACTCAAGAAGTTGCTCATAGACAACAGTCTTCTAGATGTGTATGCCTTCTTTCTTTCTGTCTTTTGTTTCCTTTTAAATTTTTTTATTTATTTATCCAGATTTAGTTAAAAGTTTAACTTGCATGCTTGTATTATGTTGCAGCTCTCAGTCTGATTTGGAAGCTAATTTGTTCAAGGTATGCCATACATATAACTTAACCAACTCCCTGCATGCAGGATTTGTGTTTTCCCTTAGGATATTTGGTTTCCTTATTCTTAGAACCAGTTCATGATCAAACAATGTTGTAGGAGATTCTTCTCTTTATTTTTAATGTCTAAAAACTAAGGGGGGGGGGGGGGTGTTCTTTGATGAGTTTGTTTTGTAGGTGTATCTCATGTATACATCCCATGTACTTGGGTTGCACCTTTTTGAGTTTCTTTAGGGTGTGTTTGTTTGGAGGTGAAATAGGGTGGATGGAAAACTTTGGTGAGAAAATGGGAAGAAAAACTTTTTTGGAGTGTGTTTGGTTGGGTGGAGAGGAAAGAAAATAAATGGTGGGCCTCAGGTGTTTTCTCCCTTGGCCCACCAAAAAGTTCTCTCTCTAAAATGGGGAGAAAATGAGGCTGTTTAATAAATGAAAATGGCTATGAGTAAATTTATACAAACTCACTTTTTAACAAGGGTTTATATGTAAATTTATATAAACTTACTTTTTCCATCCCTCTACTTTTCCACTTCCAACCAGACAAAAAGAAGGGAAATTAAAATCTTTTCTATCCTCCCACTTTTTCATCTTCTTACCATTTTTTATCCTCCCACTTTTCCACCCCTTCAACCAAATGGATCCTTAATGAAATCTCTTATCAAAAAAAGAGATTTTTCTTAGATAAGAGAAACTTTGGTTTACATGGCTTTATATGATTGTGATGGAGTAACAATTATCATAAGTACAGAAATTTTTTTATTTTACCTAGATATTGGGTCAGTTAGTATGCCAATGAGTTTTAGCTCAAATGGTACTTCCTCCTCTTGTAAAAGCAGTGTGGAGGGTGCGCTCATGGGTTCAAGACCCACTGGGTGTGTGTATCACTTACTAATTAAAAAAAAAAAGGTTCCTCTAACAGGACAAATTTTGCAGCTTATGGAGCGACGGGGTTATGGGGAAGAGTACATTAATCGTTACAAGATGATGACCAGGTAAGCCATTGAAGATAGGTCTGAGTCTTTACCATTTTACTAGCTGTCTCTTTCAGCGTTCACTTCACATGTAGCTGCATAATGGTAATTCATGATTTATTCTGCCATTCGTATAAAGTGTTCTTCTGATAAGTTTGTGGATAGATTGATTCATTTGGTTTGGTTTTTGGTTGTGTATATTTTTCTCTTGTTAAGCTTCCCTTGTTAGGATATTTTGGAGTTGAATTTAATAAATTGGTATGTGCTATACGAACCTCTTTATGCTGGTTCAGGGTTGAATATGTGCTATGTTATGATTAGAGCTTTGGCTTTTCAAGTAGGCTCTAAGGAATGGGTTGGGAATTTATAGGCTTTGTGCTTGGCCTGATTAGACAGCTCCTCTTTAGAAATCTGACATTTGATAACTTGATAAAGAAATAGCACATTCATGTGAACTCTGTGTACTTGCATTGCAAATTGGTAAGGGAGCCAGTTAATCCCTTTCTTTTGCATTGCTCAGCTGTATAGTAGCTGTGATGCTTGGTGTTTCTCTGTGGAGCATCTGGGTTTTGCCACACTTGTTTAGCATGGAAGCATTTGTGATTGGTGGTAGACATAAGCAACTAGCATGGAATGTGGCGTTCTTATGTTTGATTTGTTGTATTTGGTGGGAGAGAAACCGGTGGTCCTTTGAGGGGGTTGAAAATTCTTCCTTGATCTAAAGGCATCTTTTGCTAAGTCACTTTTTTGCTAGTTTCTCAGAATCATCCCGTTTTCCTCTACCCGGAAATCGTTATCTTACAGATTCTGTCACATTTTTGATAGTTTCTCAGAATCATCCTGTTTTCCTCTACCCGGAAATCATGATCTTATAGATTCTTTGAAATATTATCCCTCATGTCGGTTGTACTTCTTGTATTCTTGGATTGTATCTCTAATAATTATTTAAAAAATTTCTTATTAAGTAAAAAAGTTAATTGCTATTAATTATTGCATGGTATAGTAATGTTGTGGGTTTTTTTTGGGGGGTTTCACTGCTTTCAGATTTCACCATCAAAGAGTACCATTGGTAATTCTTGTGTGTGGAACTGCCTGTGTTGGGAAGTCTACCATTGCTACTCAACTAGCACAAAGGCTAAATTTGCCGAATGTCCTACAGGTCTTTCCTTATATCTGTAAAGATATTCAATTTCTCTCCTTCTGATTGATTTGATGATTCTTTTATGTGTTGTATACTTATGCCTTTTGACGTCTGTGTTGTTAATTGTTTCAGACAGATATGGTATATGAATTGCTACGAACAGCAACAGAGTATGTCCCGAATTTATTTATCCCTTCCTTGATCTCATCCTTTTCCAAGACTAGAAAGTTTATTGCTTGGAACAATTCAGAACTCCAAACATAAAAAGAATATCAGTACACAAATTTCCTTCTTTCAACTAGGAATGATGTTTGGTGTCCACCATTAATCTGTTACTGAAGCAATAAATCTTGTGAGACAAATTTTCACGACTGTTGATGTGACCTGTTATGATTGGTGCATAATGAAATTGATGGCCAGTGGTGGGCCCATGGGAAGTGAAGTTCCAATTACAACTTGCCATGCTAGAAAGTTGTGGAAGAGGTTGTAAAATTTTGTGTCTCTAGCATCGCTCTTACTGAAGTTATATAAAAATGAACCTTTTAAAAGTGTTTCTGCTGGAATTCCATGGCTGAGGAAGCACCAAGTGATATCTGTGGGGGCTGATGCTTATTAAAAAAGTTTTTTTAGTACATATGTGGTCATTTGCAGTTGGTGGATGAAATGGAAGTAAAAGATGCTCCTATCCTAGGGTGATGTTTACTGATTGTGCCTACATATTGGCGATAAACCATATGCATTTTACTGGGACTATTATTTGTTAGCAGCTCCTGACAATAAAAATGGGTTTTGGGATACTTATAAAAGGAAGATACTTATATAGAAGAGGATTGATCCTCCCAAGGCCCAAAATCTCGTAGTTTCTTCACCTGTTTTAATTGGTGTAGGTTGGAAGTTGTCTGGTTCTGGGTTGATAATGGGTTTTGATTTCCCCTGGTGCATAAAGCAGGGTGGCAGATGCCTTCTTGGAATTACATGTTACTCATATTGTCTATATTATCAGTTTTCTGCTGTCGACATTTATTTTTTATTTTTTATAATTTTCCAAGTCATTGAGAAGAATAGAGGATGCAATATTTTAGAATTCAGTTGTGCATTTGAATATGCAGGCTATTGGCACAAATATTTCTCCCTTTAATAACCTCTTTTTTTTTTATTTTTTTATTTTTAATTTGAAGTACTGAGCACTAAAGCAAGGGAATTATTTATTTATTTATTTTCTTTTGGTGGACCAATGCTTATTCTCTTCTTATATCTGATTTAGTGCGCCATTGGCATCTACTCCAGTATGGGCCCGGGACTTCAGCTCTTCTGAGGAATTAATCACTGAATTTTGTAGAGAGTGTAGAGTTGTTCGTAAAGGTAGTCTTTTGGTTTAAATTAATGTGATCATTTTTTGGATAAATAATTTAGCTTTTGAGATTTGCCTTTCATAGTTTTTTAATTACCACTATATAATCTGGATTTTATGATTATTTGAGAGCCTCCTATAGAGTTTCTACTATATAGGGAATTACGTCATTGTACTAGCGAGTGTCTTGATTATTGATTCATATAGCATTTGCTGGCTAGGTTTGGCTGGTGATTTGAAGAAAGCTATGAAAGATGGAAAACCAATTATAATTGAGGTATGTTTACCGTTTTAATTATGTGGATTGTAGATTACATTTACCTTTCGGTTGTTCATCCTCTTCTTCCTTCATTCATCCCCACTTGCACTGTTGCTATAATTTTTTAAATAGTAATGTCTTTCATGTACTCAAAAAGAATCCATTTATTAAATTCTTTTTGTTTAGCATTAACAGTTTGTTCTAGGATTTGTCTTCACAACGTGGTATAGTAGAATGAAAAGGTGTGAAGGAAAAGGAAAGAAAATGATACCATGGGTTGCTTAACAGACAAACAATATTAATAGGAGTATATGAGTAGTAGTATTGGAAAACAAAGGTGAGATAGATAGTAAAAAAAAGTGTCCAAAGCCTCTTTGGAAATCCATTCATGAGTTCGTTACTCCATCCCCTCATATACTCAAATTTAGGCACAAATTACCACTCTGAACTCACCTGATTCTCTCTATTTCCCATCCTACCTCTTCATCCAGACTCTATCACTGGCCTAATTGTTACCTGAGAGATCCAGAAAGTGAGACTGGAGACCAAAGTTCTTGTGTTGTCAAGCAATTTGAAAATGTTAACTGTTTCTCTAGTCTATACTTCTTGAACATATGCTTCTGATGAGTAATAACTTTCATTGAAAAAGAGGATGATTGTAATGCATTCTTAAAACAAATTACAATTGAAGATTCATACAAACAATAAATCATATAGAGAGCATAAAATATTCCATTTCAAAAAAGTTTCTGGTATGGTACTGTATTATTGAAGGTGAGAATATTCTTTCTTGCCATACTGTCCTCGTAATGCATAAAAGAATGGCCAACACCCCACCCCCCCACACCCCACCCCAACCAACCATATCATGATGACCAAATCTACCTCTCTATGAGGCCTCCTACATTGCACTCGAAATAGGTTTAAGGCCAAGGACCACAATTCATGTGCCACCCACAATGTTAAGAGCAGATGATATGCTGCTTCATCATGCCTCATACACATAAAACATCTATTCACAATAACAATTCCTCTCCTCAAATTATTAATTGTCAATATTTTGCCCAAAGCTGTTGTCCATCTAAAGAATGCCACAATGGTATGTTTAAAGCCCTCCACTAATAATTAATGTAGTGCTTTGTAAAATGATGGCACTTCCTTGGTGCAACTGTGCATTTCCCGCTGTAGACAGTAATTTTGATCAGTGCAACTCCACCCCCCTCCCCACAACCCCCTGAAGTTTTTTTTTTCCTCAGCTTGCTAATCTTCTCTATATTTTCAGTCACCACATTCCATATTCCTTGTGCCCTCCATGCCGGGAGGCTCAAATGCCTCATTTTTAAATGACCTACCCTGCATCCCAGTCAATCTGCCAATTCATTAACACCTTCAAAGTCTCCTACTTCTACTCATTGTTTCATGTACATGTAAAGGTTCTGCTGAATTCTTAACATAAAATCAATTTATTTATTTATACAATTGATAAAAGATTTGACAAAGTGACTAGGACCCATTTCTGTGTAGGAAATTTTGATCCTAGCATTTATTAGGGAAGGCTCTTTGTCAGTTTTTGCAAAACAGATGGTCTCTTCCAAACTCAATGAAAATGGAAATAAAATCTTAAGGATAATCTGCTAAGTGACCAAGAAGGGCAAGTTGTTGTAAGTTTCTTAGAGAAGAATCAGAAGATGCTAAACTGTATCTGTGTATCGATTATTGTTATGCTTAAGGTTCTTCATCAGCTTAGAAATTGTTTGTTATTTCTTTTAATGATTTCACACGAGGGATATGATAAAAAATCGTATTTTTCCTGCGCATGGTGTAATTCATTTTATGATTGACTTTTTACATTTATTTATTTATTTATTATCACAATGGTAGGGCATACATATAGATCCTAGCATTTATTTGATGGATGACGAAAGTAAAACACCAGCTAATGTGCCGGAAAAATCAAAAGAGGCTAATCAGGTAGCTGTGACATGCGGTGATGGTACGGAAACAGAAATGGAAAATAATTCTACTAATGTTTGTGGAAGTGACAGTAAAAAGAGCAACTTTCCTGGGCATGTGAGCCCAGAAGAAGGGATATTGGCTGATAACATGAATAAAGTCTCAGATACTTTTGAATCTATCAGCCTAGCAGGAAGTGTCCCTGGTAGCAACAAAGGTCAATTTACACTCTGGATCTGCTATCTTGTTTAAAATTTTTAGATCCCTTCTGAGATTGCTGACATGACTATTTGTATTCTTATATAATGAATGAGAAAAGTATTAATAGGAATTTGCAAATTTTTCCAATTGTTTTTGCTTATGCAGGTGAAAGTCTTAAGGATCCAGAGATAAACGGAAATGCTTCTGTTAGGAAGGAGAAGTCTGGTGCTGAACCAATAATTGTACCTATAGTTCTGAAAATGTCTGAATTTGATCATAAGGTATGGGGATGTTTTTATGCACTTTTATGGTTTTCATTTTACTATAATGTAACTTAAGCTAGGATTCTTTAAATTAAGAAATGCAGAAATATAAAATAAAGCTATATGTGCAGGCATTACTAGAGGAGTGGATCTCGACTCGTACATTTAATGATAAATTTCTAGTCCAGGTACTAATGATGCGAGGTTTATATTAGTATCTATTAACAAGAATGTTCAGCATATAAATCATGTTGTAGTTTATCTAGTAGTAAAGTAATATAGGGTGATTACACTGCATTATTGGGTCCGTGTAGTTTATTTTTCGTTTGTATGGGAAAAGTTCAAGTTGAAAAGAGATGATGCCAAAGTCAATTTGGTTCAGCACGGAGTTTGAGAGAGAGAGAGAGAGAGCAAATGCTAAGTTGTAATAGCATTTGACCTCCTTTGTTGTCTGGGAAAGTTAATCCTAGAAATTGGATTAGGAAACACCCAACAACTTTGTAATTTCTCCACTGGAATATAGGTAATTTCTCCACTGGAATATAGGTGCCTTCTAGTAACAATGCAACACATGTTCAAAATAGAGGGTGATTCCCCCCCTTCCTTTTTTCATTTATATTTATGGCATTTTTTTTTTTTTTTTGGGGGTCAAAATTGTCTGATATAAATATAAATGCCTGTTTTGTCTATATTTTCTGATTATTTGAAATATAGCGCTAAATTCTTTCATTCTGACCATGTGAATGCAAAAGAACCTTTGGTTTTGGCTTTCTGGATCCTGTCCATTTCTTATGATTTTATTTCATTTTTACCTCTATAATTTTGTCTTAGTTGTTTATTGAATAAATAAAATATTCTTTGCTTCATTCTGTATATTGCTGATAACAAGATAAGTTTTTCTTCTGACCTTTTATCTTTTTTAAAATTCTTTTCTTGTAAATATTTCACTTTTTGCAGGATAAAGATAAGCTAATGACCAACTTAAAAACCATTCAGGACTATCTTTGCTCATTCAAGTCACAGGTAATACCCACTCATGTCTGTTTCTTTTTTTAGTTAGTGGGATGCAAGCAGGGTTGCTATTGTCTTGCATCTTTAGTAGTAATTAAGAAATCACTTATTTAATTATATTAAGGGACCTTCAGATCAACAGATTAAAAATTGTTAAAAAATCGCTTATTTAATTATGAGCACTGTATGTTATACTTGTTTTTAACTAAAAACGTGGGTTCAACCCATGATTTTAAGTTTGAAATCGTGGGTTGAACCCACGTTTTTAGCTATGAAACTTGTGTATACACACATGTGACGTGTGTAATAAGATTTAGCCTTAATCATATTAAGGGATCTTCACATCAAAAGATTAACCGTAGACTGCTTATTTCTACAGCAACTTTATTGATTCAGGTGTGACTGTATAGCTAATATTGAATTTGAGAGAAACAAATAAAGCAAATCATATTTGGGAAACTTTTTTAATTGGGAAGATTGATGAATGTCTATATCATGGATTTCTTTTTTGTTTTATGCATTGATCTTGTAAGTGAGCTAATGCAGGAGCTTTCTTATGCATTGAGTAGAATAACACTAACTCTTTACTAAATACAATTTATTGGTGTGTACAGTAAGATGTTGACATCAAGTTCAGTCGGGTAACAGTGTAGAGTGAGATTTGTTCTGTTTTGAAGGCATGTTCCTGCAAATGATTTGAATTTAAGAGCATTAACTTTGTCAAATTACTGGATTTCAAAGTGTCCACAACTAGTACCTTTGCATTCCTATTAGTTTTAGGATTGTGTATCATAGTTACATGTGTAAGGAAACTTCCAATTTTTTTGTATTTAGGAGTTTGAAAATGTTAAACATTGTTGCCGGCCATCTTCTTTATCATTTTTTCCCTGATTTTGTTTTATTTTCTTGGAATAGGGTTTGACGGTTGCCAATATATCAGCAACAACGTTCCCACAAACATTGGATTGGCTGCACAGTTATCTTCTTCAGGTATGGCGTTTCCAATCAATATATGAGGACATATTTTAGAAATTTGTCTATATATGCTTGTGGTGGGGTGAGGGATTGAAAGTTGGGGTTTGGAGTTAGGGTTCTTGGTTGAGGCTTGTGGTGGGCTTGGGGTTTGAAATAGAGAACAAGCAGGTTGCAGGATTTCCTGGGCAGCAGTAAAATAATAGAGCTTTTATGGCTTATTGGTATGGGTGAGCAAATAACCATGGTACCCAACCCAGCCCACCCGCCCGCCTGACCCTGATTGACCTGACACATTTCAGCCGATTCGACTGTAGCTTTGGTCAGCAGTGGATTCTACGCTATGAAACCTGACTGGTTAGATGTTGAATATTAAAACTGACTAGCCAATCACATCTCGTCGTAGGAGGCCAGATCTAAGTTGTGCCATTGGTTGCTACCATTGTGGGAGGCCAAAACACAGTCGTGGAGGTCAGATCTAGGTGCCACCATGATGTGTCTCAGGCCTTCTTTTTCCTTGCTGTGAGTTGTCATGCTTCCCTTTGCCTCGCTGGTGTTACCTGTGACTAAAAACTTGAAATGGAAGTGCAGTTGGAGAGCCTACCCTACCTGATCTTATCTGCCCAGATGGTGGATTGATGCTCAACCGGACTGAACCCAGAATGACTTATTACTAGTTATTTGGTGGCTATTTGGTCGGGGAAGCGTGCAGGGTTGTGGGGTTTTGATAGGTAAAGTAGAAGGGCTCAATTTGAGGTTGTAAAGGAGACTATTGAAGACCCTGGTGTGTGTGTTACTTACCAATAAAAATTAAAAAAAAGAAAGAAAGAAAAAGGATGACTCATATACCAAAGTGTTTGAGGTTTGTGATGGGTAAAAGTAAGTGCACTTTACTAAGAGTTGCTAGTTGTATGACTAGTGAAAAATAATCACAATTAGGGTCTTCATTAGCAATATTACTGATGGAGTATAAGGAATGCACACTACTCAATGATATTGTATAAGCGCTTGGAGTATAGCGAAATTGGATGTAGTTAGTAGTTTTAACTTTTAGCGAAATCGGATGTAGTTAGTTGTAGGTGGCATTAATGTGATAGTATTGGATCCAATTATGAGGGAATTTAGCTTCTAAATTGACCATAATATTATAGAACTGCCTTTGGCTGTCAAAAAGCATCCTGCATAGGCACAATATGATGGGTATAATAGCTGGAGTAAGTCATTACGATTTTGTCAGTTACCAAAAACCTTTAAATTCAAAGGAGCTGCAAAACTCACAGATCTGTCCTTTGTTGTACAACTAACCATAGTTTGTAAAATAACAACCCAAACTACTCTTCAGAGTACTTATGACCAGACCTTTAAAACCCTACAACTGTTACCTAAATTGGAATTCACACGTCGGTGGCTCGCATATTTTCTCTTATTTCATGGCTGCGCTGCATCAATATTCTAAGATACTGACCTCCTATCGGTAGAGTTCTAATATTGCGTGTGTGGATATCTGGGTTCAGTTCCTCTGGATTTTCAGTAGAAAATTAGCTGTGGTAGGAGCACAACACCACCTCACAATACTTTATCTGTGCTTGGTGTTCTTTATTTTTGGACCTGCTAGAATGTTATTCTGATTCCTTATCTGTTTATTTCGTTGTTCAGTGTATTGAGCAGGGCATTTCATCGGAGTCCAATGAAGATGGTAGACGACCAACTGAAAATTAGAGCACATGCTGAAGTAAGCCTCAGACTTGTATTAAAAGAACCTTAAATAGCCAAAAAAAGAACCTTAAATAGTTTTGACTCTTTTTTTTTTTTTTTTTTTTGTACAGTATGCTTTTCTTTTAAAGGAAATAAAAATTTCTTGTTTTTGTTCACCTCTTATATTCTTTTTAAGTATTAGAACTACCTCTTTTCCCTTTTTTTAATAAAATTTTTTACTCTAATTGTATGATGTGCCATGCTTATTGATTGCCCAACTCCTTTTCACTTTCCTATCGCTAAAATTATTGTTGAATTGCATTTGGTGTTCACTATTTTAGATTAGACGAAAAAGGGGTTGCAATTGTTGTCCTGTTTATATATATCTATATAATAATATTTAAAAATTGAAGTTTGGTATTTATTGTTGCTAAATTCTTGTTAAGGCACGTTAGGGTAGCATTTCAATCCACTTTAATCTATTCGGTCCACTTTGCTCCCGTTGGTCCAGTTTTGTCCAGTTCAGTCCAATTGGTCATTTCGGTCCAATTGGTCCATTTCTTCGGTCTATTTGGTCCACTTCAGTACATTCAATCCACTTCAATGATACTTTGGGAGGAGAGGTTTATGTAGAAAGAGGAGCAATTTTATTGAAAATTATGTTACTTTCTCAGCGTAGTGTTAGTAGGTTCTTGATAAAATTACATTTTTCTGATATTATTGAAATCTTGTATTTTTTTTTTTTTCCCTAATTTAAGTGATGTATTTATTTATATTGCTTCCTCTTTGGGTCATTCAAGATGTGTAGAGGATGAACCATATGTAAGGAGTGTTAGAAACATATTTGAACCACATATTGCATTATTCAAATATCTCGCCTTATATAATAATTGACTATGAAATGCATTATGTTTCAAATAACAATTTTTTGTTTTTTTTGTTTTTGTTTTTTGAGAAGAATAAAATATCAAGTATAGGTAATTTAATTTAGAAAATCTAATATATTGTATCAACTATAAGTCTCACCTACTATTTTCATTTTTCATTTAACAAAAAAATGAATCACCAAAATTTTTCACGCATCACATGGATTTGCAACTAGTTACTATTAAAATCAATTACAACTGCCCAGAGCACTTCCGTTGTGCACATAGAAACTTGTGTCCAGATCTTTGAAAAATTGAATCAAAGTCTGAAGGGTGTTTAGTTTCCAATTGTCCATGCCAACTTTCAAATTCAGGCTTTTGGAATGCACATCAGTAGAAGACCACCAATACTACTAATGCATTTTTCTTTTTTTCTTTTATATTTTCATCTGTTCGTTCCACTAATCATAACTTATCACTTCAACAAGGAATGAAAGAAGTAATGAAAGAAGTTAAGTCTACAACTTCCTAGTAGCATATTTCACAACTTGATAATGTAGACTCTTGATTCTAGGAACTAAGTGGTATTTTAGTAGAAAAAGCTCAAAGTGAGAAAATATTCTCCATATGAATATTAAAGGAACTGATGGAATGGATTTATTTTTACAATGACATGGTCTGATATAGTTACTTATCCCTGCAGTCCAGAGACTTTGTAACTCCATCCGCCCCTTCGACATTCAAGTACAATTGAAACCACCAAAATAAGGAAAAAAAAAAAAAAAGAAAAAAAAGAAGAAGAAGAAGAAGAAGAAGAAGAAGAAAAGTTACAACATTGTAGTTATAGTTAAATATCTTCATCCCACAAATCATGAAGTGTCTTGTATGGGCTTGTTGTTTGGTTAACAAGAAAATCCCCTCTCATGGTCTTGCTCTGCTCCAAATTGTCAATCTCAAGGAAATCTTGGTCATCCAACTTCAAATCAAAGGACCCCATGTTCTCCTTCATCCTATCTTTATTAAAGCTCTTGACTATCACGCTTGATCTTTTCGATATTCCCCATTGTAGAGCAACCTTCATAATTTGAAGCAAACTTTGAGTCTTTGGTAATCTTTTGCAGATAAAATGTAATTGGATAAGGCACTTTTAGCATGATTTACAACTTAATTTATTGGTGCATGGTATAAAAGGACAATTTTGGAACAATTTCTTCCATATTGTATTTGTACTTTACGTATTAAATTCAATCATACGACTGTATTGGTCAATAAGTTATAAAGTTGAATTTAATGGAAAACGTTAAGTAAAATACTTAAAAGGATTGTACCCAAGTTTTATACTTTTTCAAATTAAATCTAGGAGAATGTTAACAATGAGAGTAAGTCTACCTGAGCTGGGGTTGCCTTGTGTTTGAGAGCAATGGATTTGATGATTGGGCTATCTACCACAGCTGTTGATCCCCATGCATTTCCGGGTGCACCTAGTGGTGAGTAGGCACTTACATGAATTTTGTAGTCTGCACAGGTCTCTCTGAGCTTGCTTTGCCTCCACATTGGGTGCATTTCCACCTATTACAAGTAAATTTAATTAGTAGTTAGCTTAGCAACATTGTTTTAAAATATTTTAGCCTTTGTTAGGAGTTGATTAGTCTTATAAATATATAATTGGTTTGCACACGAGTATTTTACTACCTATAATGCCTATTCTATTATATTGCTAATGTTTGTTATAAAAAAAATTATATTGCTTATGTGACAAAGCTCTTTTGGGTTCTTCCCGCCTGGATTGGAGGCATGATTGAAGGACATTTTTGTGCACAAGGCACTCTATTGGATTGACTTTGTTAAGTTAAAAAACATTTTTATTTACTAAATCATTTGACTTATGCGAAGAATTATACATATTATATCACGTCTATTTCAATGGTGTAACATTGCTTAAAATTACACTAGGTGTAACTTGAACCCAACTCATATATATATATATATATAATATTTCTTATCCTTTTGATTTAAATATAGTATGAATTAGTAGCCAAATAAGAAACATGATTCGTATGGGAAAAAAAAGCTTAATTTTCCCTTGGAGAGAGAGAGAGAGAGAGAGTTCAATTCAATGAATTTCAAGCTTGAAAAGAAATCTAAAACTTTTTCTCTGGATTCAAACAATTTAGGCGGTTGACTTCAAGCTATATATATATTTTTTTTGGCTAGTAAATTATTGACTTTAAATTCAAACCTAACGTCACAATTTAGAGAATACCACTTTATTTTAACATTGGTGCATGTACTTTGGACTAGAAATAGAATTGTCACAGCATTTGACATGAATTACATATATATCAGTTATTGACAATGGTGATTGATGACCACAATGACAATGACATGAAGACTTCAGTACAAAAATTCTCAACAATTATTAAAAATGTATATATTCTCAACTGATTTGGCTGATCATCAAGTAGAATTCACGTTTGGTATATATATATAAATTTAAATTTAGTGCTCAAACAAACCCAAGATTTCTTTGGCTGTCATGCCAGTGACTTGGGACATCAGTATGACTATTTTAGTATACCTGATTGACGGCTGGAGTCACAGAAGCAAAATCTAGCAGCCGTTCGATCTTCTTGCTAGAGAAATTGCTCACACCAATGCAGCTACACAACCCCATCTCCATGCACTTCTCCATTCCAGCCCAGGTGGACTCAAGGTCTAGTTTTTCAAAGTCCTCCTCTTTTGGAACTGAATCACAAGCCCATGGCTTCAACTTCACTGGCCAGTGCACTAGGTACATGTCCAAATATTCCATTCCCAAGTTCCTGATTTCCAATGCAAACCAAGACAAAAACTAGAATAGTTAGAACTTTTTTTTGACAGATTGGATGGGTTGTGTTTTATGTTTTCAATCTCATATTACATTGGTTTTCTAGGCCATAGTTTTTTGGTCCATGGTTTTCTGTTATTGTTTTCAATATCCTAGCTAGACCTATAGATATAATAGGCGATCTCATATGATTTGGCTAACATATTAAACAAGCATAAAATCAAGATACGTTGCACACCCACATGCAGTCTTTTTAGTGTTGCTATCTTATAAGCCTTGAATGAGATTTTGGGTATTATCTAAGATTGTTCCATTTTTCTGAAAAAAATAAAAATAAAAGTTGATAGGGTAAGGATTAGGTACAGTTTAGGTGTTGTATGCTTTATTTCACAATTGAATTTAATCATATAATTACATTGATTTGATCAATACAGTATACTATATTCTTAAGAGCTGTACCTACGTTTAACATATATAGCTACTGTATCTAAAATTTGTCTGGTAAAGGGTATTATATATATTTCCTTGAGCTGAGATAGGAAGGTGCTCTTTTAGTACTTTTAACATAGTTTGGATTCTGGAACATAAAGGGAGATTTTTGAAGCTAGGCACAAGAATAAACAAAGTATAGTGGAGAATATCAAAGAACTCCTCTAGATTATTTTTTCCTTCCCTTTTTGAAAGTGTGGTGTGGATGTTAATGCATGTGCTTAGTGCTTGATGCTTACTGTAGAGTATGCTTGAGTGCTGAAACAGGATCATGGTGATCACTCCCCCAGAGTTTAGATGTAACAAAAACGTCTTCTCTTTCTATTGTCTTATCAAGAATTGCCTTTCTTAAAGCATTTCCCACTGCTGGCTCGGACCCATATATTTTTGCTGTATCAAAATGCCTGTAACCCAACTGCATATTGCAAAACAACCATAAGAAATAACCCAATACTTAGTTATGGAAGAATGGAAAACAAAATAATTCAATGAAAACTGATAATCTGTTTTGATAAAGAGCTATTTGTCATGAAAGAGCATTCTAGGGAACACAATAATCTTCACAATCATTTTCATTTGAACTCATTACTGATAGTATTTTAAGTAGTGCTAACCACAACATACGATCTTAACAGTAGTGAAAAAGAGTATGAATAGCAGAAAAATTGTTGTGTCCTTAGATTTAATTGTGGTGAAATATCCATTAAAAAAAACTAAAATTAGAAAAAAAAAAAAAAAAAAAGTAAAGAAGATGTTTTTCTGTTTTATTTTTATGTAATAAACGATTAGTGTGTACGGTTTGTACCTTGAGGGCCATATGAATGGCTAATTCTGTTGTCTCCCTATCATTTTGGGAGGAATAAGTGCCTAGTCCAATGACAGGCATTGTTATTCCACAGTTCAAACGCACCTGATTGTTCCTCATCTCTGTCTCTCTGTCTCTCTGTGTGTTTGTGTTTATGTTTGTGTTTTTAGGCCACGCCACAAAATGGTTCTCTAACTCCGCCTATATATACAAGAAAAAAGTCAATATTATTAACGGTTTCCTTAGGACACTTCAACCACACAAAATATTTATAAGGGTTAAGAATATTATAATTCTCTGTGAGAGTTGATGAAAGATGTAGAAAGAAAGTTAAAAAACTAAAAAAAATAATTGAAGTGTACAAATCGAAGTATGGGATCTTCCATGTCTCTAGGGATTTTATCAGCTGGCCCAATCCACCATTTTTAAGCAAGTATCTTAGTAGAGAGCATTTATTCAGAGGAGGTTGTTTTCTATTTATAAAAAATACATATTATTTAAAGTCAACTTGATATATTATATTCCACTCTCGAGGAAAACATTATAATATAACATGAAATATGTGCTTATGTGCTTATATACTTTCCCCAGTCATTCCCTCCCTTTCTTCAAATTTGAAGACGTGAAGAATAAACTCTCACTTCAGGCTTTGGGTGGTGCAAAATACTTGTTTTTTAATGGGATGGTTGACTCTTAACATATAAATACCTTAATAAATTAATTTGATATTAAGTATTTGACTTGTAAATTTGTCAAAGAATTTTTTTTCTTTTCTAGTTTTAAGTCAATTCAGTTTTTAAATGTAAATGATTTACTGTTCTACTTTATTTTGCTGCTCTACAAGTTGACTTTAATTTAGAAAGTTAAAGGAAATAAGGAATCGTGTTCTTTTGCTTTTGAAATTATTCAGATGTGCCACACGTCTAGTCTTGTTGATAATGTTACTTGTTAACTTAATTTTTTTCCTAACAAAAGAAATGAGAATGACCCATTTATTGGTTGTCAACACCATCCAATGAGAATATGAAGTTAGAATGAATGCCAATTCCCTTGTAAGTAGAGAAATACCCTAACTCCTTAAGGGCAAATTACAAAAATATAAAATAACATGTTAATAACAATAACAAGTGGGTTGAAGTTAGCTCAACTAATAGAGTCTATTATTATTAAATAAGAGATCTTGATTTGATTCTTGCTGATATAACAAAAAAAAAAAAAAAATTGATATTTGGACTTGATAATAACATGTGGGTTCAAATTAGCTTAACTAAGAGCATCTGTAGCAGCTCTCTCAAATGTGCCAAATGCCAAATATTTGGCACATTTGGCACACCAAACACAAAAACAGAGTTTTATTAGATGTTCCGAATCTCAAAAATTATGCCACATTGATACAGTACCGTCTCAAATATGAGACGGTACGGACAACAATTGCAAAATGGGATATTATTATTTTATTGCATTTTTCTCTCTCCTTTTCCACAGATATCTCTCTCTTCGTCAACTCTATCTCATTTCTTCTCTCTCTGTCACTCTTTATCTCTTCCCTCTCCTCCCTACTCAAGAAAGTTGCTCAAGATCACTCTCAAGAAAGTTGCCGCCGATCTCGAGTCTCCAGTCCTCGCTGCCGATCTCGCCAATCCTCGCCGCTGATCTCGACACCTCATTCTCCACAGCTCGCTGCTTATCTCACCGCCGACATCCACAGCCCTCACCACCGACCTTCAGATCTCTCTTAATCGGGTTGTGGGTGTGAGATTTGGGATGAGTTTCAATGTGGGTTTTGGGTCAGCGTTTTGGATCGGTGTTGTGTGGGTTGTGGGTCGGTTGGGCTGGGGTTTTAGGCCGATCGTTGGTTGAGGTTTTTGGATCAATGTGGGTTTCAATCGTTGGTTTTGGGTCGGCGTTTTTTCCTCTTTTGTTGAGGTTTTTGGATTTGGAATTTGCTGATGTAGTTGCTGTTGATGTTGTTGGTGTTGTTGGTGTTGGTTTGTTAGTGTTGTTGCTGTTGTTGATCAGCGTTGATGTTGTAGCTGTTGTTGATGATAATTGGGAGGAGATAATATATTATTTTAATGTGTAGTAAATATTATTTTAATGTATAGAATTGAATAATAAAATATTTGATAAATGAGATATTGTAAAATGATATGGTAAAATAATAAAGTAGGCTTTTGATGCGTCAAAATGACATTTTTTTATAGAATATCTGCTACGGATGATCTAATAGAGTCTATTGTCTTTAAATAAGAGATCTTAATTTGAATCCACCTATATAGTAATAAAAAAAATATTTTGATATTTTGATTTGATAATAACATGTGAGTTCAAGTTAGTTCAACTAATAGAATCTATTGTTATTAAATAAGAGATTTTGATCTGAATTTCACCTATATATATTTATTTATTTATTTATTTATTGACTTTATAATAATACGTGAGTTCAAGTTAGCTCAACTAATAGAATTTATTGTCATTAAAAAAGAGATTTTGACGTGAATCTCGCCTATGCAACAAGAAAAAATATTAATATTTTAACTTGGTAGTAAAGTAATCATTGTGAAGTGGATAACATAACTTTCAAATCCTATTGAATAATATATATATATATATATATATATATATTAAGGCTGATTTTTTCTTTAAAAAATGTTTTGTCTTCTATATTTTTTTTCTTTCTAAGAGAGTAAAGGAATACGGGTCGAACTCATGACAGGAGAGGGAGGTCAGTGTCATCACACTATAGGCCTATTAAATACCCTCTCTTTATATGTTGAAAAGGGATGAAAACCTATTGTTTTCTTAAAAGAACTATAAAAAATAAAAATCAATCCTTACTTTTACATTAATTTTAAAGTTTTCATTAATACACATATCTCATTTTAGGTCCATCTGGAAATTAAGATTGTCCACATAGACCAAATTTTTTTGAGAAACAACTTGACCAAAATTATATAAAACAATGCGTGTAGGATCGTATTTATTTTGGATAATCACAAATGAAATATAAATAAATAATTAGATTGTGTAATTGTTTGGGTGAGATACAAGTGTTATACTTTTTTTTTTTTTTGAGAACTTAACTTTAACTATAGAACACACACACACAGGGGAAGTGTTTGGGAACCTTTAATAATACACAACTCACCAACAACAAAAGCCGGTAACTTTTGTTGAGAGTGCAAGTGTTATACTTTACATGGACAAAGGAGATCAATATTCACCATAATACACGTATTTTTTGTTTTGGAGCACCGCCACAACACGTGTCGGGATCTTAAAAATCCTGTCATGTGAAATATGGATTTTCTCATGTTCCTATGATCTTAGGCATATTTTCCCAATGCTCTGTTAACTTATATTATTTTATCTTTTTAATGGTGGATGTTCTCTCTATAGCACCGTTGTGAGCCATGGTTCTTTGTGTCAATGACTCATTCCGTACATCTGGATCTCAATTATTAATTATTATTATGGCTACCAAAAAGTTGGTCCAAACATTTGCTGAGTACTGCAATTAGCATTTTAAGTACTTGAGTTTTGATGCCCAATACAATTTCCATGTACACACAATGGAAATTTGGGACAACTTGCATTTCTGTCTCCCTCCAAAGAAATAGTTCCAAGGTAAATTTTGGGGTAAAACACTAAAACCTAAAAAGTAGGAACCTAGGAACCAAGACAGCAATGCATAATACAAAAAAGTAAAATCAGAAGTAGTGTTATTGTTAGATCTAAGACAAGAATTGTGAAGAATATAATTATCTGTTGTCACTTGATCATGATGTAAACTTTTTTTATTTTATATTTTATATTATAGATACTATATATATATATATAAAAAAGTAGCAGAATCTGTAACATTTACTATCAATTTTTATCATTAAGTTAAGATACTAATTGAGTAATCACTTGAAAAGTCATTTACATGACAAATCCTCACAAGTATATATATATATATATATATATAGTTATAACAACGAGGAAATGAGATTTTGAAACTTAGTTATTTTCATTAAAAAAATAAGACAAAAGAAGAGAAAACAATGCCATTGAAATATAAGATTATTCATCTATTAAGAAAATAATAGACCCTTTTTGAACCTCACTATCTTGGATGGGAGTCGGGTTTGGAAACTCAAACAATGTCCGGAATCCATTTTTTCCTCTGGCTAAGCTTACAACCTTACACAATAGTGTCCCGGTTTGTGAACTATCAGGGTCAATAGGCTTAAATCTCCCTACTATTTGTTCTATATGTGGAATATATAATGGGAAATGCTAACGAGTGCCCTTAGGGCACTCGTTAAGAATTCAGTTAAAGAAAGTTTTGACATCATTTTTATGGGAAATGAAAAAAGCTGTTAAAACATTAATTGCTTTTTTTTTCTTTTCTCATAAAAACTTTCTTTAACTGGATTCTTAACCAGTGCCCTAAGGGCACTTGTTAGCATGACCCATGTATAATTAATGAATCAATTGTACATGTTCTTGATAATTGTTTTTGATGAGATTCTATTGGACTAGGATTCGATTGAATGCTTGGAAATCTGAAACAAAAGGAGGATTCTCCGTACTAAACATTAGCTACGAATTGTAAAGAAAGTACAAGCAGTTAACGCGTTTCCATTAATGTTCAGCTAGACACAAAATTTACTTGAGCACAAGCAATATCCCATGGAACAAGGAGGATCATCTCAACTTGACAATATTTTTTATGCCAAATCCGAGTTTTCCATTGAATTATGTTAAATTAATGTTTGTTTAGAGATCAATGGAAGATTTAATTACAGTACTTGTTGTAATCTAGTTTCCCTATGCTCATGCAAAAGTTAAGGCCAGTAAACAAGCTCAACAAAAATCTATTTAATCTTTGATTACACTCATTTATGTAGCCAAGATTCTACACAAAACAAAAACACAATATTTATAAAGAAAGAGAAATATTATGAACCAAAATCCACTAAGCATTATTATGTCTAATCCACGCATTCCATCATTCTCTTAATAAATAATAAATAAATAAATAAATAAATCCACAAAGAATTTGATTAAAAAAATTAGAGAAAAAGAGTGTGCCTATCCACAACTTAACCATTCTTGTACACTTCAGATAAGTCACCCCAAAAAACGTACGTTAACTTCCGAATATATTATAGCCGACACATGATGGGTTTTCGATCCATGCGGAAAATACGACGTAGGCGTTGGAGATTTGCGTGCTGGATGTGTTGGCCAAGGCCCAAGGGTAATGAGAAGTGGACTTGAAAAACAATATAATGTTAAATTTTCAATTGAATTGAAATAATAATTAATATTAGAGATATTACAAATTTTAATATTTTTAAAAATTTAATTCAATCCTAAAATTTCACTTTTCTTTAATTAAGTTTTCTAATTTTCAAGTTTATTGAATTCAGGCATTTCGTTAATCTCCGTAAACAAGCTCCATTAGGAAGCTTTTAAACTCTATAGCATGGATTTGGCTGTTTAAAGGATCCCTAATGGAGTTTTTTTTTTTTTTTTTTGGTAATAAATTTTGTAGTAGGTTAAGCATTTCTTTAAAATAATTTATTATGATTAGTTTATAATAAAAAATAAAGTCAATGGTGGACCACTTTCATAGAACTAACACCATCCCACATGTTAAAACTTTTATGAGTCCCCTAATTTTATTTTTCTTCTATTAAGTACTCTTCCAACTTTCAAATTTAATCAATTTAGTTCTTCCGTTAATTTCTGTCAAAACACCTCCGTTAGGAAGTTTCTAAACTCTAAAACATGGATTTGGCTGTTTAAAGGGTCTCAAATAAAGTTTTTTGTAATAAAATTTGTAGTAGATTAAACATTTCTTTAATATAATTTATTATGATTAGTGTATAATAAAAAAATAAAGTTAATGGTAGACCTCTTTCAAAGGACCAACACCACACATTAAAAACTTTATGTGGATAAGTTATGTCGGTTTGGCAACCGCTTATTATTATTATTTTTCAAAGTTTTTTTTAGCTCACTTGTTAATATATGCAGTTCTAAAATTTTCACTTTTTCTAATTACAACTTTACTTTAACCACTTTCTAAAAAAAATAAAACTCTACTTTAACCAACTTTTAACAAATAAATTTTTAGCAAAAAGTTATATTCAAAACTCACATTCAGCAGTGGAGCCACATGTGTACATGTAGACCAGCCAAACTTCTTAAAATTCATTTATTTCTCCATATGGTAATGGTATAACATCTTTACAAGTATAGCCCTTACAAAAATACTACTTGGCCCCCTTAAAACTTTTTAACGTTTAAACACTAGTGTTATCTCCCACTTCATATCATCTGTCATCTTTGCAAATCCTTTTATGGCCTCAAATGAGCCCCTTTGGCTTGGTGTACCAAATTCAGTGCTACAATTTCACAGCTCAAACTCCTCTAGTCCTAATGACTCAACCTGCTTTCTCCATCTCGCAGATAAGGGTGTTACTCCTCTACTATTACATGTTGATGGCATCATTATTAATGGAGTTGATCTTGTACGAATTGAGGAACTTAAAATGATCACTCAGCCACCACTTCGACATGAAAGATCTAGGCACTCTTAGCTACTTTTTTTGGTCTCGAGATCACCTATAATGATGATGGCCGCTATCATCTCTCTTAAGAAAAATATGTCTATGATCACATCTTTTCTGTGAGTCTCATTGATTGTAAGCTTGTGACAGTGACACACCTCTTAATTCCAATATCAAGCTTCTTGTCACGGATGGCGAGATTCTTCTTGAAGTTAATCTCTATAGAAAATTAGTTGGCAGCATAGTCTTGTGTGCTTAACAGTCACCTGTCTTTACTTTTCTTATGTTGTGCACCTCGATAGTCAGTTTGTGTCTTCCCCATGCTCTGTTCACTTTGCTATTGTTTTCTACATCCAACACAATATGATCGAAATGGCACACATTTTTCGTAGGCTTTTCTTCTCTTCATCAACCAATGATTTAGTACAATGCGCCTATTTTGATGCTGATTAGTTAGGAAACCTCACTTATCGTTGTTCCACCACTGAATATTACTACTTGCAAGGGGATGCATTGATTTCATGGTGGGTGAATAAGCAAATTGCCGTTTCCTGATCAATTATTGAGGTTAAATACCATGCTTGGCTAACACCATTTTTGAACTCGTTTGGTTGCGCTCTCTTCTCAAGGACATGGGAGTCCTTATTTTTGGAGTCACTTTGATTTATTGTGATAAACGAAGTGTTATTTCAATTTCTCAAAACGACATATTCAATTAATGAACAGACAAATCATATGGAGAGTAATTATGTGTTTTTCACTTAGCGCTACTGCCATCTCGCCAATCAGTATTTCCACATGGGATTCGCATCTATTTGAGTATGTGCTAACTTGTGAAATAGTTTTGCAATTCTTTCCGCCATCGAATTTCTTCTTCTGGTTGTATAATTTGTTTTTTGTTGACAATAAATATTTTTTTTTATAACACTATATGTGATGAAATCAAGTTACACTTAGGGTCCGTTTGGATTGAGCTTATTGTTGATGAAACTGAAACTGAAAACTGAAAACTGAAAATACTGTAGCAAAATAATTTTTAAATGTGTGAATAGTACCGTGGGTCCCATTTTTAATATTTTTTAGTGCGTGAACAGTGCTATGAACAGTGATGAACAGTAGTCGCACAGTAATTTTTGTTCCCTGCACAGTAAACCCATGTGAGGTTACTGTTCACGCGCAGGAAAAAAAAAAAAAAAAAAAAAAAAACTGAAAACGCAGAACTTACAAAACGTGAGACGCAGACGCGGAGCCCAAACTGTACCTTAGTGTTAATTATTTTCATGTTACACCATTCAATAACTTTTTAATAAATAAATATTTAAAAATTTTATCGTTGGATCATAAATTCTCATTCTTCTAATATGTATGCATTCAAAATTTTGTGTTAATCAAATGTTAATAAAATAAAAACTTGACATTTAAATATTTTATAGAAGATAATCATGAATGATAGCTAGAAAATGAGAAGATTGGGGATGCAGCCTATAAAGTCTATATTTTTAGGTTGGCAACCATGAACAAATTGTAACCCTTAGAACTTAGTTTTTGTTTAGTGTTTAGTATAGAAATATTCAGAAACAAGACAAATAAAGTTCTACACAATTGAAGGCTCAAGGAAGTAAGAAAAGATAAGTGTGGAAACTGTCTCACTTATCTCAACCGATCGAGATGCACATCTAGAACGATCGAGATTTGTGCAGATCTGAAATCTCACTTTCTTTCTTAGCCATTGGATTTAGGGTTTTGATAGATCTTAAGGATATTTAAATGAAAATCCTAGAGCACATTTTATAGAGTTGAAGGGGGAGTGTTTTGTACACAGATCTAGAGTTTTCCAAACCCTTTTGAACCTATAGCTAGGAACCTTGTGCAAATAACAAATCTGTCTTTAGAAGAAAGTTGTTGAAATCAAATCAACCACAGTTGATCTAAACCTTTGAGTGGAGTCTCAAAGTCACAAACATGTGCGTTTGTGTGCAACAGTTTCATAATAGAAGAGTTCGTGGATTAGGAGCTACATGTGGTCATGCCAGTAAGTATTACATAAGGTAGCAGTAGATTTAGGGCTAAGTCTATCGTATAAACTTCAATTTTATTAGTGAAATGTTGCTTTGATGATTGTTTAGCTTAAATCTTCCCCCAAGTTTTTTACTTTGAAACCACAGTTTCAAAAGTTTTCCTAAGTCATCATTCTTGGTGTTCATGTGATCTATGCTTATTTGATATTTAATTGATCCAGATCTATTGCATAATTAATCTAATTAATTATTGTGTTAAAATTTGATAAAATCTAAGACAACTGGGGTCTAAAATCCTAACACAGCCCCTTGCTCCACAACTTATATATTTTTCTGCCCACATTCAAAAGTATATAGCATTTAGAACCCGCAGGATGGATTAAGCTATTAAAGATGAGAGCAAGTCGAATCGAGAATCAGCTTTACAAAATTATTTCAATATCCTTAAACCATAAATTTTTTTTATACTTTTTCTAATTATTATTTTATTGATAGTTAGAAATATATGCATTAATATGCTGCCCTGCAGCTCGAGCTCCTCTCCTTTGAACATCCATGCATAAAGTATCGAGTTATGAGACTTTCGAACTTAATTTTCTAATCAGGAACATATATACGGGACTCATACAATAATTTCAAAGGTCCTACAAAATGTAGTACGATAATATTATTATATTAATATGCACTGGACGTGCTTCACTGCCAGTATAATCATATACCAAATTACATGGAAAAAAAAAAGGAGGAGGGAACAGCAATTGCATGTAGTAAAGGGTTGAAGCTTATTAGTTATTATAAAGTATAAACCACCATGCAGTGGAAGCCGAAATACTTCTCAGACTCCTTTAGATACAGCTAGCAGAGCAGCACCAAAGAAGTTCTCAACGATGGCCGCTGGAAGGTTTACAGTAATTGTAGCCGCAAGGGGGTCCATGATTTATGAGCTTACGACCCTTGAAATCTGAAAGAACAAGAAATTAATGCCGTATAATCAAGACCTTTGAAAAATGATGTATATATTTTCTTTCTTTCTTTTTGAAAGGAAGATAGTCATTAGCCGAATACAGTAATAATTCAACCAAATCAAATTCAGGTATTTGAAGCCAATGGTTTTCTTTTACAGAGCACAGTTGTGCTGAAGATTAAAGTCTTGTATGTACAACACATATACGCTCACCTGTCCACATTTAAAGACAAAAGAAAAAAAAAAGAAAAAAAAAAAGATAAAAAAAAGGCAATATGCTCACCTGTCCATATTTAAAGTATTTTAAAACATATCATAGATCATGTTAGATATATTATGGCCCAAGTGGCCTAAATTAATTGTACGCTCATGTATTTGTAGAACAATTAATTATTCTCTAGTATATAAATCATACATTGGGTTTGATCATAACACAAATATAATTGATACAAGTACTTAATATAATATGTAGTCATTTAGGATTTTCATACCGTGAACCACGTGTGTATTATCTTTTTCATACTTCCGTTTATCATTCAATTGTCATACAATTACACAACAACTTTAACAAAGTGGATGTCATAAATTGAAATTCTATTGTATCAATAAAAAAATAAAAAAAAGTAATATAGATGCATGCCAACCCTCTTACCAATTTACTAGAATTTAGGACTAACGAATCAAAGCACATTCACATAAAATAAGAATTAAAACATTCACACAAGAGATAAAGCTAAGTGTGGTTCATCCAACTTCATGCTTCCATTCACTAATAATATAGCTTTGTATAGCTTGTTCATCAAAAAAATATAGCTTTATATAGCCTTATAGTACCAATAGCCTTATAGTACCAATAGCCTTATAGTTTAATTAGCACCTTCTTATGCATAAAGTGCTTGGAGGTCTATGTGAGAAAGAGTATAAGCTATACGTGGAGTTAGTAGCATAATGTAACTATCTCAATACAACTTTATCGTTTTATGAAACATTAAAAACAGACTATAAAAACCAAGAATAAGGGCAGATTAATTACTTGCCACATGCACCAAGCTGAGAAGTCTCGGTTCCTCCACTTCCTTCCATTTTTGAGGCAAAGAGAAGAATCAAAATGAAGAAAACCATTGAAATGAACTTCTTAAAGGCCATTGTTTTCGCACATAAAAGCATATAAGTCTGCAACATGATATATTGTATATATAACCGAAGAGCAGCTGCCTTTCATTTTCTTAATTATCTCAATCAAAGTCTTCTTTGATTGGGTTAAGTAAAATTTTCAAAGTCTTTCTCTTTGCCATGCCTATTAATGTACAGTTTATTTTGAAAATGTCTAACCTAAATCCCCATGGTGACCTTCTTGAGGATCTGAAAGGCCAGCTTACTTCATGTAGTAGTACTAGTAATTGGAATTGCATGGCATGTTTATGTGGTAAAAATGCAAACAAACATGCACATTAATTACTTAGTTAATTAGTACTACTTCCGTTCTAAATTGTTAATAACGTTTAAAAAACTCAGCCTTTTAAGGAAATACTATTTATTGTCTTATCTCTTAATTTAAAAGATACAAGTTCCAAAATTACCCTTAAATAAAGTTTTCAAAAAATAAAAGTTTAAATGCTCTCGAAAATAAGGTAGTGGCATAATCAAAAACTCAATAAATTAATACTAGCTTTTAATTTTAAAAACATGACAAAATTGTGTAAGTTTGTAAATAATTTTATAAGATATCAAATTATAATTTTTAATTTATTGATGATATAAATAGTCTATTTTGTTGTAAAAGTTTATAAAAGTTTTAAAATTAATTACAAGGTTGGTAAATCTAAATTTTATAAGTGCATAAACAAAAATTATTTTATCTATTTAACTAAATGATATAATTTCGAATAGAATTTAGTTATTAATTATTAGAATAGATTTGTGAATGACTAAAATATTTTAGTTCTAGTATTTATTGTATGTAAGAAGAATAGATTAATCAAACAACTCGTAAACAAGTTGAACTTTGTTTAACAAGAAAATGGATCAAACTATTAAATGTGTAATTTAGTTTAGCAATAAGTTCAAGCTCAACTTGTGTTGGAGGTAAAATTTATTTGAATATTCATGAATTTTTAATACTAAACTTGATCACTTCGACTCAACTCATTTACAACCTTACCTAGCTACTACTGACCAGACACCTCCAACTCCCTTAGGTGGCTACGCGCTTGCTTAAGCCTCCCAAGCCTCCACTATTTAAGTCACACACAGTATACTCTTGGTATCTAATAATTTTCGAACAATGTGTCCTTGATAAAGCCACATAAGTGTCCTCCAACACTACCACATTTCCTCTTCAACCTCTGCAACATTTCTTTCATAGCATCTCCAGCAGACTAGGCAAATTTTTCTTTCCATTAGTGTATGACACTATTTTTCTTCTCCAACAAATAAAAAAAAGTCACACTATTTGACTGCCATGCGTCATGAGTTGGTTAGTTACCTAACCATTATTGACTCACATTAAACCTTCCTTGAGTGACATGACCTTTTAACCAGTAATGGTTTTCAGACAAGTGCAAGTCCCGTATAAAAAGGAAGATAGACTTAACTCAGTACTTTTACTGCATCTATTATTACATAATTTTAGAAAATTTTTGAGATTATTTTCATGAGAAATATAAAATACTGTAAAAAAATTAGTTATTTTTTTTTCTTTTTTCATATAAAATTTCTAAAAATATTTTATAAATTAATGCCCTTAAGATATCTGTTAAATTTTTTCATATAAATATCCATTAAGGGAATGATTTAACAATTCAATAGTTCAACCCTTGGTTCATTAACCATTTATATTAATAATTGAATTAAATTAAAAAAAAAGAATATATATATCTATATATATATATATATATATATAATAACTAAAAATAGGACGCTTGAATTTATTTATTTATTTATTTTTTTTTGTTGAGGAAAAGGACACTTGAATTAATCGTTAGACTACTTACTTCTTATTCCTTTCTTAATCTTAGAACATATTTATTAAATTTAATAAAATTTTTTGTTGTACTTCTATCGGTTATAAAAATACTTCAATTACGTCTTTAACTATGTTTATAATTTTTTATACTAATTTTTATCATAATAAATATAGCGTACTTGTAAAATAATAATAATAAAAATTTTGACTTGGTCCATTAGGAAACAAACGGCTAACTAGTTTTCTTGTTACTTTTTTTTTACTAATGGTAGATCTAATTGGTGGTAGTTGACCAAGAGCCTTATAACTTAATTGATTGATATTTTATAGTGTTTCCAACGAAAACATTCCGAACTCAAATTCTTCCTTGTGTCATGCAAGGAGTCTAATTCCTTTGTTGTTTGCCGTGAAATTCAAGGACTTGTAAACTAAGTCCCACTTGGTTTAGGGCTTGAGGTAGCTGACCTATGCTAGTATATATGTACATAGGTTCTCAATCTCTTGTATTTGGGTAGCCATATAATAGTAAGGACGAGTGGTGCTACAAGATTAGTGCAAATGCCTCTATTCTTTATGTGAGAGAGTCAATGGTGTATTTGGGGTTTGGGTCTTGCAAGAGTGACTGTGTGTTACTATTGTAATCTCCTTATTTATAGTGGAACTTTCTCTATCACTGCCTATGGATGTAGGAATATATGCAACAAACTTGGCCCCATCTTTGAATGCTTTGATTTTATCCCATTATTTCCCCTCACATTTTTTGTTTATTAGACCTCCAAGGAACTTCATGCACAAAATGAAAACATAGGGACAGATTGGATCTCCCTGTCTAATGCCCCTTGATCCTGTTTATGGTTAAAAAGAATCCGATCTTTCACCATTAAAGAGAAGGGAATTGAAGAGGAAGTCGTTATACAACTCAGAATTAGCTCAATAGTCTCGGAACAAAAGCTTTTTCCAAATCAATTTTAATAATCATGAACTCTCCTTCATCCTTGCCTTTCTTTTTGTTAAGATAGTAGAGTAGTTCCTGTACTATCACAACATTATCTGTTCCCCTTTTGCCTGGAATGAAAGCTATTTGGAGAGAGGAAATAAGGGAAGATAAAAGGGGTTTTAATCTTTTTTTTTTAATATATTTTTTTTAATTTTATACAGATGGGGTTTTAATCTTTGAGTCCTGTAAAATGGGGTTTTTTTAGAACATTTTTTAATGAACCATCTTAGGGAAGGTTTTTTTTTTTTTTTTTTTTTTTTTTTCTTTTTTTTTAGGAATCTTAGGAAAGTTTTGATACTATTTTCATGGAAAATATAAAAAACTTGTCAAAAAAATTAGTTGTTTTTTTTTTTTTTGGTAAATTGCAAATTATACCTCTAAAGTTTAGGAGTATTTGGATTTTATACCTTGAAGTTTTAGAATTTGAATTTTACCCATTAAAGTTTGGGGGTGTTTTGATTTTACATTCTAATATTTTCAAAATCTAAATTTTACCCTTATATTTTAAGAGTATTTGGATTTTACTTCATAAAGTTTGAGGGTATTTGGATTTTACACTCTAAAGTTTCAAAATTTGCGGGTGTAAAATTCAAATACTCCCAAACTTTAGGGGGAAAAATCCAAATTTTGAAATGTCAAGATGTAAAATTCAAAAACCCCCAAACTTTAGGGGGGTAAATTTCAAAATTTGAAATTTCAGGGTGTAAAATCCAAACACTTACAAACTTTAGAGGGTAAAATCTAAATTTTGAAATATCATGGTATAAAATTTAAACATTCCCAAATTTCAAGGGATAAATTTCAAACTTTGAAACTTTGGGGTGTAAAATCCAAACACTCTCGAACTTTAGGGTGTAATTTGCAATTTACTATTTTTTTTTTCTTTATCAATAAAAAGTTTCCAAACATATTTCATAAACTAATGCCTAGAGGAGCTCCATTAACTTTTCCCTTAATTTTAAAACCAAAATCTTGGACACAATTTTATATATCATGTACAAGTACAAGGGCTTATGGGGGCGAAATTGGTTTATCATCTTAAAAGTTACTTTATCAATTATATCATAACATTTTATAATACACCCAACATCCCAATTTTTATTTATCTCATCTATTTATTAAAATATTAATTTCACCAACTCTTCCTCTTCATAAAAAATAATTAAAAATACCCACCCACCACCATAAAATACAATATAAACCTTTTACAAGTTTTTATAGTTCTATCATAAAAATAGGATGGCACTGTAGCACAATTGCAAATTTTTTTGCAATTGCAAGACCGAGTAATGGGGGGTTTTGAGGCTCTAATGCTAAATATTACGTACCAACATATGGCATTTACAAGTAGGAATGGCAACGGGTCGGGTTCGGGCCGGGTTTTTTCATACCCGGACCCGGCCCGTGGGCCAAGACTCGCGGTCCGGACCCAGCCCGTTTGCTAAACGGATTTTTTTCCCGAACCCGGACTCACCCCCGCTGGGCCCCGTCCCTCATGACCAGCCCAGCCCAAAATCAGAAACAAAAATTTTGATTTATGATTTTTTGGCCCAAAATCACAAACACAAATCCAAACACAATCACAAATATAAACATAGAAATCACAAACACAGATTTCAGATCTACAATTTTCCCTTTCAAAATCACAAACCAAACACAAATTTCAGATTTATGATTTTCATTTTTCCCTTTCAGAAATCATAAACACAAACACAAACTCACATGATTGACATTATATGGGTGAAGCAGCTTAATGGACACCAATTATCTAACATTCAACAGTCAAATTACTACCATAAAAATGGAATCAAAGATTAAAGGATCAAAATGAAAATTTTGAAACATAAAGGGCCAAAATGAAACCAACCCTGAACTTTAAAGATCAAAAGTATACCTTAGTCTTGAAAAAATAATGAGCTATCATCAGGTAAGAGTGCATCAAATATTAAGAAAAAGGAAATTATAGAAAACGAGTGAACACACACACACACACACACACACACATATTTGCGTCATCAACTTATTTTGATCAAATTTTCATTAAACGTCTTTAATCCATTCCGTCCAATTCCTTACATTTAAAGAATGAAAATTTGAGTTTTTGATGAAAATAGAAGAATGAGCGTTATCTTATAACCATTTCATTCCCTCATAATTAAACTTGGAAATAATGAGGAAATAAAAAGAATATTATTAGAAGATTTTTTTTTTTTTGCCATTTCATTCCTTTCCACCATTTAATCAATATATAACATCAAATGCACATATTTCCCAAAATAGAAAAAGAAAAGTTCTAAAACAAACATGTTCAAGTCGAGGAAAAAAATCAAGTCAAGAAGCTTTAAAGCTTGCCTGGGGTGAGATAGCCATATGTGCCTGCAATTGTTGTCCAGTTAGATGAATCAAGCATTAAGAACCTTGCAGTGCCAAAATCAGAGATACAGGCTTTAAGGTCGGAGCTCATCAAAACATTATTGCTTGAGATTTCTCGATGAATTACAGGTGGAAGACAATCATGATGCATATAAGATAAAGCATAGGCCACACCTTTAACAACTTGTATCCTAGTTGTCCAGTCTAACTCCATTGCTTCTGTTCTACTTAGCATATCAGCTAAGCTTCCTCTTTCCATGAATTCATAAATCAAAAACATGTGAACTTCATGGAAACAAAAGCCAAGGAGCTTCACAATGTTCCGATGTCTTATTTTTGTTAATGTTGCTAACTCATTGCTAAAGCTTTTTATATTGTCAGTTCCTATGCCTTCAGCTTGGGAACTGAGCTTCTTGACTGCTAATACTTGAGCGCCTCGTATTTCCACTTTGTAAACTTTTGCAGATGCCCCCATTCCAATACAGTACATGTCATCAAAGTTGTTTGAAGCTTCAAGGATGTCTTCATACACGGCATTCCCATTAAAGTGCCATATGTAGAACGGATTTTCAATCTTCGATGTGCTTTCAACTTTCGACATATTTCTTGAATGCTTCTTTTGGATAAATACAAAAATTCCGACAAAGGCAAATGAAATTGAGAATGCACTGACTATAGAAGCAACAACGACTATTAGAATTTTGCTTTTCTTATTTCCACCACCCTTCTTAATAACTACGGCATTGCATGGTCGCAAACCTTGGATTTCACCACATAGATCTTTGTTGTTACTGAAAGCCCCCAGCGTAGCTGATCGAAAGATTTTTCCCTCAGGAAGAGGACCCTCTAAATTGTTGTTTGACAGGTTGATGCTCATCAAGCTCAACATGCTGCCTAGTGACAAGGGGACTGAACCATTGAGGTTATTGTTGGAGATGTTCAAGTGTTCCAAATCTGAAAGGCTCCCAAGCTGTGGTGGTATCCCTCCCATCAGTGAATTGAAACTCAAATCAAGATATTGTAAGGCTCGAAGATTACCAATTTGGTAGGGAATCGTCTCATTCAAGCAATTCTTGCTTAAAGATAAACTTTGGAGCTTCCAACGGTCCCCTATTTGATTTGGAATCGGCCCACCAAGCATGTTTATGGAAAGGTCAAGAGACTCCAACTCGAACAGTCCTCCAATTCCTGCCGGTACCTCTCCAGAAAGCTTGTTGTCTTTCAAAATTTGCTTTATTAAATTGGATAACTTTCCAATTTCTACTGGTATGTCACCAGACAATTGATTGGAAGAAACGTCAAGGTATCCCATTTTGCTCAATCGAAGAATCTCATTGGGGATTTTGCCACTGATCATATTCCCAGCAACTCTCAGCACTATCTAGTTTTGGCTCTCACCCCAGTTTGGTGAGAGTTTACCTCTCAACCTGTTGTAACTCAAATCAATATAAGTAAGGTTTGGGTAAACCCCAAAATCTTGGTCTATATATCCTGTTAGTTGGCTATGTTCAAGCCGGACCCTATATAAGGTTCGACAGTTTTTAAGACTAACTGGGATAGGACCAGTGAAATTGTTAAGTGGCCAGTGAAGTTGTTCTCAGCCAGGTGTAGAGTAACTAAGGAAGAAAGGTTTCCTATTTCTTCTGGAACAGAATCAGATAACTTGTTTTTTCAACAAGAACAATTCTGTTAGTTTTAGAGTCCCAATACTAATGGGGATTTGTCCCGAAAGCTGATTTTGAGCAAGACGAAGAATGGTTAAGTCACTCAAATTACCCAAGGATGAAGGGATAGGACCAAAAAAGTAATTCCCATCCAAAGCCAGTAGAGCCAGGTGTTTCAGATTTCCTATTTCTTCAGGAATTCTGCCAACAAGGCCATTAGTTTGGAGGAGAAAATTTTTTAGACTAATGAGTCCGGTTTTAGACTTACTGGTTCCATCAGGGAACAAACGGCTATCTAGTTTTCCTGTTATATTGTTTTGGGAAACATCAAGCTCATAAACTTTTGTGAGATTAGCCAGAGAAAGTGGGAGCGACCCATTGAAGAAATTAATGGAAAGGTCAAGAAATTGGAGTTTAGAAAGTGTGCCAATGTTCATTGGTATGGTGCCTTTGAGTTGGTTTGATCTAAGATCAAGGTGAAGAAGGTTTGGAAAGGAGAGGAAATCTAAGTTTTCGAGGGTACCTCTCAATCCAGTGTAATTAAGCTTTATTTCAGTCACACTCCCTTCAGTGTTGCATGCTATTCCCCGCCATTTGCATGGACTTGAAGCTCTACTTGAATTGAATTGTGCTACCCATGACTTCAGAATTGGTTGATCTGCTGGGAGGCTTTTTTTCCATTTGAGTAGAGCCTCAACTTCTGCCTTTGGATTAGCCTTGCAGGAGGATAGCTAAAAAAACCAGCAAGCAACTAAGAGAAAAAGTGAAACATGTTTTGGGTTCTTTCCTTGGCAAGCCATAGCTCAGAAGTCAGAACACTTTTTTCTGTTTTTTCAAGTGCTAATGACTTCTATCAACTTCACTTAAATAACACTACCCCTTAAGGGGCTTCTAGCTCAATTGGTATTTTTTAATATTTTCAATAAAAACATTTAAGATTTAAATCCTTAGTTTCTCATTGTAACTATAGAATTATTAAAATATTTTTAGCCCCTTAAGAGTAATCTTTCTTGAAGAATTTTAGCCCCTTAATTTTTTTTATTAAAATATTTTTTAACTAAAGAATTTTAATTTCATAAAACGCAAATATATAAACAAAAGTTTTACTCACATTTTAATATTTTGAGGGTCAAATTTAAATATTTATTATACAAATAAATAAATTCATGTGAGGCCATGGTCCACTTGATCCCAACATGAGTTGGTATTTGATCATGTGATTAAAAATACACAAAATTATTTAAATTGTTACGTAATAAATTTAAAAAGCATATCCGGCCTTTTTCTGATTTCATCTAATAAGCCACAATCGTGTATCTCACTGACAAATGGTAGAGAGGTCACTTCTCTTGAGTTCAATCTGTTTCCAAAACAAATGGCCAAAAATTTCAATAATGTCGACATTGTCCTGTTAGCATTGCGGCCATTGAACTTTAGGCACGAAGAATTTTTTTTGGGATTTTAGCAAGGAAGTCAATACAGTACTGGAGGTTATACCAGTTTGGCTAGCGGTACGATATATTTTAGGTACCGGTTAATATCGGTGTACCGTTTCGGGTTTACCGCTATTTTATATATTATATATTATATATATATATATATATATATATATATAGAATCACATACCCACATATAACATACCCATTCTCAGCATAAAAATAAAAAATAAAATAATATATTTACTCTGAATCATAGACCCATGAGGAGGCACGCTACAACGAAACAAACATACCCATTCTAAAAAAAATTAAAAATACCCATTCTCTGGTCTCTGAGTCACAGATCCACAACAAACATGAGTCGAAGGGCCCAAGGCCCTAAAACCCAAAACAAAAAAACAGAGAGAAGGGAAAGGGAAAGCGAAAAGGGAAAGAAAAAAGAATCCTCTCGGTGATTCTGATTTCTGATTCAGAACAGAGGCAAGCGAGGGGCCGAGAGTGCGAAGCCGAGACCCTAGACAAGGAATGAGAAGCCAAGACAGAGCAGAGTGAGAAGCTGAGGCAGAGCAGCTAGAGACTTTGAGACAGAGAAGCTGAGAGATGAGAGACACGAAGTAGCTGAGAGAGAGCGTGAGAGAAAGAAAGAAAGAGGACAGGTATCTCTTGAAAACTTGTCAAAATCACAAAAAATGTGGCTTGGATGTGTTTCGGTCCGGTATCTCTTTACTGGCCGAAACGGCTAGATTTCGCCGGTACGGTTGGTACTCGTCCAGTAAGGCCGGTATTTTTTCTAGTAGGAAATAGAGGGAGTACTCATACCAGTGCACTGGCTGGTATGGTACGGTATCGTCTTCACTCATTTTAGAACGTACTTGATTATTTATTTGGGATATAGGCCATATTGACTAAGGTCAATTAGTTGGAGACTGTTTATGAGAAATTTGTTCAAATTGATACTCTCTCTCTTAAAAAACAAGTGGCGCCAGGCACTCATTAGAAACAAAGTAACAAGATTTGGGAGTGGTGACGGTGTATTTGAAGTTAACTACAAAATAGTCAAGCTGATGGCAATACATGCATGAACTTGAGCAATAATAGGCATAGCTTTCATGCTATAGGTTTTCTAGAGATAAGGTCAGGAACTTCCGGTCTCTTCCAACAACTCATAGAGTCATAGTTGACTCTAGCCCAAGAGAGAACCAGTAAATCGGGAAAAAGTCCTTCGGTGATGAATATTGACAAAAGGCATGCTTCAGAAGTGAAATTCAACAAAGAAAAAATTGAATGCCAAAAATTTCAAAGAAGTCATTGGTTGATAGGACGAACTCATGATTTCAAGTTAGGGAGGCTGGAGTATAAGAAAAAAGAAAATTTTGAACTTGTTAATGAAATTACTTTTTTATCTATCAGTAACAGTTAGTAATAATTTAATACTTTATTTTTATTATGAAAATATTATGTACATAGTATTTCTAAAAAAAATAAAAAAAATTGAAGTAAGCATTAATAAATAAATAAAAAATTTGGGTTAAGGATATACCTAATATAATTTTTTTTCAAAAGCCCTGGAGGCCCAGCCCCCCTCCATGGGTCTGTCTCTGTCTATATGAAATAAAAATTTTCAATCCCAACGTCGTATATATGTTCCATTGTTCCATTAGCCAGTCTTTAGAATATAATAATCACAAATATTCGGAGAAAGAATTTTTTCGTGAACAGGTTTTGAAGCAATAGCGAAAATGAGTTTTATATAAAATGATGACGAGGGAGAAATTTTAAAGACAAAAGTCGTGCTTAATGTGCTAGTGTAAAGAAAAAAAGAAATTGAAGAAAGATAGTATTTTGGCAACAGCAATATATAGCTAAAATCCTCTCTTTCTAAAAATGATTTGGAATAGAGGTAGAAGGTGAATATTTATAGGTCCAAACTAGGGTTTTGGAGGGTTCTTTGAGGATTCTAAAGCCTCCTAGATGATTAGGCAACATCCCTCATAGGTATTGATCATTTTGAGCTTAAATATGAAAATAGAGTTTTTGGTAGCTTTGTGTACATATGTATTGTTATTTGTTCATGTGTACACATGAATAGTAGATGCATACATGCTCCAATGTCTTGAACACAAATAGCCACTCTAAATTCATATAATTATAACTCATGGTTTTAAAAAACCAAAATGGTTAAAGAATTGAAAACAAGTTTGGTTTTCAGTTTTTACCTATTGAACCACCAGTTTTCCCAAATTGATTTCGAGTTTGGTTCTTGGTTCAATCGGACAGTCCAATCTGGTTTCTAAAACAATGTTATAACTTAATTCATTTTAATCTAAATTTGGTTAAAATTGTATCCATTTTGAAGTCATAGATATCTACTTTTCAATGAAGTAAGTATCAAAATTTGTCATGGTTGAAAAGATATGAGCAAATGAGTGATCAAGTTTCTTTTTCTAGCATTGCCTTTGTTGGGATTTGTGCCATAGAATCCTATTGTATGATGCTATGTATGATATTAAGTGTGACATTATGTTTGATATTATGTATGACTTAATATTATAATTAATAAATTTGTTTTATTATTATCTGAAATAATGGTAACATGAATATTCGGACATTGTCATATAGTCCATGAGATGCATAGTATATGATTTATGTGAAAAGTCACAGAAGATATAAATCACAAGTTCTTTGTAAACTCAGAATTATAGTTCATAGTCAGTAATGAAATTGGACATTTCATCTGCGAAGACTATAACATATCAACTACGATGATTTGTCTTGATCATGGAAGTGGAGACTTCTAGTTGATGTGTTAATATGTTTTAAGAGTTAAGACATATTGAACTGGACCGCTGTGAGATTTATTATTCTCCTAAAGACTGTCAAATGAATAATAAATTTCACGACTTACATTTGCATGAACTCTTAATCCTGAAAGAATAATGGACTTGATCATAAGGTGTAGGCTGCTTTGATATATCAGGAGTGAGATCTATAGTAACGGTCAAAACCTCAGTATGTTGGGCAGCCACATTTAGTGTTGATGGAACATATATTCTCAAAACGGAATTCATAGTCTCTTAAAGGATATATAAAATATTCATCTGAGATAAGTTTAATGAGTTTGTTATTCAGAGAGTTAGGCCTAACCACTTTAGTAATTAGTTACTAAAGTATATATTTATGAAATTAGATTTCATAAATATATGATGAATAACTTAAAGGATTAAACCGGGTACTCAAGGATTAAGATGTAGTAATTCACAAAGTGGCAGTCTTCATTCAAGACTTTGTGTTACTACGAATATTTTATGAAGGGGTTGCATGTATAATAAAGTCTTGGGATATAAATTATAGATAAGACCTAGAGTGCAACTATATTTATATAGTGGTATTAAATATAGTTAATGGTAACTTTAGACTTGTCAAGAGTTGACAGAAAAGCCCAAGGCCCATTGGAGCTAGTGTCTTATTGGTCCCTTTTGGTCCCACTTCAAGCCACACACTTAAGCCCAATTGGTAAGGCCCAAAAGGGCAGTCCAATTAGATAATTGGTTAGATACAAAAGGGAAAAACGTTCAGAATTGAAAATGGTGAGAAAACATCATTGTGAAGTGGTGTGTATGTGAGTTTTTGTCACTCACTAGTCATCCCTTTATTACCGATTGAGAGACCACATATCTTGGGCATCTAATGGAATTGGAGTGAAGATTGAAAGTCTTCTCAAGAATTTCTGGTCTTCGGTTTTGAATTTCACCGCTTCAAGGTACATTTTCTTGTTCTCTAATTCAGAAACTTATATGGCACATGTTATCAATTGTGAATGAAGTAGATCCGTTTAAACTTATTTTTCCGTTGCATTCACTCATGTTTCCATCAAATGGTATCAGAGCGGTCTTCAATTTCCAATATGTATAACATGTTTTATGAGTTTTGGAATTAGAGATAATAGTTTCAATATGTTAGAAGATTATATATGTATTTAATTTTCTGCGTGGTTGTTGAAACTATGATTTGATAAAAACTGATATTGATGTTATGATGTTGTTTAAATTTGATTTAAGAATGTTAAATTGAATTTTAAGGCTATAGCATCAATGGAATTCAGTTTTGATATCAAATTCTGTCAGTCATGTTCATATGGTATTTGTTTGTTCATAGAAAAACCGTTGAAACTGTTCAGAGTTTTCCTTCAAAAAACTGAAAACACGGGTTTTTCGCGAGTGTGCTTAGTCGCGACATACCCGCGAGACAGTAGCGAAAGTTTTTGTCTGATTTTTGAGTTTTTACTATTTTGCATTAACTCAATTTCGCGGGAAGTGCTTAGTCGCGACATACTCGCGAGAAAGTAGCGAAAGTTTCTGTCTGAATTTTGTGTTTTCACTATTTTTTCTTACGCCTTTTCGCGAGAAGAGCTTAGTCGCGAGATACTCGTGAAAATGCCACTGAAGGGAATTTCTGACTTTTTCTAAGTGTTTTCATATGTAAAAAGTGCAAGGTAATGTGTAATTAAATTATGCATGTTTTAAAACTAAAGACCTTTCCTTTAAAACATCTAGTGGGAGAGAGATACAAGAGTTGGATCTCACGGCCTCCATTGTCGGTTCATAGTAGTATGGAATAAATACTTTGTCTTTGCTTCGAGCTTAGCATTCCATGCGGAGAGTATTTATTTCATGGTACTACAAGATTGAATTTCTTGGTTTATAGTGGTTTGATCAAACACCTTGTCTTAGCCTCGAGTTTTGCATTCCATGCGGAGAGTGTTTTGAATCATGGTACTACAAAATAAACTTGTTAAGGGGATGAAATGTGGCTACACATGATTCTAGACAATGGTATACACTAGACTAAATATTATAGTATCCTCTATGCTGAGTTCTTACTATCATTATTTAGAGGCCAAATGTATAACGGCATATTATTAGTGTTTGATAAGAGTTATCATGATAGCACTAATGATGAGAATAGTTCTCAAACAATCATAGTATTTTATATTCACTCTATACTGAGGGATATTGAATATGGGATTGAGTTGTCATTGCATATATTATATTATGGTTTTATTAAGGTTCCATACTATATGTTTATATGCTAAATAGATAATGTCCAGTATACTTATAATATTCATGTTTATTGTTTTCAGATTTGAACATGGCATCTTTTAGCCCACTTGTTACCATTCTTAATCAAAACAAATTGACTGGATCCAATTATGTTGACTGAAAAAGAAATTTGGACATAGTTCTCACTGCTGAAGAGCACAAATATATGCTTACTAAACCATGTCCTAGCTTTCCTTCATTAGATGCTCCTCTTGAGGAAAAACAGCAATATAATCGTTGGCAGAAATCTAATGAGATGGCCAAGTGCTACATCCTAGCATCTATCTCAAATGTTCTACAGCATCAAATGCAAGATGTAGAACTAGTTTCGGACATTATGCTAAGTTTGAAAGAGATGTTTGGTGAGCAAGGCCGCTCAGCAAGGCAAGAAACCATGAGACAAATTTATAATAACAAAATGGCTGAAGGTAGTTCAGTGAGGGAACATTGTCTTACAATGATTTCCAATCTGAATACATTGGAAGTTTTAGGTGTCGATATTGATGGAGAATCCCAAGTGGATATGATACTCCAGTCACTACCGGAATCATTCAAGGAATTCAGACTCAATTATAATATGAACAAAAAGATTTACTCTTTGTCTGAATTAATGAATGAGTTGGTAGTGGCGGAAGGCATTCTTGGTACTTCTAATATTGAAGCCAATGTGGGTGAAGCTTCTACTTCTTAATCTAAGTCGAAAGGCAAGGGTAAGAAGAAGAAGAAGAAGAAGAAGGACTTCACCAAGTAAGAGGGTAAACAAATTGTCTTAGGGGTTGTTGATAAAGGAAAGAAGATCAAAGGAAAGTGTTTCCATTGTGGTGAGAAAGGACATTGGAAGAGGAATTGTCCAGTTTTCAAGGCTGCCAAGAATAAAGGTATGAACAATACATTCCTTCTTGAAATATGTTTGGTACAGAATCCCACGGATTCCTGGTGTATGGATTCAGGTTGTACTAATCATATCTGCAATTTCTTGCAGGGGTTCCAAGAGACCAGAAAGCTTAAAGAAGGGGAGTTGTTTCTTACTTTGGCTGATGGGAGCAAGATTCTAGTTGTAGCTGTTGGTGTTTTTAATTTATGTTTTGTATCTAGAGTTCTAATATTAGAAGACTGTTTATATGTACCTAATGTTCGTAGGAATTTAATTTCTGCTACTTACTTAGGTAAACATGGATATGGTGTTATCTTAAAAGACAATGTTGTAATAAAGAAGGATAAAGTGTTTATCTGTTCTGGTAATATTGTGGATGGTCTTTATATTTTAATTCCTGATAAGCATGAATTATATAATTCTGAATTAGATAATGACTCTAATGTAAAATCATTAAAGAGAAAATTTCCTTCTACTAGTGATGCATATCTTTGGCACTTGCGTTTAGGTCATATTAATTCAAATAGGATTCAAAGACTGATCAAAGATGGACTCTTAGAGCCCATGGACTTTGATAAATTTCCAGTTTGTGAATCTTGTTTGGAAGGTAAAATGACCAAACGATCTTTTAATGCAAAAGGTAGAAGAGCCCAAGATTTGCTAGAGCTAGTGCATTCTGATGTTTGTGGTCCTATGTCAATCCAGGCAAGAGGAGGGTATGAGTATTTCATTACTTTCACTGATAATTACTCAAGAGATGGTTATGTGTACCTAATGAAACGTAAGTCCGAAGCTTTTGAAAAGTTCAAAGAGTTTAGGGCTGAAGTTGAGAATCAATTAGGTAAACACATAAAAGCCATTCGATCTGATCGAGGTGGTGAATACCTTCTTGGGGATTTCAAGGATTACTTAACTAAGAATGGGATTGTATCCCAATTAACTGCACCTGGAACTCCACAACAAAATGATGTAGTAGAAAGAAAGAATAGGACTCTTTTAGAAATGGTTAGGTCCATGATGATTTATTCAACTCTACCTATTTCTTTTTGGGGATATGCCTTAAACACTGCAATGTATCTTCTGAATTTAGTACCTTCGAAGTCTGTTCCTAAAACACCTGTGGAGTTGTGGAATGGGCGTGAGCCTAGTATGAGACATCTCTATATATGAGGTTGTCCAGCACATATGTTGAAAGGAAAGTCTGACAAGTTACAGTAAAAAATAGAAGTAATTTTCTTTGTAAGGTATCCAAAAGGAACAATTGGAGGTTTATTCTATAGTCATAAAGATAATAAAGTGTTTGTTAGCACAAATGCAAAATTCTTAGAAAATGACTATATGAATAATTATACTCCTAGAAGTAGAGTTGTTTTGGCTGAAATGAATAAACTTGTAAATAAACAACAAATAGATGAAACTAGGAATGATGTGGCTGTATTAGATACACCACAAGATACTACTCATGACATGTCTAGTACTCAGGTGCCTCGTCGTAGTGGGAGAATTGTTCGGCATCCTATAAGATTCATAGGTTTGGGAGAAATTTATGAAGCTATCTCAGAAGAGGTTGAATCGGATCCCTACACATATGATGAAGCAATGAATGATATAGATGCACATCATTGGGTCCAAGCTATGAAATCTGAATTAGATTCCATGTATTCGAATCAAGTTTGGGATCTTGTAAAGGCGCCTAACGGCATTAAACATGTTGGTTGCAAATGGGTTTATAAGAGGAAGAGAGGGATAGATGGAAAGGTTGAAACCTTTAAAGCAAGGCTAGTGGCGAAAGGGTATACACAAAAAGAAGGTATTGATTATGATGAAACCTTTTCTCCAGTAGCAATGCTTAAATCTATCAGAATTCTCTTATCCATTGCTGCTCATTTTGATTATGAGATTTGGCAAATGGATGTCAAGACTGCATTTCTTAATGGCAATCTTGAAGAGGAAATCTATATGATGCAACCAGAAAGTTTCATAGCAAAGAACCAAGAGCATATGGTATGCAAGTTGAAAAGGTCCATTTATGGACTTAAGCAAACATCTAGATCATGGAACATCAGATTTGATCAAGCAATCAAGTCATTTGGTTTTGAACAAAATCTTGATGAACTATGTGTGTACAAAAGACATCAAGATAAAGTAGTAATGTTCCTAGTGCTTTATGTTGATGATATTCTACTCATTGGAAATGATGTAGGGGTAATGTCATCAGTAAAGGTGTGGTTGTCAAGCCAATTTGATACGAAGGACTTGGGTAAGGCTAACTTTATTCTAGGGATCAAGTTTTGGCGAGATCGCAAGAATAAGATGTTAGGTTTATCACAAGCTGGATATATAGATAAAGTTCTAGAACGGTTTAGCATGCAAAACTCCAAGAAAGGATTACTTCCTTTCAGACATGGAGTTCCTCTGTCTGATGACCAAAGGCCTAAGACTCAAGTGGAAGTGGATAAGATGAGACAAGTTCCTTATGCTTCTGCAGTAGGAAGTCTCATGTATGCCATGCTTTGTACTAGACCAGATATCTGTTATTCAGTTGGCATGGTCAGCCGATATCAATCAAATCCAGGACCAAAACATTGGCAAGCTGTAAAGCATATTCTCAAGTATCTACGAAGAACGAGAGATTATATGCTTGTTTACCGTTGTGAGGATTTAATTCCCATTGGCTATACAGATTCAGACTTTCAATCAGATCTAGATTTCAGAAAATCCACTTCAGGATGTGTTTTCACCTTGGGAGGTGGAGCCATTAGTTGGCGGAGTATTAAACAATCTTGTATTGCAGACTCCACCATGGAAGCAGAATATGTTGCTGCTTGTGAAGTAGTAAAGGAAGCTGTATGGCTCAAGTAGTTCCTTTCTGACCTTGGTGTAATAAGAATGGAGCAAGTTCCAATCACATTGTTTTGTGATAACAGTGGAGCAGTTGCACAATCTAAAGATCCAAGGAATCACAAGAAAGGAAAGCACATTGAGAGAAAATATCACATCATTCGAGACATCATTGCTCGTGGAGATGTGATGGTAGCAAAGATTGAAAGTGCAAGCAATCTAGCAGGTCCCTTTACCAAAGCCTTGCCTCAAAGGATCTTCGAGTCACATTTGGAGGGAATGGGAGTTAGATTAGTGCACAATAGTCTTTAGGGCAAGTGGGAGATTGTTGGGATTTGTGCCTTAGAATTCTATTGTATGATGCTATGTATGATATTAAGTGTGACATTATATTTGACATTATGTTTGACATTATGTTTGACTTAATATTATGATTAATAAATTTGTTTTATTATTATCTGAAATAATGGTAACATGAATATTCGGACATTATCATATAGTCCATGAGATGCATAGTATGTGATTTATGTGAAAAGTCACAGAAGATATAAATCACAAGTTCTTTGTAAACTCAGAATTATAATTCATAGTTGGTGATGAAATTGGACATTTCATCTGCGAAGACTATAACATATCAACTACGATGATTTGTCTTGATCATGGAAGTGGAGACTTCTAGTTGATGTGTTAATATGTTTTAAGAGTTAAGACATATTGAACTGGACCGCTGTGAGATTTATTATTCTCCTAAAGACTGTCAAATGACTAATAAATTTCACGACTTACATTTGCATGGACTCTTAATCCTGAGAGAATAATGGACCTGATCATAAGGTGTAGGCTGCTTTGATATATCAGGAGTGAGATCTACAGTAACGGTCAAAACCTCAGTATGTTGGGTAGCCACATTTAGTGTTGATGGAACATATATTCTCAAGATGGAATTCATAGTCTCTTAAAGGAGATATAAAATATTCCCTTGAGATAAGTTTAATGAGTTTGTTATTCAGAGAGTTAGGCCTAACCACTTTAGTAATTAGTTACTAAAGTATATATTTATGAAATTAGATTTCATAAATATATGATGAATAACTTAAAAGATTAAACCGGGTACTCAAGGATTAAGATGTAGTAATTCACAAAGTGGCAGTCTTCATTCAAGACTTTGTGTTACTAAGAATATTTTATGAAGGGGTTGCATGTATAATAAAGTCTTGGGATATAATTTATAGATAAGACCTAGAGTGCAACTATATTTATATAGTGGTATTAAATATAGTTAATGGTAACTTTGGACTTGTCAAGAGTTGACAGAAAAGCCCAAGGCCTATTGGAGCTAGTGTCTTATTGGTCCATTTTGGTCCCACTCCAAGCCACACACTTAAGCCCAATTGGTAAGGCCCAAAAGGCCAGTCCAATTAGATAATTGGTTAGATACAAAAGGGAAAAACGTTCAGAATTGAAAAGGGTGAGAAAACATCATTGTGAAGTGGTGTGTATGTAAGTTTTTGTCACTCACTAGTCATCCCTTTGTTACCGATTGAGAGACCACACATCTTGGGCATCTAGTGGAATTGGAGTGAAGATTGAAAGTCTTCTCAAGAATTTCTGGTCTTCGGTTTTGAATTTCACCGCTTCAAGGTACATTTTCTTGTTCTCTAATTCAGAAACTTATATGGCACATGTTATCAATTGTAAATGAAGTAGATCCGTTTAAACTTATTTTTCCGTTGCATTCACTCATGTTTCCATCAGCCTTATAAGCTTTGAGTCATAATTACTTCCAAAGTATCAAGAATGTCTTAATTACTTGTGGTTGACATTTTTAAAGTTTCTCATTAGAAGGTAGGAGACCTCACTGATTATTGTTCCACCACTGAATATATTTCTTGTAAGGGGATGTGTTGATTTCTTAGTGAATGAATAAGCATATTGTTGCTTGATCTATTACAGAGGCTAAATGCGTGCTTTGGCCAACACCACTACTGAGCTCGTTTGGTTGAGCTCTCATCTTGAGGACATGGGCGTTCCTTTTTTAATTGTCACTTTGAATTATTGTGAAGCTCAAAATGATGTCTTCAATGAACAGAAAAATCATATTGAGATTTGAGAGTGATTGTCACTTCATTGGTCATCATCTCTTTCATGATCTTTTCCAACTTCAACCTGTGTCTTTTGATTTTCTTATCATTTTCTCATGCTTCTGTCCAAAGTCAATCTCATCTTAGGTTTGCAACCTTGAATTCAAGAGGGATGTTAGATCTATTTGGCCCAAACATGTTATTTTGTAAATTCCACACATCTGTAAGCCTATATTTGCAAAATAAGTAATCACTATAAGCCTGATTTACAGGACAAGTAACTTTACAACAATACGTCAATATCCTTAAACCATAAATGTTTTTATACCTTTTCTATTTAGTAGCATATATTGATCAGAGGCTATTTAATAATAGAAAATGTTTACAGATGCTCTAAGGGCACATTAATAATGTTATGGTATGAATCTTAACATTAGCAAAATTTATATCTTTATCGTTTTCTGAAACATTATTCTTTCGGTTTTATCGTTTTCTTAAACTTTAAAACATACAGAATATTAAAAAAAAAAAAAAAAAAGTATAGGGGCAGATTAATTACTGTCACACCAAGCTTGGAAGTCATGGTTACTCCCCTTAATTTCGCTTTTGAGGCAAAGAGAAGCATGAAAATGAAGAGAACCAATGAATTGAACTTCTTAAAGGCCATTGTTTTCGCACATAAAAGCATATATGTCTGCAACATGATACACTGTCCATATAACCGAAGAGCAGTTGCCTTTCATTTTCTTAATTATCCCATTCAAAGTCTTCTTTGATTGCGTTAAGTAAAAATTTCAATGTGTTTCTTGTTCATGAACGCATGAAAGTCGATTAGATTTAATCAAGACAATAATAATTGGACAGTCCGGCCCATTCACTTCTCTTTGCCTAGTCTATTAATGTACAGTTCAAGCTCAATTCCTCATGGGCCGTAACCTACTTGAGGATATAAAAGGCCAGCCTACTTCATGTAGTAGTAATTAGAATTGGATGGCATGTTTATGTGGTACAAGGGCCAACAAGCATACACATTACTAAGTTAATTATGTTTTTTTTTTTATTTTTTATTTTTATAATAAATCTGAAACTTGTATTTGGATGGAAAAGTGTCCTCCCTTTATATATCTGTTAGTAATTGTGGATTTACATGGTAATTTCTTTCGTTATCAATAAAATTATCTTTACATAAAAACAGTTTGTTCAATACTTGTACTGTATGAACATACAAAAGAGGTTTGATGTTGCCTCTGCGCCATCAAAAAGCTCCTACCACTAGAGCTATAAATAAATAGAAATGTTTTTGAACAGGTTGGGCTCGACTAAAAAAAATGGTTTATGTTGGCTTATTTAATAAATGAGTCAAGTTCAATCCTAAATTTAAGCTTAACTAGTAAACAAATTGACTCAAACATAATAATTCTTTTATTTTTTATTTTTGGGTTAAAAGTAAATAAAGGGGATTGATTTCAAAATTAAATCCCACAGAAAGGGATTTAGTTAGTAAAAAAATGTTTTTTATATAGTTTTTTGGCTAGGTAGATAGTAGGGGAGGAGGTAGGTGGATTTAAACCAGAAACATTGGATCATAAGAGCACACACAACTGTATTTACAAGTCCTAACCGAGATACCAAATAAAGACCATTTATAATAATTATATGTATCACATACTCAAGTAAAAATAAATGTGCCAAAATATGACATTTTCAGCTCTATCTAGTGGTTTGAATTAGGGGAAAATGTTTACTAAGGTAGACTAGTTGAGACAATATTTGAACTTAAGATCACTTGCTCTGATAACATGATAAATAATTGATTACTGAAAACTTAAAAGCTTAAACTATTACAAAATTATGAATTTAGTGATTTAATCATAATTCCAACACAACGACCATGTTTACTTAGAGCTACTTATCAAATTGTACCTTCAAGAACAAACAAATTACGAATTAAGCAAAAAGGATCATTTTCCGTATGTAGGGTGTCACTCAATCTATTATGGAAAACCCCATATTAGGTTGGGTTGGGCTTGGCCTTTTGCCACATGCTTAAAATTTTAAAATAACATTCTTTTAATTCCACAATTTATCAGAGTGGTAATGGTATTATTGTGGTGCCTAATCCCTATGTTTGTGGTTCGAACTTCACATCTCCCTCTTCTACTATATGTTTATCTAAACAACAATAACAAAAAATTCTTCTCTCAATTTTTGTGATTATTAAATTATTAAAAATTTTTTTTATAATATATATAATTTTATATATAATTATATTAAACATTTGTAATGATCAATAGTTCATGAATGAATTTAAATTTTGACTTACCATGGACCAAAATTGTATATATGTACACACACACTAGCCTCATCACACACGCTTCGCGCGTGTGTGATGAGGCTTTAAAAAAAAAAAATTATAATATCATAATTTTTCATTTATTCCAATTTGAGGTTTACACATTTTGCCATTATATTACGCATTTAGAACTACTAATACAACCAGGAGTGTCATGAGGCCAACTTCAAAAAATGAACAAAATGTATATGTATGGTTGTGTACAACCGATTTGAAATAAATATTGGTTATTGGACACACACTTTGAAGTCATGATTTCAGTGCAAAGTGTGTGTAATATTGTGTGCAAGAGTTTGTGTGAAATAAACGTTACTCATTGAAGTCACGATTTTAATGCTTGTCTCCTAGCATATAAAATTTTTCAAGTGAAAAACATTCAAATATTGGAATAAATTCCTGTTCCATGTTTGTAGAGTATACTTCATAACATGCAATAAGCATTTTCTCTGCAACACATCAACCAAAGAGTAAGACTGATCTTTTGCGTGCTGTATGACCTTCTCAGTTCCCCCACACTTGCCATCAAGAGAATAGAGTCACGGCTTAGTAGATGGCCAACAAGTCAACAAGTCAATGAAGTGGTATAAGTTCTGAGGAAAAAAAAAAAAAAGCTAGTCTCCCAAATCTTCCACTATAAAAAGTTGTGTTTATTTGTTTATAGTTGAAAAAATGTTTAATACTTTTTTTTGGTAAAAAAAAAAAATTATTAATAACAAAAAAGCTGGTTTTTAAAAGTCTTCTTCCATAAAAGCAAGTCTTTCTTTTCTAGACCTAATAATTGCATAAGTAATGTTACGAACATAGTAATTTTCACAATAATTGAATTTTTAATTATTATTATTATTTTTATCGATTTTTATTTAAGCTTACTACTAATATTATATTTCTATCTATTAAATTATTAATAATAATTTGTTTCCTCGATAGTTGTAATTTTATTTATTTTTTTATTTTGTGTGGCTCTAGACTTATTTTAAATTTTTAATTGTATTCTTGAGTAACACAAGTGATTGAAGAGAACGATTCATAAAACCAAAATCATTAGTTTTAATTTCTTAATTTTCCTCCCCTTAAACCAAAACTCTTTAGATAGTAAAACAAAGCTTTCCTTCCATATTATATATATATATATATATATATATATATATTGTGCAGCCCCACGCTCCCCACAGTAATTTCCTTTCCCCTCTCATGTTTAGATTCAAACGTATATATCGTTTAGAGCCTGCAGGATGGATTAGGCTATCAAAGATGAGATGGTCACTATAGGGCTTGGAATCGAGAATCATCTTTACAACAATGTCAATAATATCATTTGTGTCCTTATACCTTTTCTAATCAATAATATTTACTGACAGGACATCACATGCATAATATAATTTCAAAGGTCCCGGAGAACATTTTCTTTATACCATCTTTATGAATATAAATTCTAAAACAATCATAATAAGGAATTATTGAAAATAGGGAGAGAGTATATATGGAGTCCGAAGATTCCTTATGGCTTACATAGAAGGAAAACACAATCAAACAATATAATAACTATTAATTAGGAATCAAACACAATCAAGCAACATTTTTTAACGTTTTTAATTTTTGAAATTTCCAAGGAACCCTTTTAATTCAATTATTTTATTGGGTTTTACTATACCTAACCACTTTTACTCATGTCCATAAGCATTTTTTTTTTTAGTTCACCTTAAGTTCATTGATTTTGGTTAGCTCAATATCATAAAAAGGGATAATTTATTCCCTAAAAAAAGGAGGGATTTAGCTAGTCTACAAGCCCATTTCTTAGCCCAATGGGCAATTCTTTTGCATTGGACTGGGTCGGTGCCCAACTTTTGTCTGCCTTCTATGGTAATCCAAGGTTTTTGAAAGAGAGATGGACCCAGCAGGCTCCTTCTGTCACGTAACTCATCTTCAACGAACTGATATGCGCCATGTGTTCTTTTCTCTAGGAAGAAAAATGCATTAACTCCGAGTCCAAAGGAGTAGTAGTACAATTATCAGCGGCTAGAGCATCAAACAAGTTGAAGGGCATGGAAGAGAGAGCCCTATTCGATTCTATACATATATAGTACAGACTCAAAACAAAATTTACAAGATACAAATATTATTTCCCAAAACTTAATGCATGCGTGTTTAGTTTTTTATTATTGCTCTTTGTCTTTTGCCTTTTGTCTCAGCTTTTTGTCAAGTGGAATCATCGCTTATAATATTTGAGGCTTTGGCCGACCAACGCTTCCTTCGGGGCAGCTTCAAACTGTTAGTCTTCACGCGGAAATAATATTTACAAGATACAAATATTATTTCCCAAAACTTAATGCATGCGTGTTTAGTTTTTTATTATTGCTCTTTGTCTTTTGCCTTTTGTCTCAGCTTTTTGTCAAGTGGAATCATCGCTTATAATATTTGAGGCTTTGGCCGACCAACGCTTCCTTCGGGGCAGCTTCAAACTGTTAGTCTTCACGCGGAGGGATTATTTTATTTGTTACGCGGAATCAATCCTTATTTTATATAGACCAGTTGAACTGCTTTCAACAATATATGAGAAGAAAAAACTAAATTGTGTAAGTGGAGATTGAACCCTAAATCTCTTATACAATCATCAAAGACTTTACTAGTTGAGTTAATTAGAACCTACAAATAAACTAAATTGTATGTTAACTATTTTGGACTCAACTTAGGATTTTAAAAAAATTTTTTATATTCATTTATTACATGTAATAATAAAATTCATGTGTCACCATCTTAAAAAAATGGATATAGCAAAATATAAATAGATATATTTATATTACAAAAATATTAATTCTTCAATCGAAGTACAAATAAAAAAAATGTATAAACAAGCAAATTAATATTAAATTAATAGTGATTAATTATTTTAACCTATGATAATTTAAAGAACTAAAATGATCAAATATCAAATTAAAATTAAAATTAAAATTTGATAGATTGAACTGTTGAATCGGTTTATTCGATTTTTAAAGCCGCTTCTTTTCAAACCGGTTGGACCGGATTATTGTCCAATTCACAGTCGTATAAACCGGTTTATTCGTTTTTTATAATCTATAAAGCCACACACAAGTCACATCTCATTGAATTCAGTCGGTGGAAAAAAAATTGTCACAGCCCCGCAGAGCAGGGATAAATAATGCATCGAAAGTCCCTAATTAATAATTAAGTCTACCTCCATAAAGAAAAAGAAAATTCAGCTTAAGTCAGGAAAATTTATTTTGTGAACTGACAATTATTGATAAAGTGCATGTCTAGACTATGTAGTTTCATCATTCAACCTTGGACAGTATTTGAATACCGTTTATTTGTTAAAAATTAAAAATTTATTGTTAAAAATATTACAGTAAAATAATTTTTAAATGTGTAAATAGTACTGTTGGACTCAAATTTTGTTAGAAATCTGTGTTTCGATGACTTTTAGGGGTCCATAAATAATACTCACGGAACCCACAAATAAAACGCAGAACGCAGAATTGGGCAAAACGCCTAGTCCAAACGCAAGCTTCGTGTGCCAAAGTTTAGGGCATGTTTGGTACATGTGTTTAAATACATATTTTCAGTTTTTAAATATTACACGTATTTTCGCATACTTTTTTACCCACACTTATTTTCAAAAAAAAATTGAAAATTGTTGTTTTAATACACGTACCAAGCAGACCCTTATTATTTTTTTTTTAAATAATGAGTTTTGAAAATTTTAAGGAGACATTACTTATTTTATATTTGTGTGTAATCTCATGTATATACACTAATATATTTAAAAATAATCAAAATTGGACTTGACTGATCTCCAGTCCGGCCCATTCACTTCTCTTTAGCATGTCTATCATGTACAGTTTATTTTGTTAATGCCAAACCCAATTCCTCATGGGCTGTAACCTTATTGAGGACATAAAAGGCCAGCTTACTTCGGGCAGTAGTAATTGGAATTGGATGGCATGTCTATGTGCTACAACTTCAAGGGCCAACAAGCATGCACATTACTTAGGGTTTTTTTTTTTTTTTTTTTTTTTTTTTTTTTTTTTTTTTTTTTTTTTTTAAACCTGAAACTTGTATTTGGATGGAAAAGCGGGACATTCTGGCCTTTTGCCCCCTTTGGGCAAAATAATTGGCAATATGCCCCTGTTTCGAAACTATATAGGTTCGTGCCCCTGTTTCGATACTCGACCAGCGTAAAATCGAGTTACTTAAAGTACTCGATTCTCTAGTAGCCGAGTTCAATGGAGGCTCCTGCCACGCTGGTCCTCCAGCGTGGATTTTGGGCAATAAAATATTCCCGCGTTACTGTTTGGAACTCGCTGATGGGGAAACCGAGTTATACGCAGAGTATAACCCCTTTTTGAATGTAACGTCTCCCAAAGAGTTTGTCTTCCTCCTTCCTCAGTCCGTCTCCCAAACAGTCTGTCCTCCTCCTTCCTCAGTCCGATCAGTATCCACCCAACGCATCTTCATCTTCAAGTTCTCTTATTTCTACCCGTACCCAAACCAAACTGTTCAGAATACCCTTTCCGAACCTCAACCCAAACCCACATCCAAACCCACACCTTTCACTCTCACCATAACCCTCACCATCGCCGAAGCTGATCCCAATCCATCTTCTGATTTGAAGGATTAGAAACATATTAAGGTAATTTGTAAATGCGGAGTTCAATTTTTTTTCCCTTTGCATTTAATCTGAGTTATGTGTTGCTTGTGCATGTACTCTGATTTGAGTGTGGGTGTGGCTTATTAAGTTTTTCTCTGTTAGAATTATCTCTATTCATTATTATGTTGCAGTTTTAGCTTTGCTGGGTTTGGTTTTGAACTGGTTCATTATTAGGGGAAATTGCCTTTTAATTTACATAGTTTGGAAGTGGATGTCACGGTTCCACAAATTATTCAAAAATTATCCACAAAGAAAGCAACCATCTGTAGGAACCTCGACTTGCCAGATGCTTTTGTATGGAAACTACCCATCCAAAGCTTCATAATAAGAATGAACTTCAAACTTACTGTCTTTTACAAGCTTCCACTCTGTTAAGTTATTATACACACAGACCATAAAATGCACATAATGGACATCCACAGTCACTGAACTAAGTTGAACTCATAAATGCCCTGTATATGTGCTGTCATTTCAGTCAGGTTTTGATGAATTATACTGACTTGTGAACGGAATTTTTGTATTATGTATCCAAAAGGTGTTTGTCATTGTAATTTACATCCTTTCATGGGGTTTCAGATGTTGAATTGTTGTCCTTACTCTAATAATGCTAACTTTTAGCTGTCAAAAGAAAAGATGAAATTATGCCAAGAACCTTCTAGCTAAGGCATTGCCTGCTTCTCCCAATGAATTGAACTTGGGCTCAAATTATTGGAAAACTTAATGTCAGTTGTTTAAATTGTGCTTCTCTGCCAGCCTTTCAGTGAATGAATGCGTATTAGACTTATGTGGTTGCATGTGTAAGAAATTTGCTGATTGGGAACATATGTTCAAAAGCTGAAATAGGACTTTTTAACATGTTTACATAGATATTGAGTTGTAATCATAAGTCTGGAACTAGACTCTGACCTTCTTCTGCTTCTTTTCCAAGCACATTGGATTTAAATCACAGCTATTTGTTTAATGTGTTTATCCATTGGTGATGTGATTATCTTGTGCTTAATTTTTTTCGTTTTCATAGAATTATGGTAATCCTACTCTATCATTTGGACTCATGAATTTCATAATATATTTCAGAAGGATTTGTTCGTAGTTCTGTTTTATGTAATGGTTCGTTGCTAGTACTAGAATCTCAATTTCTTTTGTTATATGGAATATGTTGCTGAAACCTTATCAACTCCATTGAAAGGGGTCCCTCCTTTTCCCCTTTCCCTTGGGACCAAAACTTTGCTTTACGTTCCGACCATTTTGTAATTTTTTAAATATCCTTATCTTTTCAAATGTTGTGTTGTGCCGAAAGCTGCATTTTAGTTGTTTTGATACTTTCATAGTTAATATGTAATAAGGTTAAGTTATATTCCCTTTGAAACAAGTCCTGGTTGTATTGGAAATTATGAATGTTAATAATTGCAAGTCCAGCGAACTTTGTTAATGTCTGCTTGTGGTCAACGGTATATTAACATGATTGCATGCGTGTCAGATATGCAGCATCTGCAAAGTTTGGAACCTGGACCCACTCTAGCTACTTAGTTGACGCAGCAGCCGGGGCATCGGTCCACGGCACTGTGGGAGACACCTGTTGGTCAGGTACATACTTGTATAGAAGTTCGGACGTGTCGAAATCGTTTCATTTTCTTTTTGTAGGGTTCTTTGATTAATTGTAAATAGATGTTCGAAATGGTGTCATTTATGTTTTGGTTTAGGCAGAATTTTATTTAATCAAAAGAGAAAATGGTATCTAGTCTTATTCCCAGATAAATTGAAACTACTAATACTACAAAAAATATTAAACATTAGTAGTGGCTAATGAAAAGGTATATTCAAAGTCAGTAGATCTCATTTAAAAGTTATAGTAATCAATTAAAATACGCTGCCTTTATTTTCCCAAAGGTGCGCACACAAACCCCACGTGGGTACACATAAGACAACCGACTTTTGAATTCTAATTCTTATGATACTCCATTTGACATATTGAAGCACTGTGTTTATTCATTTCAAAACATAATGTCCATCACCTTATTGCTAATTTTAAACAATGTCATTGATCTTGAATTGATCCTATTTGCTATTGAGGTATGAATAACCAGTGAACATCGTAATTAACCTATTGCAAAATTGAACATAACTAACCAGTTAGCATATAGTTTCTTGCATATTATTGTTATGGACCAGTCTTATATAGTGTGCACTATCCTAAGACAACGCTCTTTTGTGTGCAGGTAGTGCCAGGCGTGCTAAAGTGTAGACGCCGATCTTGGGAGTTACCCCAGCATGGGCTAGACCCACGGATTGCCCATTACATAGTTGAGGCAGGTTTTGAAGGGTTATCGAAGGTTCCAAACATGGAAGTTGATCACGCATTGATCACAGCTCTGGTCGAGCGTTGGCGTCCGGAGACGCATACCTTCCACTTACCGCATGGAGAGATGGGTATCACCTTACAAGACATTGAGGTGATGCTAGGGGTAGCTATTGATGGGTTGCCCATCACTGGGAGTGCCAAGGGGAATTGGCCTGCATTGTGTCGTGATTTATTGGGTCGTCTTCCTCCAGACCCAGTACCCCATCCCCATGAAAACAAGTCTATCCTTGCTGGGGCGAGGTTAAGAGTCAGCTGGCTGAAGGATCAGTTTAGAGGTCCCCTCGCTGTGGATGCTACTGACGAGGTAGTGCAGCAACACGCACGCTATCACATACTCGTGTTGTTGGGGACCATTTTATTTATGGACAAGTCGGCAGATCGAGTGTCGGTGAGGCCGCTACTGTTTCTAAACTCGATCAGCAATGCGAAGAGGTACAGTTGGGGTAGTGGAGCATTAGCCTGGTTGTACAGGCAGCTATGCAAGGCATCGGAGACGAAGGCGATGCAGATTGGAGGTGCGCTGATGTTGGTGCAGCTGTGGGCGTATTCAAGGTTCCCATTGATATGCCCTGTTATGAGGCCACCACAACCGCCGATGGATGCAGGTCCCCTCGCCTGTCGGTATGTTATTTGATTAGTTTGATTCAATTGTCATGGCATTTGGCATTCACCGTGCATGTCTCTATAGTTGACTTTAATAATAAATCCATTTTGTGAAACATATATTATATATAATACTAGTACTTTCTTATATATACAAATTTAATACTAGTACTAAGATCTGGAAGCTGAAGAGAAAATATTGGTATCTATTTATTCTCTCTCTCTTTCTATCTCGCATAAAAATTGGCACATAATTAGTAGATACAAACAAAATCACCCATACCTATCGGAGTGCTTTTAAAGGTCGTATTAAAATCTTCCAAATCACCCATTTATGCTCTGATCACCCATTTACATTCTGACCGTAACCAAGTAACCAAATAGATATACAATATGCTTTTTTCCCTCAATTTGCAATGGTTCCCACTAAGGACTCATTCATGTTCAGATCATGAACAAGACTAATGTGAATAAGGTTGACAGGTTAAAAGTTGTTTATGATGGGCCTTCATTCGTAGTATGGCCACTCCATCATATACTCATGTGAATTATATTCTTATTACTGAGCACTAATAATGAACAAAAGTTTACCTATCAAAGACCAGTGAATACATGGCTCCTTGAAGATTTAATTCAATCAATGAAATGACTAAAGAAACATCAAACACCAAAATCAGCCCAAGAACTATGTATGACCTTTCAATATAGTAACAAAGCATGTTAACCCACAAAAACAATAGACATTGAATAATGAATATCCAAAAAATGTGCTTCTTGACTGGATCTGTACATGAGCATCTGTATGCACAAGCGTATATGTACATAGATAGGGTCAAATCACGTTACAGCTAGCATAATTCTTCCTTACATTTATAGCATCTAAAATTTTTTTATGATTTTGTTTATTTTGAAAATCCCATAGTTGTGTTACATGTTCTCTATGTTCTTAACACATTGATGTGGACAAGAAAGAGTTTAAGGAAAAACAAGATTAAATACGTAAAGAGTAAAGATTTGTGGTCTACTTTTGATTTGGGACTTTGTTGACACTTATCATTTGTTACTTTAGTTATTATCAAGTCTTGGTACTCAGGTTTTTTTTTGTAGGTTATAAAGTTGTTGGTTCTTAATAGTTTTACTAGAAAATGGGCAATTTCGAAATTTTCAGATTTTCTTCTAAGTGTGATTGCTTAGGAAAACCATTGTATGATGGCCTAGTGTTTTATTTTAATCTATATTATTTCTTGTTCTCTTCCCTATTTTGACTCCTAACAGCCATCAACGCATTCAAGATTCAATATTTTCTTTACCCAAACCCTTAAACACCAAGTCTTATTCAACATATCATCAATAAATTTAATTTAGTGCAAACCAATTAAAGATCCTACCTCAAAATTGGTATCAAATCCTAGTGAAGCTTACCGTCCTTCGTCACATGCACACCAATTTTCATATCAATCAGATGTTGTGTACTTTTTGATCTATAGACTCACATGCTATATTTACAAGAACAACAACAAATAAATCCTTAGTTCCAAAATGTTAGGGTCTATTATGGATCCTTGATAGATTAGTTAGGGTCGACCATATGTATTCTTTTCCTCCATTCTACCCAATCTAAAGTCATACACTCTATTACTCCCTTAATTGACATGTCCGATTTTAGTACTTCTACTAATGTGAAAAAATTAAATTTTAAACATTTTTCAGATGTGGTACTTATTATTCTCCGATCATCTTGATATTTTGCATTATTATAGGGTATAGGGGATAACGTAGTTCTAGTTCAACATACAAGAAAAATCCTAAACCAACCTATTTCCCCATTTCAAGAAAAACCCCTTAAAATTTGCGATCCAATAACTCTATTTGCACGACTAAGCATCATAGAAAACAAACACCTATTACCTTCATTTTTTTTGTTTGGATAAGTAACAAACACCTATTACTACTTAGCACAAATAGCCATAAAATACTTAAACCTCATCAACCCACTTTTTGCTAATCCTCATATAGCTCCAAAGTTCAAGTCTTTTGCATCACAACGTCTCTAATGGAGTCCACAGGAAACTCATTGCCACTGTTATCACTCCTAACTGCAATATCACACGCACTTTCCCATGCTCTATTTGCCAAGATTTTACATAAACTACTCACAAATGCAAATAAAGTCAAACAAAAAGCAAACTAAAACCTTCATACATTTCATTCAAAACCCACAAAAATTAACCAACCCACCACTCCTTTTACCCAACTAAATTGAATAAACAGTGCCACAACAACCATAACCCATAAATTCATTCATACACATATACACCGAAAACCCAAAAAAGATCAAAACTTCCATTTGATTTACACACACACGCACACATCTATAGACAAAGACAGAGTCTTAGAGAGAACCTGAGGAACTTTTCATTAGTAAGAACAGATTTGCAAGAGAGAGAAGAGGGCTTTGTTAGAGAGAAATACAATGGTGAATGAAATGCAAATCAAATCTTTGATTGAGAAAAATGGTTTTTTGGTTCTGACTGACAAAAAAAACAAAGGGACGAATGTTGCTGGTAGAATCTTAGGAGAGTGTCTTTGATTTGCTTGTTGTGTGGATTTCTAAATCCATCCATTAATTTGTTGCTTGATAAATAGATTTCTATTGTCTTTTCTACTATTGCTGGCTATCCAATAGTAAGTTGTTACTTCATGACTGTTGTATGGAGGAATAAAAAAACAAACCATATTTCCTTACTTATTTGTAATAAGTATTTTCCAACAAAAAAGTAAAAGCTAATTACTGGCTTCATTTTTTGTAAGCTTTTTACTCTTATGGCAGCATGGTTGTTTGATATTAACTAATGACCATTTAACACAATTGTATGTTTACTAGATGGAAGGGGCCGAAGAGCACGACAGAGCATGCCACACATGTGCTAGCTGCGTATCGTGCGTCATTGAGCAGCATACGGGCACACCAGGTATTCTACTGCTTCATGTCACGACAATATAATTCTCCCTAGTTTTCTTTTTTCACCTGGTGGGTTGTCAACCACTGCATGTGAATAGTTAATAATGTAACGTTGGTCAAGTAGACCATATATAGACATGGAATTATTCTCTTACAATTATTTCACAACTGTGGGCAGTCAGTATAAAGTACCTTGATTGACCTTCTTTTGAATTGATGTTTGTGGTATTTATTCCACACATATTTACCTGTGAACCCTTCAAATTTATCCCTCGGTTTCAGCTACTGCAACCAGTAGTATTCGGGTGCATCTTACCATGTAAAATCCAATAAGAGGGTCAATAATGACTTAGGATTTTTAGTGAAGTGAATCTTTTTAACATTTTTGCTCAAATTGATGATTGCCACAAATATGTATGTATTTTATTTGTTTTTTTGTTGAACATTTATTCAGGTTGTTTGGGAACCGTATAGAGATGTCCTAGACTCACTGCCATCATATTGCACTGCTGGCCGACATATATGGAGGGCCACAGTGCCGTTGATCTATTTTTGGATAATAGAGGATCATCATCCCGAACGTGTCTTTCGTCAGTTTGGGATGAAGCAAGCGCCACCGGTTGTAGTGGATACGTCTGTTGAACTCCACAAAATCTCCCTCCAAGGTAAACTAGAGAGGGATTGGGTGCAAGAACATGCTATCTACATTGACCGATGGGCCCATAGAGGAGAACGTGTTGCCAACGCACCCACTTTCGACGGGGACACGACGTACCTTGCTGCTTACATGGCTGAGTACCGAAGGTCGACCAGGCGGTACATTACGCGAGAGTCGGCGTATTGGGAAATCCTGGTAAGGCAACCATTCAATGCTTCTTTTACGGATTGATATTATACGTGTGTTGCAAAGAGCATTATGAATATTAAGTTTTGTGGCACCATTGATTGATTCAATATTTTGACATTCATTGGGTTTTTACATTTCATTTCTTGCCACTACATATGCATTTGTTGCCACCAGGCATGCCATTTCAATGTTCATATATATATATGAATAAGCTCATCATGCATAATGCTTTTCCAAATCAGATCTGAATTACCTGCCAAGATATATACTCAAATATCATACGATTTGACCTGAAATCTTTATACTTTCTCAATGTTTAAAGGCACCAGAAAAGTTTTAATGCGTCTCCTTTATTCCGTAGGTTGAGTCGAATGTGGAAATGCTATTGCAATGCCAACCAGGTTCTGAATTTTACAACCAGCTGACGAAGACACTGGATCTTGTTGGGGAGTTGAACCGAGTGGCATTGGAAAATGCGCGTGCCATGGCGAGTGAGGCGACCACACCGGCCACAAGCCGTGGCGGGCGAGGTGGTGGGTTTGCAGGGCGTGGACGTAGTGGAGGCCGTGGAGGTCGTGGAGGTCGTGGACCTAGTCCTCCTGATGATGAGGATGACTTGGGTAACTTCCAACTCTAACATCTCCAATTCTTATTGACTTCCAATTCTAGTACTGTCAGTTGTAATTTTTTTAGAGGACGTATTATAGTAGCGAAGTATATTTTAATCACAGCCACACACGATATCCCATTCTTTTGATTTCACAATTTTCAATGGCTCAAACTCCACTCTATTACCAAAACTGAAACGATTCTCACTTATCTTGTTTATTTAGTGACTCAATTCCTCATTGTCATATTAATAAATACATTGTCTTTGTACAGATGATGAGGCGTTGGAGGCTGATTGGGACACGTACATGGATGGCGCCGGGTCATCGCGATGCATGTCTGACGCCACTGCCCAGGCATCCCATACCGTTGGGCATGACGATAGTGCAGAACACACATCCCATGCTCAGGCTCGCCCTCAATCCCTACTACCCATTCCGCTGGCTCCCCCATTGTTCAGCGGCTCTACCCATGAGGGTGGCTGTATATTTGTACCCACACCTGGTCGACCGACCCCACCTGTAGTTCAGGCTGAGCCCACCCAGGAACCTCCACTTCCTAACCCTGACGAACTGGCTGCACAAATTGAACAAATACGGAGTGAAAATATTGAGCCGGTCCATGGGTTGCGAAGATCACTTCGCACTGACATACATCCCCCTGATTGTGGGACCGGTCACGGTAAATACCATGCATTCCCCTGCTACCTTCTTCCAAAGTTATTTAATCAAACAATAGGATGAGAAGCACAACCAGTGAATGCATTTAATGTCACAGGGAAGATGACCCAATGTACATGTACATATAGCGCAGTTGGATATTGTCTTCATGTAGACTTCCATCCCACCAAATGTTGCATTAACGTCGAGCTAATAGTTCAAATAGATATGCCAATTGTCGTAGTTGCATATAATATTGCCAATAACTGTGAATTAATTGTGAATGACTATGGTTGTGTATATTGTTATTTAGTCAGAAATTTTACTTTGTACAAAGTACTTTTCTTCCAAAACAATAATTAAACTCGGTTAAAAATATTAATAATAAGACACATACACGTACACAGTACAAAACATGGTCTATCCTCTGTTTAAACTCTATGTTGGCTGTTAGGGAATGTGTTCATTCAAGTAATGTGCTTTGCTTTCAATTTCAGGTAAGACGAGACCTGCCAAGGCAGCTGTGAGGAAACGAAAAGATCGCTGAAGCTCGGCATGATGTGGCGCATATGGGGGTAAAATTCCAACCAAAATTGGTTTGGCTTATGTTTTTGTCTTACTTTGCTAGGAATTAACAACAACGACCACCAATTCAAACTTGGTTTGCTATGTTGAAGATGGTTTTCAGTAGGTGTTCACAAGGGTTTTAAGGACCAATTCAGGGGGTGGCAGGATTTGTACTAGGTGTTGTGGTGGGTTAAGAATTGATGTTGTGTCATTGGAACTAGAGTTTATAATTTTTGGACAAAGGGTTAGGGTCTTGCTTTACAAATTTTATCTACTCATTGTGGAACTATAATTTTATCTATGCTTTGCATTGTGTAGCCCAATCTATTGCTCATATCATACAAGCAACACCCCTCTACCCGATATAAGAAGCCATTAAATAAGACTACTCAGTGATGCTATTCAATTTAAATATTAATTAGTGAGCTGAGATGGGTTTTACTATTTATCAACTCAAACCTTTTGGGACAAAACTTGCACTCAGAAATTAGGTGATCTTTATGTCTCTTTGACATTCTCTTCATAAATTCTTCCTGTTTGTATTTTTTGCTAGGGTGAGGGAATCACAAATTTATTAGAGAATTTGTACATATATGTGGTTACTTCTTCTTCTTGTTTTTTACAATCATACAAAATGTCAAGAATATTTTGGAAATCCTTTTCTATAGCTGCAATGTAGTTAGGTAAAATTTATCGTAGTTTCTATATGCATCTGTCTTCCAACATTAACATTAGAAGGTTTTGTAACCTTTGAGCACTAATCATATTTTTGGAACAATTGAAGAACAAATAAGATAAAGCAATTGATATGGATTTTGATTTTGAGGGTCATTAGAAGGGGATGGAGGGGATGGAGGGATATATGGTATCCAAGTTTTTGGTCTCCAACAGTTTTTAGGTCTCCAAGATTAGATTAGCTGTTGGTGGTGGAGGAGGAGGAAGTGAATAACAAATAAGGTATCCAAGTTCTTGGGTCTCTTATATTAAATGCAGGTGGAGGATGAGGGAAATATACGAAATGGAGTTGGAGGAAAAGGAGGGAGTGTTGGGAAAGTTGGTAGTGGAGGAAAGGGTAGTGATGAACATGCTGGTAGAGGAGGAAAGGGTAATGGAGGGAATGGAAATTGAGGGGGAGGGTTAATTGTAAGGAAGAAAGCACTTTCAGGCATTCAAAGATCTTGAAAATTCCTACTGATTTCCACATAGAGTAGCATTCTTCTTCGATGGCCTATAACCCAGTGCATTCAAGTTGTTTATACAGGGATTGTCTTGCTTAGATTTCACTGTAATCACATTTGACGTTGTCTTTAAAACTGGCACGTTCCAGGCTGCAGATGAGCTCCTTATTAAGCTTACTTTGCACCATTAGCTGTTACCGCTAAGTTGACAGACCTAGGTTACATACTCCATGCTTATTTGTTGTTCTGTTCACTGAGAATGTGATCTGTTCTATGGTTTTGGGTGAGTTCGCTTTGAATTTGCATTGTATTTGAACATCCGCACCTGATCAATAAAACCCCACACTTAATATCTTGGAAGAAGAGGTCTCATTTGGATCGGGTTAAAGTAAAAAATTTGACAATTACTCATTGATTTAGTTTTTTAATTCAGAATTACAATTAACCATGTTAAAGTCCTTTGTTTAGACCCATTATTTAATATTGATTTGATACTTTTTTTTTTCCCTTGTTTGGTGACTCACTAATCCACTAAACCTATAAATGACTCTCTAGGATTAATTTGTAACATGTTTATGGGAACATCAATTTTGAAGATGTTTATTTATTTTTTATTTTTGGAAGATTGAATGAAATTATAGAGTAGATGTGGATTAGGGGTTAATCCCCTGGCAAGAAGTAGCTGGGTGTTGAGAACGTGTTGCTGGAACAGATATCACAATAAACAATGCCCCCTAAGCTAATCCGAGAGGGGATATTTGTTGGTTGGAATATTAGAGAAAGTGGATGAGTGAAGAGAGATGCAAGAACAAGGACAATTATTGGATCCATGACGGCAAGTGTTAGAGAAGTGAGAGACACTTTTAGGAGGGCATCATTACCACTAGCTAACACTCCATGAATGGCATGTGAAGCCCCTATAATGATGAGGACCTATATTGTATCTGCATATTATGAGCCCGTGAGTAGTTGGTGTTGTGAACTTTTTGTAAAAGTGGAGAAGGGTGCATTAAAAAGAAAGAACCAATGATAACTATAGCAACAAGCATAAGCATAGTCAAAGTTCAACTGTGAGGCCACTGCTAAACAGCTCACTTTCTATAAAGAAATTGGGTACATAAAGCAGATTATTGGATTTCAGCAGCATAAAGAATACAACAATGTAAACTCTTGGAGATATGGTCATTTTATACACAGTATGACTGATCAGGTGCGCCTTAAGTTCCTCTTGTTGTTTTGTTCTTGTTTTATGCTTACAATTCTCTCTACGAGGCACACTGACAGCTTTCAACAAATATACAATTTAACTCTAATTTTTTGTACAGGATCATGATGGTTCCCACATTAAAGGGCTGTTGATCAATTTTATTCATTCGTATATATGATCATGTTAAAAGTTTCATCTTTCTTAATTGAGTTTATCACTCCTATTGTGAAGGTTGGTATTTTCAGTTAACTACTTAAAATATTAGCATTGTTAAACTTGTTACATGTGAACCAATTACAAAACCTTTACTTTTATTATCTGTTTTCTGTCTTTTGCATATTGATTTGTTTGTCTTTTTAGGGGTTGGGAACAAGCACAGCAAAGGAAGGAAGAGAGTACTTTTTGCAATCTTCAGAAACACAGGAACGTGATAAGTGGGAAGATGAACAGCATGGGGAGGCCATTGAGCTGGCACTTAGTAAGAAGAAGATAGAAGAGAGGATGGGCTGGCTTAGGCAGTTTGAGGTCAAAGTTTTGCCATGCTTTCTTTTTGTGTTTTTAGATAAAGTGAATGAATATATATATACTATAACATTTTCTGAATGTGCAGGCTGGTACTCACCTTGATCAGACGGGCAAGCTCATAAAATACAATGACCTTGTCAACAAGGACCTTATATTGTTTTCAAGGGCAGATCTTTGGAGGTCTGTTCCCCCCATGGTTGATGGCCTGAAGCCTGGCCAAAGGAAAATTATTTTCTGCTGTTTCAAGAGGTCTGTTGCGTAGTTTTCTGGTTGTGTCTAAGCATTCACCTTATCATCACGGTGAATGCTTTCTTCTTGCGAGTACCATCATCGGAATGGCACAAGACTATGTGGCCTCCAACAACATTAACCTGCTTCAACGAAATGGCCAATTTGGCACTTGAAAGGTTGTGAGATGAACATGCCTCGTGTCACTCTTTACATATTGCATCTAGTTCAGTATGCGTTTTTAGTTCTAATCTTTGAATTCACAACTGATTTGTTTGATTTCAGGGAGGAAAAGAGCATGCAATTGCTAGGTATGTCCATACGCGGCTTTCTCCAATCACGCGGTTTCTGTTCCATAAGGATGATGATGACCTTCTTGACTACTTGAATGAAGACGGGCAATCAAATTGAACCAACTTGGTATCTTTTTCCCTATTCTTCTATCTATTTTGTAGGAAGAACTCCTATATATAAATAAGGCTTATACTTTAATTTTTTTGTTATTTTAGGTACATGCCAATTATACCAACAGTTCTTGTCAATGGCAGTCAATGAATTGGAACTGGTTCGAGCTCTTACGTTCCTACTTACAACCCAAGAGACATAATAGCAAATGTTAGGTGCTTCACCAAGGTGATGCAATGGAGCCTATGGATCCATGGTATAAATGGTTTAAAGGACCTGTTGAGAAAACTGCTGCAATGGAAGGAGGGAATAGCTACACTATTTGTGGAACTATAGAGGTAGTCCATGACATGACAGTAAAGATAACAGAGCTACCAATCCGTAGCTGGACACAAGATTACAAGGAATTCCTGGAATCTATATCTTTTAGTAATAAAGAATGCAAAGATCCCTTCATTGAGGTAAAGTTGCTGAAGTCCTTGAGAATTATGTTATCCACCATAATGTTTGTGGTTGTACCCAGTTTCTCATCAAAACTTACATTTTTGCTGGCTGCAGGACTTTGATATGAATTGTGATGGCGTAACCATAGAATTTGATGTCTTCTTGACCCCTAAGAACTTGATTACGGTCACAATCAGTAGGTAGTTTGCTGAAGAAATTTAAACTAACCACTACAATTAGCACAACTAATATGCACCTATTTGACCCAAGAGGCATGACTAGGAAGTATGACAACCCGGAGCAAAGTATGTGAGATACATTGGAGTTCTTTACATTGATTTCCCATTATAATTTCCATGATAACACAGTTACTGTTTCTGATTTTTCCTTCCTGCAGTTGTTGAAGAATTTTTTCATTTAATATTTGAATTTTGCGAAAAAACAAAGGTGAGCTCAGTTATGCTAATAGCAAAAGAGTAGAGTTCATAGTCAATAATTTTGGCCATATCTTATGGAGGGAAACAATTATTAATTGCAATTTTTGTATTTTGTGCATAACTTTCTACTGAACAAACGTGAAATGGAGTTTGAACAAGTTGGAAAGCAAGGTTAGGTTTAACCAGAACCTCCATGATGATGATGAAGATAGTGAGATAGAAGTCGTAGTTGCTCCAGAAGCCAGGAAAAAGGGTGGGGGAAAACCGGCTGCAAATGCTAAGGCAGTTAAGGCCCCTGTAGCGACGAAGAAGTAGTTGTTCAAAATGTTTAGAAAGTGACTGATGGAATTCTTGGAATGGGAACTTAATCGCATTCCCCTTATAATGTACTATATTACTCTTTGTTGTGAGTTTGGTAGTTTGCTTCATTGTGTTCCCTGGAAATGATCTTTGTCTATTTTGATTTGTTATGGTCAATGATTTTCTTTATCCTTCATTGCAATTCTACTGTTACAATTTACTAATATACCAGAAACTCGAATGTCTGCAATTGAAATAAGTGGAATATTTTCGAGTTGAATACATGTACCAATCTCCCTTGAAGAGATATACAACATTTCCATGTGTGAGTTGGTCTCATTAGTCAGTTAGTGTCACTAGAAGACAATATATTGCACATACACATGACAGCTAGCGGTTGAATGAGTATTATGTGCATACATTAGGTTCTATACACAGATGTTCGAACAGCTACTAAGGCACTATGATAAATTTGCAAAATAACAATTCCCTCAATTCACTCAATTCGTAGTTGAGAGGGGGCAAAAATTGCATTTGACAAGGACATTTATACACATGCAAGCGAACATATACATATGGTATTTGAGATCAATTTGCAAAATAAAAATTCACTTGTGTATGCTAAGCCATATTTAAATGCAAGAAAATTTCCATAAAATAAAATATTCATTATATTAACTTTATCTATTTATAAATTTATTTACATGAATAATCCTTTTAAAATTTTAAGTATAAAAAACGTTATAACTCTACTTACAAATTGAAAGATTTTTAGTTGTTAGATGGACATAAAGTTCAACTTATGTAAATTTCTATTATTTTTGTAAAGCTATATGTTATAGATGTTTATTTATTTTAGCTTAACATGCAAACTTATTTTTGAAAAGCCATCCTATTTATTAACCATTTATTTATACTACAATACCAGAAATGCATTTAAAAACTTACCAACGAAAGAGAGAAGAAAAATCAAACAATATGGGGTTATAAGTTAGACACACATTCAAGGTATCTGTTTTTTTCTAAGACGGCAAAAGTGGGCTATGCTCCCAATCATCTCATGCAAGCAGTTGATTGTTTGTTTACAGGTTTTTAACTGTTCATTAATAATAGTTCTATTTATTTTTACCTCAAATGCATCAAGGGAAGTTAAGTAAATATTAACAATGTGTACAAGCAATTACAAGTCAATACATATTCCAAATTAAACTTTGTGCTTAGAGAAACCAAACAGGCTATTCAACAACTTCTACAGCCAATATCTACTGCAAACTTGAGGCAATATCACTCACAAACACACATGGTAATAATACTAGATTCATAACTACCACAACCAGGAGCCATAGTTTCACCTTCAGTTTGCGCTTCCTTGTTGCGTTGAATCATGAACTTCATCTCCCAAAACATGGGATACCACTTCACTCAGCATGTTAGTGCTCAAGGTTGCAATCCTCCTTGCATGGTCACGCTCCTCAATGGCAACGTCTAACTGATACCTCAACAATCTGTTCCTAACGTCTCCATCGCAATAGTTGGTTCCTTCGCTTTGAGACGTCCCCCCCGGGCTTGATGTCGACATGGTAGGAGATGTCCACGATGGGGAAGCACCATACTGCACATTCCTACCATTACGTTGCATGAACTCCATGTATGCAGCTTCGGCTTCTCGTCGATCTTTGTATGACCTGTGTTTGGCATTTGCGAACTTATGAACTTGTGTACTTGCTTCTGCCCAATTGTCGTATATGCCAGGAGCACGACCAACAAAAACAACATAGTATTTGCCACCCTAAAAGAGGAACACAATAGCATTGTACGTTAAAACCGCATGAGCTGTGTTGGAGTTAGAACTTACCAACTTCTGAATCTGAGCTATTAGGTAAAACATGTACCATGTCGCTCTACCAACAGGTGCCAGTAGACTACAGCAACTAACATGCACGTTGCTTATTCCAATATCTAACAAATAGTTGCATAATCTATAATTGTATATTGATAAATAAATGTACAATTAAAACAGTAAAACATGTTGGCATGTTACCTTTAGAAGCAAAGGAGGCTTGTCTTCTCCATCCCTGACTTTTTTCCTCATAAACCCCAACCAGAATGAGAGGAAGCTGTCTTTTTATATGAAGCGAATAATACTCGACTATTACTAAATCGAGTACTGTTCATTGTAACTCGACTAACGCAAAGACGAGTACATATAAATACTGCCCAACGACTAACTGGTCAAGTAAATAATACCCGATATAACTACTGCCCAACGACTAACTGGAAGTAAATAATACCCGATATCCATACAACCGAGTTCTACTGCCAAGAGTACGACGCCTTAATAATACTCGGTCTCTCTATAACCGAGTTATTGAAACTCGCTTTACATAAAATCAAGTACTGTGGTGGATTTTCTCATTTCCTCCCCCACCTTTTGGGACCATTGACCATTTGCCATTACATGCGGGAGCCTTCTGAACGTGGACCGGTCTGTGCCTTCTACCATTGTGTCAACATCTAATGCCAATTTCAACTTCAACTGACCAACTTCATCAAGTGCACTTTTTCTTCGTAACGTCATTGTCTTCCCCATTCTGTCAACGTATCACCTGATAGGTAACAATTGCTAACCATTTACTATAACACAAACTCAGTGAATGTTATGAGACTTTATTGGGGTATCTGAACATAATAGTGCATGAGGCTAGTAAATTCAAATAACACTAATTCTGTGATTGCTATGGGAGGGGTTATCTGAACATGGAATTGTGGTTAAGTATTTAAGACAACACAAATTATGTGACTGTTGTGGGTCTTCAATTAGGGTATCTGAACATAACATATTTTGAATTCCATCCAGTTATGTGACCACAAATTCTGAATAATAATGTTGTGGGAAAAATGGGGGGTACCTGAACATAATAATGTGGTATAGTATTTAACATAACACAAATTCTTTGAATGTTGTGGGTCTTCACTGTGGGTATCTGAACATAATGATGCATGAGTCCATTTATTATAACACAAATTATGTGACTGTTGTTAGCAGAATATACACGTACTTGAACATAATAATGCAGTACATGGTGCAGACTACAAATTATTTCCCTTATTTGCAATGCTTCATCATTCTCATTTGATTAACAATACACATTGTGCGAACCAAATGCTGTTTTCGAATTTACGTGTTTGATGGACTAGCTCATACGATTATTCCATAGTATGTTTTTAGCATCAATACTTTTTTCTCTATTAGTATTTATTTTAGATAACCAAGCTGGGTTTTTTTGGCATAATTTGCTTAGGTTTGTTTAGCTGCATTAACACCTAAACATAGAATGCTTTTTTAGTTAGCCTATGGTTTCATAATATTACACTTGCATGATATAACTATTATTAATTGTGGTTCAGGTCCGTTATGAGTCCGTATTACTTCTACGTTTACTACGACGGGGAGGCATATATTAATGATTCGCATGGGCTATCATACCGAGGTCCGAACCTAAAGCAGTCACCTATTGAAGTGAAACGTGGGATACACATGAGAAAGCTGAAGCGGAAGATAATGTCAACTCTGGGGTTAGACAAGGATTCCCATGACATCTCCATTGTATTTCAAGCTCCTCAGCAACTGGTGGGTACCCAAGTTTTCTACAATGCAATTCCGTTACAATGTGACCATGATGTGGACATAATGTGGGGAGTGATAAAGCGGGCTCCACAATTCATAGGTTCTGACTTGTATGTAACTGTTGCCACTGGTGGGTGTAATGTCGACAGTGGTTCACAGTATGCCAGTAGAGCTGGGGAGCAAGATTCAGTTCCTGTAACCATCGAGCACCCTTCAATTACACCCGAGACGTCTTTCCCCTACAACGTTGGACCACGCAATGCGGTTCCTATGGACAATATTGAAGCCACCGAAGTGTTAGGGTCTATCCATACGTATGACGAAAATGTTTATCAAGGGTATACTGAAGAAAATGAAGATATCGAAACGCACTTGGATGAGGCAATTGAAATGGATGACACTCGAGATGTGTATGAGGAGTTCATTGATACTGATGGACCGGAGGTCAGTCCGGAATTTTTAGAGGAATTGCAAGTTGAAAACAATGTGGATGCTTGCGCCAATCCAAACCCCAACCCTGACTGGTTCACGTCAAACACATGGGATAACATTCATGACCCATCACCTTCCTTGGAAACAGGTCTGATGAGTTGGAGGCCGGGGGACGAACCAAGCAAGGGGATGCTATTCTTGAATAAAGCTGCGGTTCAACATGCGTTAACCATGTTCTCTGTGGGGCTTAATAAGAAATTTAAGTACATGAAGTCAGACCCCGAGAGACTGGTTGTAACATGTGTAAACAATGCATGTCCGTGGTTAGTTCGAGCTATCAACAGCAAAAGGCACAAGTTCTGGGAGATCACAACATGTAAGGGTCCCCACACTTGCTCGTCACTCCAGGTGGATCATGATGGAAGGATGATGGATTCGAAGTTCATTGCCATCACACTTGAGTCATACGCGCGGGAAGACATTTCAAGAACAATAGCAACCTTGCGTAGTCTTCTGCATGCGAAGCACGACCATTGGGCATCTCACTATAAGGTTTGGGATGCAAAACAGAAGGCGGTTGCGGCCATCTACGGGGATTTCGATGAGTCATATGCAGAATTACCTCGGTTTTTGGCGGCGTTAAAAGATACGGATCCAACCACAGTGACACATTTGAAGTGCGACAACCGTAATGTGCTAGGCACTTGCACGTTTAACTGTGCCTTTTGGGCTTTTGGTCTGTGTATTGAAGGGTTCAAGCATTGCAGGCCGGTGATAAGCATCGATGCAACGCACCTCTATGGCAAGTACAAGGGGAAGTTGTTGATAGCAATGGCAACGGATGCTAACAACGAGGCTTATCCTCTCGCGTTTGCCATTGTTGAGAGTGAGAGCAAGGACACATGGGGTTGGTTCTTGGCATGGTTGACCAATATTACAGACCGGGCCAATCTTTGCATCATCTCTGACCGACATTCGGGGATAAAAGCCTGCTTTGATGACAGAAGTATGACTTGGTTGCAGCCTCCCAAGGTCCATCATCGGTACTGCCTCCGCCATGTAGTCAGCAATGTGAACACAAAATGGAAAAGTCCAGAGTTGAAGAACTTGGTATGGAGGGCAGCAAGTGCGAATCAAGTCAGAAAGTTTGAAGCCACACTGGAATTAATTCGCAATTTCAAGCCGGCTGCACACAGGTACCTTGAATCTGAAAACAAACAAAAGTGGACACTTGCACACGACGAAGGGCGTCGATACGGAGCCATGACAACCAACCTATCGGAGTGCTTTAATGGAGTACTGAAAGGTGCACGCAGTTTGCCAATAACGGCAATGGTGAGGTTCACCTTCTTCAAAGTGAACTCGTACTTTGACGCTCGTCGTAATCTCACTCTAGATCAGTTGGAAGCGGGTCAAGAATGGTGCAAGTATGCCATGGCCAAGTTTGAAAAAAATCAAGCGAAGGCAAAGGACCATATGGTGACACGGATGTCCGCACAAGCGCGGATATATCAGGTTGACACACCGGGTAATCCTCTGAATGGTGGGGGCAGACAACACACGCATAAGGTTGATCTTCGGAGTATGACATGCACGTGTGAAAAATGGGAAGCGCTCAAGATCCCGTGTTCACATGTAATAGCAATTTGTGCTAAGTATAAGCACGATGCGCAGCAGTTTATTGATCCTTGCTATAGTGTGACTCATAGGTACCACAGCTACGAACCAATATTCCAGCCGTTGAAAGACAGATTAGCATGGCCGGATCCAGAAGAAACTAGACTAGTGATGCCCAACCCACGATTGATCCGGAACAAAGGTCGGCCAAAGTCCACACGTATCCGCAATGAGATGGACGAGGATGATAATGATAGGGAGTTGCCGAGCTCCTTATGGATCGAGAATGGACCAAAATCAAGATGTGGGTTGTGTCGCCAAGAGGGGCACAACCGTAGAACATGTCCTACTCGGAATGCAGAGTCAACAAGTGGTGGAGCTGCAACATAGGTAAACCTTCCATTTGTTAACAACTCTTGTCATATAAACCGTTATGTGACTATTAACAACTGAGTAGTAGCAAATTGTTCTCTATTGCCATAGTAAGTATTTGGAGTAGTTATTTATCTTACGTTGGTGTTCATGCATGCATGGATAGGCAAATGAGTCAATTGGTATTTAACATATTATGCTCATTGGAGAGTCGTGAAATGAGGTTGTTCAATAGTTTTATCACGTTATTCGTCCTAAGTCATGAATCTAAGCGTTGTTGTGGATATGTTGCTTGTTAATAACTTACATAGGTCCAATGTATATAACATATTTGAACTGTTTACAGCAGGTACGGCAGCGAAGGTGGATGGGTGATAACGGACATACGTTGTGCAGCCGGGATGATCCCTACCGCCTTAGGAAGCCCCCAAACGACACCAGTAACTCAGTCTCATGACGAGAAGACAGTGTTAGATTGGTCATTTTTTGCCTGGAACCTCATACTATGTTCTGTACTTTTGTGATGTACTTATGTGGTCATGCACTTTGTTAATGGCATTAATGTTATGTACAATATAGTAGATTTCTTTTTTGGAAAGTGGTATTTCACTAAGCTCCTCATGAAGCAAACAACTCAGTTACATGTAACATGTAGAAGCAGTAAAGTAATATGCTTATTATGATTTCCAGCTTCTCAAAACCAACAAGTTATTGCAATGCACAGCTGCTTCATGAAAACCGTAATAAATCTCCAATTGATAGAACTGCTGCAAGTGACAAGAAAAGAACGCCAGTTTTCCACAGAACTCGGTGTTAGGAAAAACGAGTACTGCTAAATAACTCGAAACTCCAAATATCGAGTAACGTGTATGATTCTAGGCCTTGCAGGGGGCATTACCACGAGTAAGTACTCGGTGCCATAAGTAGCGAGTTATATATTATAAAACTCGATACCAGAGCATTCGAGTATCATATAAGGAAAAATCCGATCAGTCCACCATCTTTTCGACCCATCGAAAAAATCCCTGATTCCAGCAAATTTATCTGTACAAACCGATTGCTGTGCGATTGGTCTTCGATCGGTCACCTTGTCTATGTTAGTTGACTCATTGCCACGAGCAATAAATACTCGGTGCCAAAGGTAGCGAGTTATATATTATACAACTCGATACCTTAGTATTCGAGTATTGTGTAAGGAAAAATTTGATCAGTCCACCATCTTTTCGACCCATCGCAGAAATCCCTGATTCTAGCAAATTTATCTGTACAAACCGATTGCTGTGCGATTGGTCTTCGATCGGTCAGTTTGTCTATATAACTCGGTGTTAAAACTATCGAGTAACGACACTCCCCATATCTAAAGACCGTCTAGCTTCATACCACGAGCAAAAAGTACTCGGTGCCTTAGGTAGCGAGTTATATATTACAAAACTCGATACCTTAGTGTTCGAGTATTGTGTAAGGAAAAATCCGATCAGTCCACCATCTCTTCGACCCATCGAAGAAATCCCTGATTCCAGCAAATTTATCTGCACAAACCGATTGCTGTGCGATTGGTCTCGATCGGTCGGTTTGTCTATGTAACTCGGTGTTAAAACTATCGAGTACTATTAAATTACTCGACACTCCCTATATCGAGTAAAGTGTATGACCGTCTAGCTCATTACCACGAGCAATATGTACTCGGTGCCGTAGGTAGCGAGTTATATATTATAAAACTCGATACCTTAGTAATTGAGTATTGTGTAACGAAAAAATCCGTTCAGTCCACCATCTTTTCGACCCATCGAAGAAATCCCTGATTCCAACAAATTTATCTGTACAAACCGATTGCTGTGCGATTGGTCTTCGATCGGTCCTGGGTGTATTCCATGTAACTCGGACAACTATTGAGTACTATTAAATAACTCGAAACTCGCTATATCGAGTACTGTCTATATAACTCGATACTCTTGTAACCGAGTACTTGAAACGAATTTACTACGCCCTTCAGAACCAGAACTGAGGCCTCTCTCGTGCAGTGAATTCTCTTGTGTCTCTTTGTCTCCGTCGTCTTTCTATCTGTGACTCTTCGTCTTCTCCTGGAAACTCCAACCGTCGTGTTTCATCCACTCCATCAAAGATCCATTACACATAACGAAGAACATAATATGTCTCCGAACCTTCTACACCCTCTTCCCCTCAAATCCCTAGCCGTCCCTTGTAATTTAGCTTCTACTCTCCCTGCCCTCTATTCTTTGTCTTTTTCAGTTAACTACCGAATCCACTATCAAGGTATGAAATTTTCAAGAAATTCTGGACTTTTCCCGCTGTTAGTCATTTTATGTTGATTTTTAAAATAATTGGGCCTTGCTCTATAATTTATTTTGAAGTTTACTTTGTATGTCATCTTCAAATTTCGTAGTTTGTACATCTGATCGTTTATGTTGTTCATTGCTATGACGTTGATTGCGTTTTTGTTTTTTTTTTTTAACGAACTTTTTTTTTTTTTGTAAACGAAATTTTTTTTTTTGTTTTTATTGAAATGTTTCGATGGAGGTTATTAGATGGAATTTATGTCACTTGTAAATTACATAGAATGCTTTATCATATCACCTTCACACGGTTACTAAAATAACAAATGATTTATACCTCAGTTTCATAAATAATTTTATAATTTCACATCAATTAAAGATCTATTACAAATAATTCGAAGAAAATCAAAATTAACAGGAATTATTTTAAATTAGTTGGGGATAATATATCATATGTTGCATTTAATATAATAAAAGTTAGTCTTATATATTATTATGTTGTGTCATTGTCAAGTAATTAACATAATGTGTGAAACATTGTAATAGTTTTATACATGTTGTGTCAGTGCCATGTGACTTATTAAGATGATTACTTTAGTATCCATGCACAATTCGAGTAAATTTTTTAATTTTCAAGTGGCACGCTAATGATCAAGATAATATATAACTTTGATTATATTAGGAATGAGTATTTGTTGATTCACGTATAAGTTTTATTAAATTGTGTAGCGAATGAACATAATATCAGTGCACATATAAAATTAGAAATATAATTCATAAATATCCTCACAATTGAATAAATAAAGTATTAAGAAACATGTTGTTTTCGAAACTTCATATATAACTAGTTCTTTAGTAGCATTATCTTACTGAAAAAGTATTTATACTATCAATAACAAACTAGTTAGAACTTTGGTAATGGACTCAGATTTATAGTCGACTTAAAAGGTATAATGTACTTTATGGTGAGGTGAGAGATTCTTTTGGGATAAGCGGTCTTATTTGTTGTATAAAATGATTGGGTAAAGATTGTCCGCATGGTTATTTGCTTGATTAACTACAGAGAATGCTTAACGTTTTGGTCATTTCTGTTGTTCCCATCTTGGCTCTATGACTTCTTCTAAAGTTTTCCAGGTTTCTGACATCTTAATTGGGTATAATTGAAGATCCATAATCACTGTAATGTTGGCTGTGTAGTAGTAATAGTAGATTTGTTTGTTTGTTTTCTTGTGTTTTGAAATTCATTTCTCATTCTTTAATTGTTCGTAGAATTACAAAATTCCTTATCAGTCAGTTTTCTGTAAATTGGTCTAGATGGAAAGTGATAAGACGAGTCCTACTGCCAGTAAGCGTGAAGGAAAAGACATTGAATTAGATGCCCAGCCTGATGAAGTGGCTGAACTGCCTCTGGCAAAGAAGGCTAAGACTGAGCTCAAAGTCTACCAAAGGAGGGGGAGTTCAACTGCTTGGAAATGCAAATGCAAGAAGTGTGGAACGGAATTTATTGCTGCCGGAGCAGATGTTACTGAAAATATGAAGCGCCATTTGGAGTGGGCCTGTCCAAGGAAATTTGATGTGCCATTGAGCATTCCTGTTTCTGCAGGGGCAGATATAGGTAAGGGATATTTTTATTTATAAGTTGATTCAATGAGTTCTAAGTTTTATGATGATTTTTTAAAATTAAAATAACATATATGTGAAAAAGGTTATGGATTTCCCATAAAATGTCAAGATTTCAATCCTTTAAATAGTAATCATGACAAGGTGTAATAAAACTTTAAATGGCAGAGAAGTTGCTCTATTGACAAAGGATTTGAGTTATCTAATTAGAACATATAGAATATGCACAATATTGTTGAGATTTTAAATGGAATAAATTGAGTTGAATGATGCATGATGCATGATGGTATGGTTGACCAATGTAACACAAGTTATATTCATGCATATTCAGAATGTAATAGTTCATAGATTTTGTTGGCAGACTTGGTAGACAGTAGACACTACCAGATGTTGATAGTAAATTTTGTTTTTAGTACTATGCAAATGACGTATTTAAAATTATAACTGCTTCATAGATAACTTTTTTAATGTGGTGAGAAACAATTTATTTGATGTAGCACAATCACAAAGGGAAGACGTCACTGGAGAGAAAATTAGCATGAATATCAAGGACGATGAGCACAAGAAAGGCGGGGGGTCTTCAATGGAACCGTCAAAATCGGGATGATCCTAGCGCGTAATCAGTGATCATTTGATATGCCATGTAATCACATTGGTTTTTTATTGCCCCAATCTGTAATGTCTTTTAGTTGTTGGATCAGTCGAACTGTTTTTCTATGTAATAATCTTTGGGGAATGAATTATGGAACTTTGACATATTATTAAATTTGATAGTATGGAGGGTGGACCCTTTTGGACTAGTAAGGTGACTCTTTATAGTTTAATGAAATAAGTACTTGCTTTTGTTGATGGGGATGAATTTTTATTACTTGAGTTGTGGTTGAATTATGTATTTATGTGTCAGAGAGTTGATAACAGGTGATACGAGCTAAGTTTATTGTTTAAGTAAATAGGTTGTTTTTATTCTAATCAAACCGCTTGTTACTCGGTTATTCTTAGTTACATTTGAAACTAATATTTTTGACAATGTCATGACCAAGTATATATACGGATCCCATAAAGTAAACAAAGTCTGAATAATAAAAAATGTTTTCTAATTTTCATCCTTGCGGCCATATATATGATAGTGTATGACAAAGAAGATTATGGTTCAGCATCTAGGATTAACCCTTCCAAATGTTTCAGAACAAGCTATTTCAATATATCCATACTAAAGTGTTTGTATAATCAAATTGAATGGTTACTAAAATATACTCATAATTATATATATCCTAACTTGTAGTATCAAATGACAAAATATTAAAAATAAGCAAGGGAATATTATAAGAAATAATACAGCTTGAATATAATGCAACATAAAAAATGAAAAGAATTTTCACATGACAGAAATAAAATAATAAAAAAAAGGGTATTTGACATTTATTAGTAAGGGAAAATGTAAACAAAATGATCGAGTGGCACAACCTATGTGTTGAGTTCCATTGAATTTCTTACGAAATCAAAAGAGTATTAATCATTTGAGGAATGCTTTGCATATTGAGGATATAACATGACAACTTAAACAAAATATAATAAAATGTGGATATTTTTACTTGAGGAGTTAAAGAGAAGTTAATTGTTTCAAAATATAATAAAATGGACTCTATTATTCGTGCATTCTGGTGGGGGCATGATTATGGAGAAAGGAAGTTGCATCTCATTAATTGGGATAGGATTAGTCAGCCCAAGAGAATGGGTGGTTTGGGGATAAAGAAATTTAAAACCATGAACCAGGCTATGCTTAACAAGCAATATTGGAGGTTATGTTAGAATCATAACTCTCTCCTTGCTAAAACTGTCAAGGCTAGATATTTCCCTAATAGTTCAAGTCAAGACTATAGAGCTAAACCGCGTCATTGTTGGACGTGGAGAAATATCATCAAAGTTGATCACCCTTTTTTGAGAGAAGGGAAATGGAGGGTTGGGAATGGCTATAATATTCCCCTAAACCATAAGGATTGGTTTCCCTGTTCAAACTTGAGTGCACATCAGCCACACCTCCCTACTAGCACTGTGGGAGATTTGATAGATCATGATACTAGGGCGTGTTGGCATGGAACCACTCTAGCTATCCGTACTTCAGATTTTTCTGACTTGTCTGTTCAACATTGGCTGAAACCAATTATTTCAAGACATGATTTGAGGAATTTGGACTCATTATCTTACTTGCAGGATGTTTTCATTACTCTTTGGGCTATTTGGCAGCAACCTACAGCCAGGAACTGGACCCTAATCATCAAAATTGCAGCTGCTAGAAAGAGGAGGCAATGTAGAAAGGGTATTGCATATGAAGCTCTAACTCTGTACGGAGATAAGGTCTTTTTTGGAGTAACAAGTACTTCTGCTACAACTTCCACTGGAGCTCTTTTGGAGGCTGTTATTGAAGCTGGATTGGTAGCCAAAGACCAAGGTTTTCACAATGTTTTGTTCATCATTGATAGCAAAGGCCTTATGCAGACAATTAGGAAGAAATGTACCAAGGCTTGGATGGATAGCATTAGGCTTGCGGACTACTGCTTCCTGAATCAATATGGCATGTTTTGTGATCTTTTTTGGGTTCCTCATGTTGTAGTGAAAAAAATAAAAAATAAAAAAACGTTAGTACTCGGTTTTACAAGAAGCGAGTTATCTAATTCTCGATACCACTGTAGTCGAGTATTACTGATCAGTCGAATGGCCGTCGATGCAACTAAAAAAACACCAGTTCCAGCCAAACTTCTCTGTACAAATAGATTGCTAAACGATTGGTGTTGGATCGGTCCGTTTTTTATATAACTCGATTTTGAGCTAAGCGAGTATTATATAACTCGCGGACTATATTATCGAGTTATTTGGATTTGGATTATTTACACTAGTCAGTCTTATTTCTGGTGTTGGATTGCTGCACTCGACTCCTCAGTTGTTTTTAGAAGCAGCACTTCGTTAGGCTCGAAAGCGACTTCTCCCGCTGCAAACAAAGATCCTCACCTGTAGTAAGACTCTTTTACCCTTGCTTTCCCATTCAAATTAAATGAAAATGCTGCATTATTCTCCCTCATCTGCGGAAATTTCGAACGTTGCAAGTTTGGGGATTTCCATGATTTTGGGTGTTGTGGTCTGAAATGGGTCATGGGTTTTTACATATGCATGTTATTCATACGATTTGTACCATTTACTGACATAAACATAACTGCTTTGTAAAGGAACACATGAATTTAGGGTTCATGTGTTCATATGGAATTTGGGGATTTTCGTGGGTGTGGTGTTTTGACGTGAAATATGTAATGGGTTTTTTGAATGGATGTTGTACACACGTTTTGTACCCTTTAGTTGCAAAGAACTCATGATTTGTGAAAAATGGAATATTTGGGTTCATGTATTCATATTGATAATTTGGGGATTCTGATGAATGAGACTAGTTTTGATCTGAAATGGTTTATGGGTTGTTGTTTAAGCCTGTTGGTGACGCATTCTGTATCATTTATATTGGGTTTTTTCACATCATGCATGTTGGTTCATTCCCCAATCTTTTGATAACAGCTTATATTGGAGTTTTGTAGAATAGGGTCTAATTGGGTCAAATTGATAAACATTGCAAATTTGATGGATTGGTAGGCACTGGTGGGTTAGCATGTTATGTTGAATTGGGTATAATTGCTTGAAATTACACCCGCTGCACAATTTATAGTGTGGGTGTTGCATGTTTTTCAAATAAGTTGACTACATGGGTCAATGTTCATATATTTCCAAGGAATTGATCATTTCAACGCATTCATTCATGCCCCAATTTTATCCATGCATCATGTAGTCTATTCCTCATGCATATGTATTTTGTTGGTTTCTGTGTCTCTAACGCAATTTTGAATATTGGTTTTCTATTGTGCTTTTGTTCCGTCTCTATAGATCAGTAGACCATGGCTTCTAAGAAGTCTAAAACCATTAAAACCAAAGCCAAAAGAGTGTCTGCATCCTCAACTAAGCCTGCAACCGCGTTTGATGAAATAAGATTCGAAACAGTAATCTACGAGCAAAGGTTTCAAAATGTAATTCAGCATTGGAATATTTGGCCGGAACGACAAATCAATCTAGATGAATTACCTCTTTCTGTCCATAGGAATCTACAGTGTAGGAACTGGTTGTCTCTGTGTAAAGTTGCAGAACCCCCTCCAAGTGCCTTAATTCGAGAGTTCTATTCCAATCTCCATATCCGTTCTGATGGTGATCTGGGTACTTGGATTCGAGGTCAAAGTTTCATCATAAGTAAGGATGATGTATCCGAGGCTCTTGATGTACCTCAAATTCGTAGCCCTACTTATCCATACTCGGAGCGGCCTAATATATCTGATGTTATGACTCTTCTTTGCGGAAGATCAGTGACATGGGGATCTAACCCAAGAATTAGCTCGAGTGAGTTAACCGAGCTTCATTATATCTTCTTTAGGATAGCTTGTCACAACATCTTCCCAATCTCCCATGTCCATACTATTCCTATAGAGAGATGTTACTTTTTGTACGCCCTTGTGACTGGTGCCTCTATCTGTTTTCCATCCCTGTTCATTCAAACGATTGTTGAGGCGCATAGGAGCAAGTGTAAGAAGCATGGTCTATTCTTTCCAGTTTTTGTCTATAAGGTTCTACAGCATTTAGAGTTAGAAAACTTTCCTTCCCTAGAGTTGATCCACATCACAGCCCCTATAGGAGCCACCTTTCTCAAACAGCGGAGTGCACAAAAGAAGAATGTTGGACCGAGTGTTGGTTCATCAAAAAGACCACGACTACAGTCCACTACTGGAGATGTTCATGCTGAGGAGAGTCCTGTTGATCCTACAGCTGCTGTTACTGACGATGGTGACGATGAGGTACATATTGACAGCGCAGCTGAGGAGCCCACCATTCTGCCTCCTCGCTCTCTTCGTGCTATGATGGAGACCTTTATGACAACTCAAGCAGCTCATGGACAGCTTTTAGATGGGCTTATTGCTGAGGTTGCTGCTTTGAGAGCGAAGTTTTCATAGTATATGAGTGCTTTTCCACCTCCTCCACCCTCTGACCCTTAATGTTTGCCTTTGGCAAAGCATAACAGACAGGGGAAGTAGGGATTGTAGTGTAGGGGGGAGAGTTGTTTTTGTATCGATCGCGTAGATTATATGAAAGTAATTTAATGTGATTTACCAGTATTTGTATATTAATATATTTACTATTCAAGGTCCACAAACGTGGTTTTAATTTTAGATTGAATTATCATTTTCTTTGTTTTTTTCCTTTAACTGGAATGTGGATAAGGTAACCTAACTAATAACATATGCATATTTGAAGAAAACCTACAGTCATTGAAATGATAACAGAAAGGGACCTGCCTCGTCATTGCATTATCGATTAGTTCTGCAATGGCTATACCAAAAAAAGAAAAAAATATCATAAAAGTAGAGTAAATAGATACTAGCCTTTACAGTTAAAGTTATATAGATTATACTTGCCGTACTCATACACCTATGTTTCCACTTCTCCATCCATACCCTTCTATTTAGGCACTAACATATGTGATTGTCCAAGAAAATAAAAGGCTACAATATTTTTGTAGGGAAATTTAAAAGATGAAGGTGGGGAATTGGTGTGACCCTATTCTTATTTAAAACTAAAAAATGTAAAAAGAAAAACTACACGTTTTACAAAATCCCACTTACTACGCATCCATAACAAAAGTGAAAAAGAGTTGAAATTTCGGATATAATTACTTTATGGTGAAAGGATCATACTGGGATTAGCCACTTACTACACATCCATAACAAAAGTTAAAAAGATATTACATTTCAAACATGTCAAAAATGTACGTAACGTTGTTTATGGAGCAGAAAAGTAATAATTAAAAACAAAATTGCAAATTGAATTTGACATAGAAGTTGCTCATTAAATGAGACTGTAACTGTAAGGGTAAGGGTAATTCAAAACTTACAAACCAATGTTGAGTTCCCTACTTGTTTTCCGTGCAATCTATAAAATGATTTGAATTATTTTTAACTGACCTTCCTCTCCCTCCAATCACTTACGAACCACACTTCTATAATTTTGTTTTTCTTATTTTTTTTTTGTTTTGTTTTTTTTTGTTTTTTTTTTGTTTGTCTCAATAAGTAGATGCCAATTCTTATGATAGAGTCATAAAATAATTGGCCACAAAGTAAACTATGTTGAACATCATATTTGTGGATTACAATTTTCTCCCAAACTTGCCTTCACAAATGTTAAATTGTCTCATATTCATTTTGTACGTGTGTGTGACTTTTTTTTTTTTTTTATAACCAATTCAATTGCTTAATTTTACTTCAGCTCAAGTGAGTCTGATTCTGTAACTTTGGATTTGGTTTTCCCATCCTCTCTAAAGCTACTGTAAGTTTCTAGGTATTCAAATCTCCACAATGATTATAAAATAAAAAACTGTTTTTGGCTGCCAAGGATTATGCAGTAAAATTATGCAGAATTATGCAGAAAGCTGATAGCAAAAATTGAAACACCAAAAACAATTTGCAAAGATTCTAATATCAATTGTTGGAAGTGGACATCAATCTAAATGATGTAGTATACAATGGACGTATTAATGACAACTACAATCTGATCAATTCAAGAAACGGAATCTTACATGTTGAAATACGTTGGAAGGTGATTTGAGATGTGCCACCAACACTTTATACTTCGCTACTTCAGAGTCTTACACTCTTCCAATAAGCCTCAACACATTAAAAAAATGAGACCCGAGAAATTTCCAAATAAACCAAAGTAAAATAAAATAGTTTTTTTTTTTTGGCTGTAAAATTGTAGCACTATTGAATTGTCATTCAAGCAATCTCACAAAGACATCAATGGCATGCCAATTATGCTCAGCTAATATAAACACAAACACAAACAAACGAAAAAAAAAAGGTCTCATATAATAGAGCATAAAAGTTTTGCACCAAAATTTTTTTTTTTTTTGAGATGTAGAGATACCTCAGCTAAAGGAGGGAGGTTTTGTCAATATTTATAAACCGTGTGGAAAGGAATAAAGGAGGAACGAAATCAAATAGGCAACCGTTATTGCGAAACGATAGAGCATGACGGTGGGTAGCTTTCAAACTCTCATTTGACTCACCCTAAAGGCTTCAACACAGTTTTTGTTGTCCCTTTAAACTTCCCTCTACGTTACAATCTTCAAGCTCTCTCTCTGCTCACCTTTCCATTTGGTCACACAAAACCCTGAATGCCTCCCCTTAATTTTTTTTTTCTTTCTTCCAAACCGGCTTGCACGTTTGATATTTGTAATTTATTTTTCCTTTAGGCTGAAATGAAAACTCCCTGTTTTTATAGGCAGAAGGCTTCAACGTTTTTTTTCCCCCTCCCTTTAAGTTCCCTCTACACTACAATATTCAACCTCTCTCTCTGCTCACCTTTCTTTTCGGTCACGCAAACTCCTGAATGCCTCCCTTTTTGTTTTTTTTTTTTTCTTTCTTCCAAACCGGCTTGCACAGTTCGTATTTTTAATTTATTTTTCCTTTAAGCTGAACTAAAAACACTCCTATTTATAAGGGAAACCCTAGAACGTTTTTGAGACTTTTGAGAGAGATTAGAGTGCCTCTTGTGCCTCCTTTTATTAGGGTTTTGTTCCCAAACCTCTCTAAGTCTTTGTTGCTCATATTTGCTGTTTATGTGAATCTCTTGTGAGATCTTTGAGGAGCTTTCCTTCACATAAACTTAGGGTTTTCAAGGAAGATATATTATCTACATCTTGATGATCAACAAGGTTGCTACCATTGAAGCTTAAAGAAAAACAAGTGAGGAGCTTGTAGCTGATTGAAGGAGTTCAAAGAAAGAAGTAGTCCGTGGATTCGGAGCCTGCGCGTGGTCGTGTCAGGAAGTTACTACTGGTGTGTAGCATTAGGAAGTCAAGCGGGGAGCTTGTAAGTCCTTTTGTAAGAACTTCAATTCTTTCTTAGTGGATTCCGTTTTGCCTTGAGGATCGGTGGGTAAAATCCTCCCCAGGTTTTTCCGGTGTGGTTTCCTGGGTGATCATATCTTGTGTTATTTATTTTCCGCTGCTTTATATGTTTTATATGCTTGATATGATTATTTGATTGTTTTAACCTAGAATTGTTTAATTTGACTAAGTAACAACTTGGCTAATTAATCTAGGCTACGCAATCTAATTGTGGTTTAAGGGGTCTAAATTTCCAACAGGGTTGAATTTTTTTAAAAACCATTTTCAAATTGAAGAAAACATTATTTTTTTTTTAAGAAAAGGACGTCGCAGCTGATGCGGCGCAACGTGAGAGCAGCAGCATTAAACGCTACGTTTCAGCTTTTAGTAATATACATGAAATATGCTTTGGACAACAAACATTTTGATTAATTGTTTGGTACTATTGTTTGCTAGATTAGATATATAAATCCAAAGATTTTTAGTTACAAATCATGGTTCTAATTTCTCATTTAGCAAACTTTATTAGAAAATGCAGATGATTCAAATTTTATGGGATGAAATTATAGCTGAAATCTTAAAAAGGAATTTAGTTTGGTTTTCATATTCAATGAGACGTAAGTACAAATTTTTGATAATCACAAGGATAACAATTCATTACGCTTTCAATTGTCTACAGTTGGTAATCGTTCCTTTTGGCAAACCATTAAGGAAATCATAATCGTAAAACTTTTGCAAAGCTTAACAAACAATTAATAAAAAAAAACAGAAGATTGCATCTTATTATTTAAGTGATGCTACAATGAGGGAAAAGAAATAAAATAAATAGGGTTAAAGAAGCCTATTCACCGGCTTAAACATTTTAAGGTCGATTGAGCATCTTTTGCACGTAACCACAAATTTTGCATAACTGTAAGGATAAGGTTGATATCGGTTCCAATGTCCCACTCCAATGTTGTGGGATGCTTGAAAGTTTGGAATTTGATACAAGCCTATCCATGCAGCTACGTGTCGATGCATATTTCGTCAATTTACAAGCCACTGCTTCCCATGTTCATCATTTAAAAAGGTTATCAATTTCAAAGCCAATGCTTCCAAAAGGTTATCAATGCATCCATGATTTGAATGCCAAAGTAGCCTGATTCCATGTATATAAGCTGCAATAAAATTATCACATGGAGTCGTGTTTCAATTATTTTTTTTCCTTCAACAACTTCTTCATTCAAAAAGTATTCCCAACTTCCCACTATCAATAGCGCATCGGGATTTTCTCCTTCATAGTACTGAAAAATTAGGGTTTTTTATTTGTCGTGTACTAGAGCTGGGTGATTGAAAAATGGGGTCAATTGAGTTTGTTGGAGGACAAGTTTGCTTTCTGTTAATTTGTTCAAGCGTTTACAACTAATTAAGAAAAAGGAAAAAATTAAATTAATAGACTAAATAATTTATATAGAGGGAAATAAATAAGTAGATACAAATTGAGAAAATAGTTTTTTATACCTTAACTTAATGTTTCCCAAGAGTGTTGCCTAATCTTTGCCTACTTTCGAAAAGATTTCAACCAATATGTCAGTATGATATATATATATATATATATATGTTTTTTTTACTTTAAATAGTGTTATAACATTTCAGTTACTACTGATAATAAAATAATTTGTACTAGTTCATAGTATCATATTAAATAACAATACATAATATTAATGTGTTTATGAATTTTGGAATGATTATACAAGAATTTGATGGTGAAATGGTTATACACGAAAATGAAGACAGGATCTGTATGTTAAGGTGCCTAAATCGGTGCGGTAACTGGGAACATGTTACTGAAAATTGGGTAGGAGAGGAACAATTTTGGGTTTTGATTGTTGTAGAAGGGGAGGTGAACCTAAAAATACGCGAGGGTGAGAAAGGGAAAAAAATTGAGCACAACTAACTTTCACTGTGACTCTTCTATGTGAAGGTGAACGTAATTACAATCCCGGTTAAATTTAGACGGATGGAGGAAAATTTATTTTATTTCATATTTAAATTAGTGTGGTCCCCACATGAATCTAGACACAAGACATTGGGAACATTTAAAATCCTGTTCATATAGTGTTTTTCCAGCCTGTATTGACATGACAAGCCCCCTAATAACTGAAATTATAATGCTTGGACCACGAAATGAGGTTATAAATGCACCACAATAATTATCTTCTTTCTATCCACTAACTTCATAGATTGACTAAGCTATGAGTCGCAATGCCTCAACGTCAAATCGTAAAATGCGAAACAAGTTTGGAACTACTTCAACATGTGGATCTTCACAAGTTCCAGCAGATCAACAACTACAGACATACACAGATCACTATGGAGGAAAATGGGTTAGAAAGAAGAGAGATTTCGTCAATATGCCAATATACACGTATGAGAGTCTTTGAAGCGTCGGGCACATCATGGTTGGCAAACCTACAAAACTAAGTACAGATAGCACCGCAATAGAGTTTTCCGTATCAGAACCACCATGGTCAACCCTATACGAGAAGAGGTGTGAGTTGGAGGTGTATTGTCGATGGCATGGGTTGCGAGTTCCTAAGGCACGCTCAGCTGAGTTACCTAGAGATGAACCTGCCAACATACTTGCTCGTCTTCAACAAGAGAACAATCAAATGCAAAGGCGACTAGATCGTTTTCACGCAATCCAAAAAGCTAGGAAGCATCTAAAGGGGAAGGCACAAGAGCGAGCCATGAAGTCTATTAATGAAATTATTGCGTTAGATGATGATAGAGATATTTCAGACTTCTCAGATTCAAGCAATGATGATTTTCAAAAATTTCTACCTACGAACATTAGACGTTGTTGTTAATGTCTACACATTTTGTGGAAGACAAACTGTTGTTCTTAATCTCTGACAAATGATGATTATGTACGTTAAACTTTTGCAAATCTAAAGATTAACTGTTCATTAGTTTTGGCTAAGGTTATCTGAAATTAGTTTCTACTTTTTCCCCTGCTGTTATTTGTTGCTACATATGAAAATTTAATCTGAATATTTACGCATAGATTCAATACATACAGACTCATCGAAACCACACAGAGCAACTGGGACCATCACCATCAAGGTGTACACACTCACATTTGTTCAAAATAATACTCCATTCCACCATGCATGACATGAAATTGGTAATGTATTAAATTGCTATGTTAGTATGTCGCAATGTTTTCAATGGATTGGCTAAGTGTATATGAAATCACTCAGTAGCTCATTTTTTCCCTCCTATTCTTTGTTGCTGCGTATGATTCTTTTACTTTGGTTGGACAGTGTCCTCTGCTTTGTAGTGTAGGAAAAACCTTAGATATGCTGATGTTTCCAATATTTTGACTGTCTAATTTAAAATGTTACCCACATAACACTCATCACCCAACTTAGATTTATTGCACATAACTTGTACGAAATTTTAATAGATTCAATACATATAGACTCATCCAAATCCCACAGACCAACCATGCATATGATTATTAATACGAATAATTCATAGATATGACACCGTGAGTCGCTGTATCATATACCTGTATCCGTGTATCTTAGTTCTGCTATTGTACTACTTTATACAGATACATTACATACAAACTCATCCAAACTAGACTAACCACTCATTCTCTCTTCGTCTTTATGTACACGAAACTTTGTTGGTAACAACATTTTCTTAGACTCACGTGTTCTGGGCAAATCACGTTCAATGAAATCCTACCAACCATTACAAACCCAAATGTTGTTATTAGCTTTCTTCAATCCCACTGTAGCTACGGTGGTTAGCGTAGCATTATTGAACCCTGCCCATAAGTACCCATCCACACTGCCGTGAAAACACAGAGCATCCTTGAAAAGTGTATGCATCAATTTCGGGGTGAGCTGTCCACCATTGCTACACTGATGTTTGCAGTGCTGCATGTGCTGCTCAACAGTGTCGAGGTAAGCTATCCACCATTGCTACACTGTTGAATTGTGTCCAGTCATATCACCCATACGCATAAGGTCGATACACAGATTGCATCCATTTGCAATGCACTATTTTCAAGGATGCAGAGCCCCCCTCAAAAGTTAATGATACATTTAACACAGCTTGGCACTGTTTCGTCAAGTCATGTCAGATGAAGCACAAGAATGCTGAATAGTCTTCACGTGAACCCTGTCCAGCCATATCACCTACACGCACATCAATACACAGATATGCATCCCTTTGCGATGCATCGTTTTCAAGGATGCAGAGCATCCTTGAAATTTTTATGATACATTTAACATAGCTTGGAACTGTCCTATCAAGTCATGTCAGATGAAGCATAGGATTTCTGAATAGTCTTCACGTGAATAAATACACAACCTCCTTTGCAGTACACCTCACCAACCCGCTACTGTAGCACATTCTATAGCAATGATGCGTATGTACATTCAATTTTTGGAACTCTAAGGATTAACTATTCATTAGTTTTAGCAAATCTAAAGAATTTTATTTTTTGCCAATGAAATTTGCACCAACAAAGACCCAATATAACACAAATGACACTTATCACCGTTTCTATAGATTATTGTACATTTCTTGTAGCACCAAAAAACTAATATAATCCTAATCTACTCACATAACACTTATTCAAGAAAATACCAAAGCACAAGTAATACAACCTCTTAAGTGAAAAACCTACATTTGAAATTGGGTGATCCCATTTATATAATATCTACAACTATTTTTATAATAGTCTAACAAAAACATACATTATGGTGATCCCATTTATATAATATCTACAACTATTTTTACCTACTCAATATAATTCTCTATGTATTTCAAAGAAGAAAATGAGTTTTTCACCTTTGTTGATAGAAAATCCTGATAATGAGAAGAAGCTGATCTGAAAATGATGAGGAGAATTGCATGAGAATCTGATTTGTGGAGGGGGTGGAGTAAATACCAGGACAACTCGATTACAAGAAGGGCGAGTAACATTAATAACTCGATTTCCAAATCATCGGGTTTAGGTTCACATGCGAATTTGAACGTGGGTCAGAACACAGCAGAAAAACTCAATTTTAGGAGAGACGAGTAATATTAATAACTCGATCTTGCAGTCATCGGGTTCAATTAATAACTCGGTTTCCCCATCAGCGAGTTCCAAACAGTAACGCTGGAATATTTTATTGCCCAAAATCCACGCTGGAGGACCAGCGTGGCAGGAGCCTGCCTTGAACTCGGCTACTAGAGAATCGAGTACTTTAAGTAACTCGATTTTACGCTGGTCGAGTATCGAAATAGGGGCACGCCCCTATATAGTTTCGAAACAGAGGCATATTGCCAATTATTTTGCCCAAAAGGGGCAAAAGGCCAGAATGTCCTGGAAAAGCGTCCTCCCTTTATGTCTCTGTTAGTAATTGTGGATTTACATACTTTGTAATTTTTTTTCGTTATCAATAAAAAATTATCTTTATAAAAAAAAATTTTATTTTATCAGTACTGTACATAACATACAAAAGAGGTTTGATGTTGCCTTTGCACCATCAAAAATCTTCCAACCACTAGAGCTATAAATAAATAGAGATATTTAAGAATAGATTGGGTTCGACTAAAAAAAAAGGTTTTTGTTGGCATATTTATCAAATGAGTTATGTTCAAGCCTAAATTTAGGCTTAACTTGTAAACAAATTGATTCAAATATAATAATGTGTTCATAAACAAACTTGTCAGTAAAATACTCCATTTAAGTCTATATAATATTATATGTTTATAGGTATACATTTATAAATATATACTTTTATATTTATACGAAAGAGAAGAGGGAGAGAAAGATATTTTGTAGATAGTGTACTGTGAGTAGGGGTGTTCACTAAATCACAAAAACCGCAAAAACCGAAAAAAATCGCACCAAAATCGCCCGTAAAATGACATAACCGCACTGCATTGCAAGTAATAGTGCACCACACCACACCACACCACACCCTCTCTATATATTAATATATTTATTTATGTTTAATATTAAATATATTATTAATAGTTTAATAACCCTAGTTTTCAAAAAAAAAAAAAAAGTTTAATAACCCTAGCAAGTGTTGACTAGAAAAGCCAACCCAAAAAAAGGGAAAATTTAGTTTTGGGCTGAGTAGGAAAAGCCCAAAATTTGAAAAATATACAAACTTTAAACCGCATCTTATATATAGTATCGCACATGTGACTGCAAAAATGAGGTGCGGTGCAGTTATGGTTTTGGCTAAACTCTAAAACCGCACCGTACCACATATGTAACCGCAAAAATAAGGTGCGGGGCACTTATGATTTTAGCTAAACCGCACCGCAAAGTGCGGTGCTAAAAATGGCCTAAAACCGCACCGCGAACACCTCTAACTGTGAGTGTGGTCCTATTTTGTAAATAGTATTTTATGTGGGAGTTAAAGAAACATTTTTACCAAGTTTTTTCCCTACTTAAACGTAGGATGTAGGGGTATTTTGGAACAAAAAAAAATTCGGTCCAAACATGTGAAGTCTCTTAAATAGTAGTATAGATATTATTGAGCATCTAGGTTCCGAAGCATCACATCCTCAAAAATTTGATTGTTGGGAGACTTTAAATTTCCCTAACCGAATGCTACATCATACTATCATAGGTAAACGTTTTATTAGCTGACCCTAACTATATTATGTAGTTTTAATCTTATATAAAGGCTAATAGGCACTCATATTGGCGTTTTGATGGGTTCGGTTCAAGTTGTCTTTCTACATGGAAAAATTAGAAGATTAAGAATATGGAAAGAGTTTCTTTGATGGCTAATTTGATTAAATTTTTGGATTTAAAGATACCACATGTATGATTTGTGGGTACGTTTATTATTGTTAGTATGAGCTAGAGCACCAATAAATGAATTGTGGTTTTCAGCTCTTGAGAGTCTCAAAGTTTGTAAGTTGATATTTAGAGTTTATTTTGGGTGTAATGAATTTGTATTAGTTTATATTTGTGAGAGATTAGTTTGTTGCATTCATAAAGTTTATTAGTCTTGAAGAATTTTTTTTTTAAATTGCATTTGAATTGATGAGAATATTGCACTCTTGACTAAGTGGTCACTCTACAAATATAAGTGTTTGTGGGGTGTAAGGGGCAAAGACTAAGATTCAAGTCTCCAGGAAGGAGTTTCACACATATATACATTTAAATTAGATTAGAATAGAATTATATTTTAGATTAAAATATATATATATTTCCGTCAAATAAATAAATCATAAGTTAAATTAAGCCGAGTGCATGCTTGACCTTGACTAAGAAAAGTCAAAGTCTATATGTTAGAGGTTGTTTTGATGCAAATTTTTCATCACTCAATTTCCGTTACTCATCACTCATTACTCATTACTTAAAATCACTCACTTGTCATCACTCAATATTTTTCACACTGTTTGTGGGCCCCATACCTGTCACTCGGTGCAGCTTTTTTTTTCTTTTTCTTTTTCTTTTTTTTTTTTTTTTTCAGTACCCAAATTCATCGAACCTAGTGAAAGAGGAAGGGAAAAAAAAAGGAAGAATTGAAGACCGAACCAGTGAAAGAAGAAGGAAAAAGAAAAAAGAAAAAGAAAGAAGGAAGAATTGAAGACTGAACCAGTGAAAGAAGAAGGGGGGAAAAAAAGTCAAAAGGTGCAGCTGTGGATCCCTCCATGTGTGTTTAATTACAAAAATGCTATTGAGTTATGAGTTATGAAAACTGAAAACAGCTAAAATGTGTTTTCATTTTCAATAACTCATAACTCAAAAATCAGAGAATTAAGTGATGGAAACAGAGTTATAGTGGTGCCAAACGGACTTCTAATTTTGAGATGTCAGTTACCAAAACCAAAAGCATATTTTGTTCTTCGTTTTTCATAAGCAATATGACGTTTAAGAGAGTGACATAAATTTTAACAGTATAGTTTACCACTTTCTCCGAAATGATTTCTTGACAGTGTTAGGGACGCAAGAAAGGATGGCCTGACTTGTATCATTGTAACTTGTAAGACCCGCCTTCAAAAACGAACCAAGTTTCTATTCAAACAAAGCATTCCCTAAGAAAAGAAGTTTCTGGTCAGACAAAGCAAAATCCTAAACAAAAGAAAAGGAAAATTTTCAGGCAGCTTCTCTTTATTTTCCTCCCACCAACAAAACTAGGAAAAAAAAAAAAAACAGTAATTAAGTATTTTGCTAGGTCAGGATATCAATTTGTTTTTAGTCTAGACAATGTTTGAATTTTATATCTCTTATGTGACAATATGAGACTTTATTTGTCCACCATAAAGATAGAGGTTTTTACTTTTTTTATTTTTTAAGTTAATTATGAATGAAAAAAAGGGGTAAGGAGGAGGTAGTGACTGCTCTATTTGGGCATGACCATAGTAATGCTCTCTCACTTACTAAGACCGGTCTTGCAAGAGGAACCCATAGAACTGTAGCTATACCCCAGACCCATGAGGCACTTGTGGGCAAAGGGGCGGCAGTGTGGGGCTCATCAACTCATGTGAAAAACTTGAATTCCACGTTTTGATCATTAGAAGTTGCTCTATAATTATAATTATGAATTATTTATGAAGTTAGTGGTTCGGCCATTGATCCAACCCTAATTGAAACAAAAAATCAGGCCTTTTCCCATTCTTTTTCCAAGCTGATTTTTAAAAATAGGGATGAAGACAAAAAAAAATCTACTAGTGTGCATTGTGTCAATACTTGTCAATTCTTAAAATAAATTATCTTGACTTCATGGTGCCTTTTTTTGGCTAGATCCAATATGCCTTGTTGGAAGTCCAAAAACTTTGAACATGACCTCGAAAATGAACTAGGGGTTGTTGGAAGCTATCACTTTTCTAGTTTTTTCGTAGCAATGTGAGCCTGATTATTTATAAACCAATTTCCAAACAATATAGCCTTAAAGTGAATTAGCGTTTATACTGGAAACTAGAATAATTTGGTGACTGAAAAGTTTTTATACATTAGTCATCGTGGCATGTAATCTCATATGGACTTTCATATTTCTTTAGTTGTGATCAAGCATATTCTCAGTTGGTGGACTAAACATGAACACACTCAAAAATTTATGGTGTGTTTTTGTATTAGAACCATATCCCCTTTTCTTTGTGTGTATTTATTTCTCAAAAAAAAAAAAAAAATGGTGGACTAAAGACCAAGAGCTTTGTAATGAACTCAATCACATAACTTAATATTTTCAACGGAGACGTCCATGGTTTGAATCTATAATCCCTCACTTAAAAATGAGTATAAAAAAAAAATCTTTCATACAGGAGCACGCTTTGTTCCTTTTAAAAATAAATAAATATCCTCTTTGACCAATTTAATAGGTCACTTCGTCCCAACTTGAGTTTGTTATGTGTTTACAAAATCAGTACTTATTTAAATTGACAAGTAATAAGACTTTCCTCCAAATTAGTTAGGAGGAAAATATACCATTTTTGTGATTTTTATCTACTAAGCCACTAACCTGTCACATTGCACTGACAAATGGAGAAGATGCTTTTCCTCAAATGGCCAAAAATTTTCAATGATATCATTGCCTGCATAGTAATGCCTCCATTGAACTGTGCCCATGAAGTGTTTTTCTTGTGATTTTAGGTTCAAGATCTGCTCAATTTTTTATCTGAAACATTGAAACTTCAAATGTTAAATCCTTGTAAAGGCCTAAAGATGTGAACTTTTTTTTTAAAAAATTTTATTTTTTGAGAAATCAAAAATGTAAACTTTTTTTTTTTAACAAAACGGTTCACATTTTTGGTTTCTCAAAAAATAAAAAATAAAAGTATGTTACGTTTTCCTAGATTACAATGGCCAAAATGGGAATGAGGTTTGGGTAATTATTAACTGGATATCTATAAAAATGGATTGCCACTATAACAAAATGTATTTTCAGTGACGAAAAAATTCGTCACTAGAAATCCAGTTTTTCGTCACTAAGGACCTTTAGTGACGAAATTGGACTTTTAGTGAAGAAACTCATTTCATCACTGTAGCCCCGTCACTAAAAGTTTTGGTGACGAAAAATTTCGTCACTAAAAATCCGATTTGATTTAAAAAAAAAAAAAAAACTTTTAGTGGCGAAAACGTTTTGTCACTAAATGTTTTCCTCACTAAAAATACTATTCAGTGACAAAAATAATTCGTCACTAAAAACACTTTAGTTTACTAAATCATATTTAGTGACGAATAATTTCGTCACTAAAACTATGTTCGGGTATATATAGTGACGAAAAAATTCGTCACTATACCTATTTTTAAGAAAATCCAAGCACATATAGTGACGAAATTTTCATCACTAAAACAATTTTTTTTTGCTATATTTGTGACGAAAAAATTCATCACTAAAACTTATTTTTTGGTTTTATTTTTTTCATGACTTTGATATTAACCTGTAACCTATCATTACATTATTGAAACCTCACATTTGAATAACACATTTACTTCAACAACATTTATAAAAAAAGATCCATACATTCCACAAGTAAAAAATAAAACAAGTATCCAATTTAAACTCCTTCCATACAATAATTGTTTGCAATACATATAATAACTCTACCTAAACCCTATTTTAGAACTAATGGAAGATGTCCTCATATGTCTTCAAGTAATGCCAAAAGTAAATCCCCTAAAAGCCACTAATAAGAAATCTGCACAAATATAAAAACAATACTTCGTTAAAATCGTAAAGTAAAGACATTAACTATGTTATAAGAAACATTTCTAACAACGCATTAAGAGTAACCACACCAATAAATTAAAATCACAACTCCTAATATATAAGTTGTAGAAAGCAAATAAAGTACTAACCAAAAAATGTTTTAACTTGAAGTTGAACCACCCCCATAAGTAAGAGCATCACCATAACCCTTACTCCTCAAAAAGTTAAGAATATTCTTTTAGACCTCATCTTACTTAGTTCGTGCCCCTTGGTCCTTAACATCCAACCCCCGTAGCCACGTCCAACCCAGATTTCAAACAAACCCACCTCCCCAATTTCACAAACTGCATAGCAAAGCTCCTTTAACGAAGAAGAGTTATTTGGACATACAAAAGCATAAATATACACATACCAAGTAACTTTTCCTATCAATTCATTGAAGCAGCCAACCAATTGAATTCAAGAAGCAAACCACAATTAATAATTTTGGGGGGAAAAAGGAAAGTAGAAAAGAAAACACCATTATGTAGCACCATTACACAAACAAAAAAAAAGGTACCCCACCAGAGAAATTTTAAGTGCAAGAGAACAAAAACTCAGAAAGTTCAAAGGGACAAAACCATTAGTGTAGCTGAAACACATGCAATGGAAAGGAGTTACAATTTAAATTTAGAGAAGTTCAAGGAATCAAAGCTATCTAGCAGAGCTGAAACACACTCTAAGGAACTTCTCCAAATGGTGTGAATCATTGATGCCCATGATACAATAATAACAACCAAGTCTATTAGTCTCAAAATTTTGGTGTGAAATATGATAGTAGAGAATGTACCTTTGTTGGTCTAAGAACAACAGCTTTTTCTTTCTCTTAGCCAGTAGTTCATACAGTGCTCTGGTGAAAACTGAAAATAGTCCTACAAAAGAACCCAATTCAACACCATTATAATAGGTTCTAATGGCCTTCATTAACAAAATTCTACGAGAAACAAAGAGAGGTCCATGTAGAAACAGTACCAACATTTAAAAATAAAAATAAAAAACCAAATAAAGAAACATAATTCACTTAATTCACTTTTCAAATTCCTTTTATCACAGAACAATGGAGAAAAAATATAAACAAAATTGGGCTTCGACCAAAAAACAAACAAGCAGCAATATAAAGACAAATTTCTTCCACTTGCCTATTTTTCAAGACATTGGGTCCTCCAAATTTCTTTGGGTTAGATTTGGATGTAGGAAGCCCCACCAACCATCTGCATGTTATTTCACATATTTAGCACATACAAGAACTATCTGATCCAAAAGAATGATAAAATCATGCGCAAACTAAAGAGAAGAAAAATGGGGTAATGAATTGTAAACAACAGTATGTATAATGTACCACAAAAATCCCTGTATTTACAAGTAAAACCATAACTAAGAAATTCAAATTCTTCAATTTACATAGCAATATATATATATATATATATATATAAACTTTCTAATTCACAACACCCCCCACCCCCCAAACAAAAAAAATACAGAAAATTTATTAAACAAAATAAATTAGAAACGAATAAAAATGAGAAAAATAAACAAACCAAAAAATATAAATAAATCAAAATAAAAATGGAGAAAAATAAGCAAACCTCATACATGGGTTGAAATAAAAAAAAAAAAAAAAAAATTCAAGTGAAGAACTTACATGGGTTGATGGATCGTCGCTGACGAAAAATAGATAATAGTGACGATAATAGCTAAATGATGGATCGTCGCCGATGGTCCAACTTAGAAAATGAAGAAGTTCGTCGCAAGGATCGTCGTCGAGTCCGTCGCAAGGATCGTTGCAAAGATCGTCGCCATTGCAAGGATCGTCGCCGATGGTCCAACTCAAAAAATGAAGAAGTTCGTCGCAAGGATTGTCGCTGAGTCCGTCGAAGGATTGTCGCCATCGCAAGGATCGTCGCAAAGATGGATCGTTGCAAGGATCGTCGCAAGGTTTGCTCTTAACGAAGCTTCATCGGCGATGGTTTGAGCTTCAACGGCGACGATTTAAGCTTCAACGGTGACAGCTGAGATCAACGGCGATGGTTTGAGCTTTAACAGCGACGGTGGTTTGGGTTTGGGAGCTTAATCGCCTTTTGGGTTTTTTTATTTTTTATTTTTTTTATTTTTAACTACTTTGAGTGAAATGTTTGAGTGAAATGTTTTGACCCTTTGAACTTAAAAGACCAAAATGGCTCAGAGAGTAACAGGTATTGCAATTAGGCTTTTAAGTCTTTAATGACGAATTCCAGTTTCGTCACTACAGACCGGGCTTTGTTAAGTTTTTTAGTGACGAAATTCATATTTCATCACTAAATCATATTTTTAGTGACGAATTGTGATTTCGTCACTAAAAACATATAAAGAGAGTGCTAGGTATTGCAATTAGGCTTTTAAGTCTTTAGTGACGAATTGTGATTTCGTCACTAAAAACATATAAGTGCAAAATTATTATTATTTTTAGTGACGAATATTTTTCGTCACTAATTCTTCCTTGTAGTGACGAAAGGGTTTTCGTCACTAATACTATCCACAGTAATACCTACAGTGACGAAATATTTCGTCACTAAAAATTTCAACTTTTAGTGACGAAATATTTCGTTACTATAGATTAATTAAACTCGCGCCAAAGTTTCCCTCCACTGGCGCCCATTTTTCAAATCACAATAGCGACGAAATATTTTTTTCGTCACTAAATGTTATAATTTTTTTCATTATTAGTGACGAAATCCATATTTCGTCACTAAAGCTGTATTTTTAGTGATGAAAAATATTTCCTCACTAATTTTCATCACTAAAAATACATTTTGTTGTAGTGTGCTAAAAAAATTTAGCTCATGATTAATGATAAATGATTTTAATACTATGAATATGAAAGAACATAGGATTTAGTTTTGTTGAGTTAAAGCTGATTTGTAAGATAATACCTTTTTTACTTAAGAATTTTTTTTTTTTTTTTTTGAGAAACTTTTACATAAGAATTTTTTTTATATTAACTTGGCCCCCTTGAAAAAAATCTCTAGCTTAACCACTAATCACATGAACTTGGTACTAATTATAGGGACAAAATTGCTAAATGCACTTTTTGGGCAAACTAAGCAGCGTTTTGCCTTATTTTTCAAACTAATTAGGGAAATGCCCCTCTTTTGGAAATCGATTTTCTCAAAATCGAGTTAGGCCCTATAGCGGCGTTTTTAAGGAGCCTATAGTGACGTTTTCAAGACCTATAGTGGCATTTTGTAACTAGATTTATATGAAATCGAGTTGTAGGTAAAAAATAAAAATAAAAAAATTGCCTATAACTCGAATTAATGGAAGTTGAGTTACAAAACGTCACTACAGGTCCTGAAAATATCACTATAGGTCCTTAAAAACGCTGCTATAGGGCTCCAAATTTTTTTTTTTTTTTTTATAACTCGATTTTGAGAAAATCGAGTTTCAAAAGAGGGGAATTTCCCTAATTAGTTTGAAAAATATGGCAAAACGCTGCTTAGTTTTCCCAAAAAGGGCATTTAGCAATTTTGTCCCTAATTATAGAAATGCATATTAACAGTTAAATCTTGATTCAGTTATACTTTTTTAATTGGATGGCCTGATTTAAGCACATGATAAATAGTTTTGATCGTTAGAATTTTTAATTTTTTTATTCATTTTTCTTACATCATGAAATGTATAGTTTTATTATTGAAACAAGGTTATACGAATGTTGCAAAACGGGGATCTCTGGATTCTCTACAAGTTGAGCTAGCTAGTGTCACCTCACCAATTAGTGCATGGGATATCACATCTATTTGAGATAACTTGTGAAATGGCTTTGCGATTCTTTCTGCATTCTAATTTCCTCTTTTTAGCAGTAATTAGTTTTCGTTGGAAATATATGATCAAGTTACACTTATTGTTCATGTTGCGCCATGCTTATGCCAAATTTGGTATTAATCGAATGTTAGTATATACTATTTGACCCATAATTTCATATTTTAAGTATAACTTAAAATTTTATAAACACTCATGTTTTAAATATAACTAGTATGTAACCCGTGCATACGCATGGGAATGGAATGATATATTGTAGTGGTGTAATTGATGTTAGCTTGGGTTATTAAATATATAAGACTTTAGTTCGACCAGGACATTTAGAGATACTAAAATGATTTTTCCTTATAATTTTCATGATATTAGGTACGCCAAGTTTCTCATTACATTGCTATTATACATATAATTTTGAAAATCATTATTGGATACTACATATATATACAATATTAATTCACGATCATTGTACGTGAAATTATAAATTGAATAGGGATAAATGCATGGGATCATTTAGCTCAATTACAATTTTTTAGGTTCAAGATCTTCGCATACAAAATATCTTAATAGAAACAATATAAAAGATATGTTCATTAGTTTAGAGAAAAAATAACAGCAAAAATCTAAACAATTTAATTTTTATGGAAAACTAACAAAAGAAAAATCTAATTTTGATTCTAATTGAATTTTCTCAAAGTTTTGGTTTAAAATATTCTATTTGAATTTTCTATAAGCTTTGGTTTAATATATATATATATATATATATATATATAACCTAGTTAGTAATGGGCCGTACATATATAGTCATGGTATATTACATAAATAACTTAAAATTTGAATTATTTTTAGTTACACAAAAAAAAAAAAAAAAAAGGCTCATAAATATAAAATAATTCAAACTCTCTTTTCCTCTAATTTTATTTATAGAGTTAGATATATGTTTAGGTTTTTTATTTTATTTTATTTTATGGTTTATTTATATTGGATTCATCGTTTTCTATATTGAATTAACCCACTTGACACAAAAATTAAAAAACTTAGATTAGATGAGACACATGGTGCAAAATTAAACTCTAATTGAAATCCAATTTTTACGTTTAATTAACTCACTTGGTACGAAAATTTAAAAGCTTAGATTAGATGAGACACGTGACGCAAAATTAAACTCTAATTGAATTTCAATTTGAAATCTAATTGAATTTTGTTTCAGTTTTGGTTATTAATATATATATATATATATATATATTGATGATGCCAAAAATCGTCAGTCGTTGAGATCGTCCAGACAGCTCCGGCGTAACCTGAGAGACAACAAGAAAGTGAAACGGATAGGTCACTGGTGTGGTGCCAGCCGACGAGCCTCCGATGGCAAAGTTAGGATGAGAGGGAGAGAGCTTAATAACAGTGCTGATAAGGGTGTTTCTTTTTTATCATCTTACCTTTGGTTGGATGTGTTTTATATAAGCCTCTGTTTTCCTAGCCATTGAAAGGCCATTAATGGTGGATTAATTCCTTGTCTAGGTAACGTCTCTGACAGTCAATGCTGGGATACTTAAACCTTTTGGATTTATGCTCCCTTTACTTCGTCCAATCGTAATGACTCAATCAATAAAAGCTTCATTTATGGCTTGTTCATTGTTCACTGCCATGTCTAGACGAGCAATACTTCCTGGCTCATCAGTTCCCCCCATTCCTTGGTCGTCAGGTCCCTTGATGACCTAAGGAATATGAAGGGTCACCCCACGTCGAGTGTGACCTTTTAGGTTCCGTTTCCATCGTATTTATGGTGACGTGACGGCGTTGCACGCTCGGTGGCCACGTGTCGCATTTTGATTGGCTGGACGTGGGCACATTCCTCAATGAGGCATTTGGTTTTCCCACATCTTGATTTTTGGGGAAGCCTTTAAATGCTTTTCTCTTTCTTCCCTTTCCATTATTTTTGTTTTCTTCCTCATTTCTATTTTTCTTCATTTCTGTGCTTCGTCCTCTCTCCGAGCTCAGGCCACACTACTTTTTCCTCTTCAGGTACGACCTTTTTCTTTTTCTTACATGATTTTCCTTCGTTTTGCTTCAAATAAGGACCTTTGTATTTCTTTTACTTATTCTTTTTGATGTGTGATTATTCTGAGGTTTGGCATCACTACCCTTTTATTTCTTTCCTTTTCGCTCGTTTAGGGGTGTTTCTTGGGTCCACTAATGGTTGTCTGGAGGTTGGGTCTTTTACCCTTGGGAATAGTGCCTTAGGGTTGGTCTTAGATGACCTTTCCCCTTTACTACGTCAATCCTTGGATTGGTTTAGGTCCCTTTGAGAGATGTCAATAGAGGTGAGGTTTGGTGAGTTGGACACAGGTTTGTTGTCTAGTGACAAGACTGTGGAGGTGGATACCACAGTCTCGGCGTCTCCGTCTTTGAACCCTTCATCCTCTTCACATACTATGTTGAGGGTTTTTCATGCCCTTAAGGAGGTGTGCTCTTTGGACGAGGACACTCTTTTCAGGTTTAGGGATAGGTTTCAAATTCCGGATGAGACCAGGATTCGTTTTCCTCGTTTAGACAAAAAGGCTTACACTTTCAATCCTGGGGATATGTGTTTTTATGAGGCTGCCTTTTTGAGTGGCCTCAGATTCCCCATCCATCCCTTTGTAATGGAGCTTCTCCACCACTAGGCATAGCATTTGGGCAACTTATGCCAAACTTTTGGAGGATCGTCATCAATTGCATGGAGATTTGGATGATAGTGACAGAAGGTGATATTGTTAGGAACATATTTTTATATAATTGGCATATCTTTTGACAAAACGCACTTTACTTGTATTTAGGTAAATCTAAGTAGGTTCAAGATGATTATTACAAGTGGTTAAATTGAAGACATAAAGATTACTCAAGAACTGTTAAAGAAAAGTGCAATCTGCAGATCTCGATACCTACTCGATAGAAGCTTGATCTGTCGAAATTCATTAAAGCTCGACAGATATCTCGATCGATTGAGCTTACGGGATTTTGTCTATAGCCAGCAACGTTTTTATTTTAAAAGGCTATTTGTTTATGGGTTTATATAATCCTTATTGGACTAGGAAAGCCCAAGGTTTGTGTAAACCTATTTGGAATAGGAAAGCCCATTAAGCTCCTATTTAAAGGAGGTGGAAAAAGAAAAACCTAACCCTAGAGAGCTTCATAAGGTTTTCTTTTTGAAACCCTAGCCTCCTTCTATAGAAGAAAGAGTTCATGCTGCATTTCTTGTACGCCTTTGGGTTTTGTAACCAAGCAAAGTCTCTTACATTAACATTGAAGATCTTATTGGTGTTTCTATGTGAAGCTGCTGTAAATCAACTACAACAATCAAAGGGTTGTTGTGGAGTTAGTCACGTACTTGGATTCGTGCAAAGGAGTAAGCTGCATACTGGAATTTGCGCATCAAATTGGTTAGTCACGTACTTCAGAGTCGTGCATCAAAAGGAGGAACTGTCACTACAGAACAAGTCCAATTGGATATTGGGGTAAAGGTTCAATTGTAGGTTGGTATAAGGTACTGGAATTCCTTTACTTGTAATCGCTTGTTGTGATAATAGTGGAGTTTCGGGAGTGGTGACTTGAAAATCACCGGTGGGGGTTTTTGCCATGTAGGTTTTCCTCATTTATAAACAAATTACTGTGTCAATTTATTTTCCGCTGCATAATTAGTTTAATTAGTGATTTGTTTGTGCTACCACGCGTTTGCATGTCAATTTGATTAATTAATTAAACTTGGCTAATTAATCAATTAATTCATCATAAGGGGTCAATACATTTTTGGCCTATCAGATATGATTCGGGTGGACGTACTTTTGTACTTATATCATCTAAAAGAGTCAAAAGAGTTTGGGTATTACGAATTAGTGCCTTGGGATAGGAAGACCCGTCTTATCACTAGTCTCCTCTCGACGTTCCATTATTGGAAGTCCAGATACTTCTTCATGTCTGGAGATGGTTGGGAAACCTCTCGGACAACCTTTGGGGGGACGTCCCTAGGTTGCTGCGTAGGCGGGGGACACCTAAGCTTGGTGCGTCTTCTTCCTTCTATTTTTTTTTTAAAGGGCTCACCTTTGTTTCGTCTAGTCTTGACGCTTATTCTTTCTTTTTCTTCCTTCGCAGCCAAGACTCATCCAAAGATAAAGAGCAGGTACAAAAATCACGTCAAGGATGCTTCGGACTATGCTTCAGACCACTGACGATTTTGTTGAATTGATCGACCCTAGGACTTTGGTTCGTCATTTCTTGGGTCCTGAACCTTCTCTTTATGTCTTGCGGGCAATAGCTAAAGAAGAAAAAAGTAAGTTTTTGGTGTTGGCATACCTGCTTTTTTTTTTTTTTTTTTTTTTTTTTGAATTTATTGCTAATATCCTGTTTATGGCATTCCTTGCAGAGATGATGACGAAGTTCAACCAAGAAATGTATGCCAAGCTGAGGGCTAGAAAGAATAAGCCCTTGTCTAGCATCAGCCAGAAGCGACCTCGGGTGGCGAAGGAGGTCGTTGAGAGTATTGCGTCCACTCCCATTACGTCTGACCCTAAGGAAGCTTCCCTTACTGTTTCTATCGAGGAGATTACTCCTTATCCAAAGAGAGATCGCGGTAGGTAGTTGAAAACTTGTAAGTGGGTATGATGAGGGTATTTGTAAGTGGGTAGTTTTATTTTTTTATTTTTTACCGAATTTAGGATAGGTGGTTTTTTAATAGAAAACCGTAGGGTGTTTTTTTTAGAAGGATAAGGGAAAGAGTAATATTAATTCTAACATCTGAGATGACACTGCCACTGCCATGGGGAGGCCCACAATGTTGTCACTCCTAATGAGTTAAAGAGTTTGAGTGCTATTCCTTCTCACGAGCTGGTGAGTCGTCACGTTCATAAGCTCGTCCAAGTACTCTTCTACCCGAACTCATTTTCTTCACAATTTTCTTGGTTTCTTGAAACAATTCTTATTTTGTTCATTTTTTACTAGGTTTTGGGAGAGGCGATCCACCTTACCACTGAGTATCATACCACTAAGGAGAGGGTTGTCATGACTAACTCTAAGGTGGATGCTTTGGAAGCTTAAAGTTCTACATTGAGGAATGAGCTGATAGCAGCAGTGGACGATGGGAACCGAATGGAGGAGCAGATTAAAGATCTGATTGACGACCTTAAGGCGGAGAGGTTGCTAACAAAGCAAAGAGATGAGCAACTCCAGGTGGCCAAGCGTGAGGCTTCTGTAGTTGGAGACAAGGCGGTGCAAGCTTTCCAGCTTAGTGACGAGTACAACGACGTCCTTCTCAGCTAGTACTTCAAGGGCTTTGAGTTGCTATGGAGGTATCTGGTGAAGCACAATCCTAGAATAGACCTAGAAAATATGGACTTTGAAGCCGTGGACAAGGAAATGGAAGCTGAAGAAGCCAATGTTCCTAAAGATGTCGCTCCTGAAGGCGATGTGGATGAAGGGGCTGGTGATGGTGATGACGATCTTGTTGCTTGACATTTCCTGCCAGATTTTTTTTTTTTTTTTTTGGGTGCCCCTTCTGTTTTAGGGCTTTATGCATTTATTTTTGAATAGGTTATGCTTTAGGTGCCCTATTTGTTTTGGGGCTTTTTGCTTCTGAATTCTATCTTTATACATGTTTCTTATTTTGAACATTGCCTTTTATTTATTCAGGTAACTAAGTAATGGCACATTTTGTTTCTTTCTAGCTTGCAAAATTCATTTTGTTACTTGCAAAGATTTTGCCTTATCCCACTAACCTTTTTCCTTTGAAAAGAGAGTTGAGAGGTTGTCAGGCTCATCATCTACTTCGTAATTTATGCCCTCGTTTGGTGTCGTCATGTGACTCGTCATGAGATTTTAGTTCGTCGTTGGATTTTCCATGCAATTTACATCCTTTGATGGATTGGCCTTGTCATGTCACTTATGTCCTTTGAAGGACTTGTATCATTGGCCTCGTCACGTGATTTATGTCCGTTGAAGGACTTGTATCACTAGCCTTGTCATGTGATTTATGTCTGTTGAAGGACTTTTATCACTGGCCTCGTCATGTGATTTATGTCCATTTGAAGGACTTATATCACTGGCCTCGTCATAGGACTTATATCCATTGGAGGATTTTTGACACTGGCCTCGTCATGTGACTTGTATCCTATTGGAGGATTTATGTCACTAGCCTCGTTAGTTGTTAGTGCTTTTGTGGAAGCTTATGACTTGAATAATTCCTTTATTGAACTACTTTAAAGTGAAACAAGAATTTGTCAATGATTACAAATGATTATGTTCCTACTAATGATACCTCTTAAGGTGTTCAACATTCCATGGGCGAGGTAATTTGCTGTCATCCATAGATTCCAAATGGTAGCTTCCTTGTCTTGTGTAGTGAGTGACTTTGTAGGGGCCTTCCTAGGTTGGCCCCAACTTTCCATGAATTGGGTTCCTTGTCGCAAGCATAACTTTTTGTAAAACGAGATCTCCTATGTTGAATCTCCTGAGTTTTACTCCCTGGTCATAGTATCCCACCATCTTTTGTTGGTACTTTGCCATTCTCTTGGATGCTTAATCTCTAGTCTCGTTAAGGCAGTCTAGATTTGTCCTCAGTTATTCGTCATTGGTCTTTTCGTCGAAAAACGCCCTCCTTATGTTGGTGACTACAACCTCGACAGGTATCACTACTTTCATATCATAGGTAAGGTTAAATGGCGTCTCTCTTATTGAGGTTCTGGTTGTGGTTCTGTAGGCCTAAAGGATACTTGGTAATTCTTAAGGCCATGCACCCTTTGCTCCCTTCAGTCGAACTTTGATGGCTTTGAGCAAGGTTCGATTGGTTACTTCTGTCTGTCCATTAGCTTGGGGGTGCTCAGGTGATGAGAACTAGTTTTTAATTTTGAGTCCTGAGCAGAAGGAATGGAATGCCTGGCTATCGAACAGCCTGCCATTGTCTGATATGATCGTCCTTGGTATGCTGAACCTGCAAACAATGTTCTTTCACATGAAATTTTGTATCTTTGCCTTTGTGATTGTTGCCAGAACCTCTGCTTCTACTCACTTTGTAAAGTAATCAATTGCTACAAGTAATAATTTTTACCCGTTTTTCACCTTGGGGTAGGGGACCCATTATGTCGATTCTCCATTATGCAAATGGCCATGGGGAGGTTATGATTGTCATCTTCTCTCCTGGTGTTCTCTAAACGTTCCCATATCTTTGGCATTTGTCACATTTTTTTATGAAGTCCTTCGCTTCTTTCTGCATTGTTGGCTAGAAATAGCCTACCCTGGTGATCTTCGATAACTGGGACCTCAACCCCGAGTGATCTTCGCAAATGCCTTCATGAACTTCTTCTAAGATATATCTCACTTCATCTTGTTTGACACATCTTAAGGGAGAAAGAATCCCCTTTTGTAAAGCACATCAATTTGGAGTGTGAATTTTGTAGCCCGCTTCTTTATCCTTATTGCTTCGTCTGGAACTAGTGGCAGCTAACCGTCTTTTAGGTAGGAAATGCTGACCGTCTTCGGCATTTGATGATGCTTGTCTCGCTACTTCGTCTGCCTTTGTGTTCAAACTTCGTGGGACTTGTATGAAATTTATTTGTTCGATGTCTCTAGCAAGTTGGTTCGTCAGCTTCAGGTACTTTTGCATCCTATGTTCCTTCGCTTCATAATCCCCATTTGATTTGCTTGATTACTAACCTGGAGTCATTCTTCAATAGCATTTTTTGGCTTCCATAGATTTGGCTAACTTGAGCTCTGTCAGTATGGTCTTGTATTCTGCCTCGTTGTTGGTGGTTGAGAACTAGAGTTGGACCCCATACTTTAAGATGTCTCCCTTTGGTGAGGTTATGACAACTTCGACTATGCCCCTTCCTTTAGCCAACGATCCATCGATTTGTATTGTCTATAACCCCAACTTGCTCGTTGGATTCTCTTCGGGCATAGTGAACTCGACAATGAAATTTGCTAACACATGGGCTTTTATAGTTGTCTGAGGTTTGTACTCGATGTCGAATTGGCTTAGCTCGACTGTCCATTGGATCATTCGGCTTTCTTGATGGGTTGGTCCGTCATGACGAGGATTCGATTTGCCTGAAATTAAGGACGCAGCATTCGAGAAGCAACGATCAGAGTGAAAGTAATTTTCTCAATGCGTGGATATTTTGCCTCTGCTCCCTGGAAAGTTTAACTAACGTAATATACAAGGTGCTAGATCCTTAATTCCTCCCGAATTAGGGTTGCGCTCACTACCGTGGTAGAGACGTCCGGGTACAGGAATAGGTCTTCACCTTCCTTAGACAGGCTCAATAGTGGTGGGTTTCTCAGATAGCGCTTCAACTCCTGAAACGCTGCCTCGCATTCGTTAGTCCATGTGAAGGTTTGTTTGAGAGTTTTGAAGAAAGGGAGGTACTTGTTTGTCGCCCTTGAGACGAAGTGATTGAGAGCTGCCACTCTCCCCATCGATTTCTGTACCTCTTTGACATTCTTATGTGAGGTAATTTCTAGTATGGCTTTCACTTTCTGTGGGTTGGCTTCTATTTCTTGTTGTGACACCATGAAGCTAAGGAATTTTCCTGAAGAAACTCCAAACGCACATTTTGCTAGGTTCAACCTCATTTGGTACCATCTTAAGGTCTTGAAGGTTTCCTCGAGGTCATCCAAATGACTTTCTACCTCTTTGCCATTGATGAGCATATTGTCCTTGTACACCTTCATGTTTCTCCTAATTTGCTTACTAAACATTGGTTCACTAACCTTTGATAAGTAGCTCCTGCGTTCTTCAATCCGAATGGCATGACCCTATAACAGTAGAGTCCTAGACTGGTGATGAAGGCCGCATTCTCTTAATCTTCTTCTAACATCTAGATCTGGTTGTACCTTGAAAACGCATCCATAAATGTTAGGAGCTTGTGTCCTGCCATAGAATCGACGGGCTGGTCAATTCGTGGTAAGGGGAAGCTGTCCTTCGGGTAGGCTTGGTTTAGATCCGTGAAATCCACACACATCCTCCATTTCACTATTCCTTTTTTCATATCAAGATCAAGGTTTGTTCTTATGTTTGTCACCATCGTAGGCTCCCCTTCCACCATTCAACTATCTCCAATGCTTCCGTCGTCTGTGGGTTCTTTTCTTCAATCATCCATATGTGGTTCTCTTTTGACACTAATACTGCTTGATAACATTCACGAGCTAGAACTTGGTCCCCCTTGATTACTAGTACCCCATTTTCCATGGGGAATTTTACCTTTAAGCAGTATGTTGAGGTTGTGGCTTTCTAACGGTTAAGGGTTGATCGTCTAATAATTACATTGTATGACGAGGGACAATCTACCATCAGGAAATTAAGTTACCTTATTATTTGTTGGGGATATGTGCCAGCTATAACCATCAAGGTCATTATTCCCTTTGGATAAACCTTATCTCCATTAAAGCTGACGAGGGGAGACTCGAATGGACGAAGCCTATTCAAGTCTACTTTCAACTGTTGAAAGGCAGAGAGGTAAATGATATATGCGAAGCTTCCATTGTCTACTAGTATCCTTCTAGTGTTGAACCCTTCTATCATAACCATGATGACCAGGGGGTCGTCATGTGGTTGCTTCACCCCTCTAACGTCTTCTTCTGAAATTTACCTTTTTTTAAGCCTTGTTATCCCTCCGCTTGCCCCTGTCATTGCTGGATGAGTGATCTTTCCTTTTCCTTTTATGCCCTTTCAGGTCGTCTTGGGAATCTATCTTGGATGTTTGAGGTCCACCCACCTCTATCGTTGCAAGAGCATCTTCCGCATTCATGTACTTCTAAGCTTTTATAAGTAAATTTGTCATTGATGATGGGGGGCTCTTGACGAGCGCCACTAAGAACTCTTTAGATCTTAACCCAGCTTTAAACGTTGTTAATTGTACCTGGTCCTTGGCCTCGTCCACTTCCAGCACCTCCCTGTTGAACTGCTTCACGTAGGATCTTAATGACTCCTCTTCTCCTTGTTTAATCGTCAACAAGTGATTTACTAGTCTCTTCTAGCATTGCCCACCTACGAAGTGACGCATGAATAGGCTGCTAAACTGATCAAAGTTGTCAATAAAGGATTGCGCTAGCTTACTAAACCACACTCGACCTACTCCCTTAAGGGTAGTTGGGAAGGATCCACAGACTATTTCATTCGAGGTTTGTTACAGGCTTAAGGTCATCTTAAATGTGGTGATGTAATCCAAAAGTTCCTTCAATCCGTCATACGACTCTAGCTGTGGAAGCCAGAATTTTGGTGGAAGAGGACATTCAAGGACTCTTTGTGTGAACAGGGAATTGGTTCTTCTCACCATCCCGTCCAAATTTTTTTCCGTTTTCCCTTTCATCACATTCTTGAGTTCATCCATCTCTTTCCTCATGCTTCTCAGGAGGTCGTTGCTTGCCTTATTAGACTGCTCTGTTCTTCTGGAACCATCCCTCCCTTGGCTACCTTCTGGGTCTTATGCTTCATCTTTGTTCTTGTTATTTTCGATTCTTCTCGGTGAATGATTCTCCCTCTGCTCTAACCACTGTCTCATCTATGGGTTTTGTCTTGTGAGTTCTTCTACATTGGTTGTGAGAGCTTGGATCTGTAGTGCCAGAACGGCTGATTCAGGTTGTGTGCTAGATTCCTTCTGGATGACAAAAAAAAATGTAGGCAACGTATCTATCCTTTGGATTTTGGAAAGAAGGCGTTGCTCCCCACAGATGGCACAAAACTGATGATGCCAAAAATCGTCAGTCGTTGAGATCGTCTAGATGGCTCCGGCGTAACCTGCAAGACGACAAGAAAGTGAAACGGATAGGTTACCGACGTGGTGCCAGCTAGGGCTGTCCATGGGTCGGTTCGGGTTGGGTTTATGCCCAACTCACAACCGACCTGATCAAATCAGGTGGAGAAGTTGCAGACCCATCGCCGATTGTGAAAAGCCACTGGTCGAGTCGGATTGGATGGCGGGTGGGCGGCAGTTGGCTTTGATTTCGACTGAAATACAAATATCAAACACAAGTTTGATTCCTAAAGAACAAAATCAACAGATCTACAACCCAAAGAGAAGATCTACAAACCCAAAGAACAGATCCACAAATCCACAGATAAACGAACCTAAGAGATGAAATAGAAAGATTGAATTTGAGAGATGGAGGCGAAGACGAGCTAGGACGTTGCAGATGAAGAGCAAAGGTCAATGACGAAGAGCACAGATTGACGATGGAGAGGCAGAGATTGATGATGGAAAGGCAGAATCGATGACGAGCAAGATCGGCGAAGGGTAGCATATATTGTGAGACTGAAAGGAGAGAGCGAGAGTAAGAATTAAGAGTGAGAACTGAGAGTAACAAACTTCAGACCTTTAAACCCATTTATATGACAGTCGGGTCGGGTAGCTCAGGTATTGGAGGAAGAGACCCGTACCCTATCCGCCGAAATCAGTTTTGAAAAGTAAAGACCTGTTGCCGATCGCTTGAGTAGTCGGATCGGGCGGCAGACAGTTTGGGTTCGGTCAGTTGGCCGGGTGGGTCGGATATGCAGGTTGTCTAGACAGCCCTAGTGCCAGCCGAAGAGCCTCCGATGGCAAAGTTAAGATGAGAGGGAGAGAGCTTAATAATAGTGCTGATAAGGGTGTTTCTTTTTTATCATCTTAAATTTGGTTGGATGTGCTTTATATAAGCCTCTGTTCTCCTAGCCGTTGGAAGGCTGTTAATGGCAGATTGATTTCTTGTTTGGGTAACGTCTTTGACAGTCAATGCTGGGATACTAAGACCTTTTGGGTTAATGCTTTCTTTACTTCGTCCAATAGTAACGGCTCAATCAATAAAGACTTCATTTATGGTTTGTTCCTTGTCCACTGCCATGTCTAAACGAGCAATACTTCCTGGCTCACCAAATATATACATATATATATATATATATGTGTGTGTGTGTATATGCATTTGAAAATGTCCATAAATTACTCAAGTTTTAAGTATAAATTTTGTTGAGCTTAGCAAAAAAAAAAAAAAAAAGTATAACTTTTGTTGATACAGAAAATCAACAGTTGGGTCACGCGTCCGAAGAAGCAGTGATGGAACGTCTTTTAGGCTTGCAAAAACAAAGATATGCCCAGTGTGAAACCGGCCTAAGGGTCTTTGATACTTAAGCCAAGAAACCTCAAAGAGTGTGCGTCAGTGTGAGTGTTTAATTCCTTTAGGTGTTATGGATGAGCTTTTATGTAGGCTTTATGAGACCATTATATGATCATTTATATGTTCCTTTCCTTAAATGGGGTAATTAATAAATACCCAAGTTAGGTGAAGAACAGTATTGTTGGAATTGGGAAATACTTGGTTGATTTCTTAAAAAAAAAAAACCATTTTCTTTCATTGTGGAGGAAGACTTATTTAGTACCTTACAGTGGATGTTCACAGCTTAATCAATGATATTCAGAAAAAGAAAAGTAAGTGACGCCATTGAAAATAGTCCAATTCAACAGTAAAAAGTTTACCTGTGACAGGTAGTGATACAGAGGATTTGACATCCGTAACTAATTTTAATTATGATTTAAGCTAATTGGTTTATGTGTTCTTAAGCATAAAGTTTTCCAAGCCTTAAGACTTGGAAGAATTTACCCCTTCCCCACGGGCGGGGCAAAATAAACGACAAAAAAAAAGGACATTGAATAAGATGAGATAATAAAGAGGCAAATGCTTTTATTTAATTATTTTTTTAAATTCCTTTCAAAAAAAAAAAAAAATTTTAAAAGAAAATTCTATTTGTGCTAATATAGGCTACACATAATTCTATGCCCTAGTGTCGCAGGCTAGATTTTAATCACTTCTAATATTTTTTTGAGCAGTTCTAGTGTCACAACAAAAGGCACAATTTGTACCACAACTCGCTCATGTGGCGAGTTGTGGTTGGTGGAAAGGTGATGGTGGGTCTATGTGGAGATACCTTTTCACCAACCACAACTCGCCATATGGGCGAGTTGTGGCACAAATTGTGCCTTTTGTTGTGACATTAAACTTTTTCTCTTTTTTTAGGAACACTTTTAATTAATAATTTGAATAATAATTTATTATTGCAAAAAAGAAAAACTAATAAAATTTTTATTTTTATTTCTTAAGAGCTAGAATGCTCGCTTGTATATAAAGTGAGAAGTGACTACTTCTACTATATAATAAACCATATCCTAGACAAGTTTCTATTAGGGGTGTGCAAAAAACCGACGAAGAGAACAAACCGACCAAAACCGATCGAACCGTTGCCAAATTTTCGGTTCGATTTCAGTTCGGTTCGGTTTCGGTTTCATTTTTTAAAAACCGAAATTTTCGGTTTCGGTTTTGGTGCTGGATTTTTTCACCCGAAACCGAACCGAACCAACCGAATATATATATATATATATATGTAATATTAAAACACAATGGATCAGTGGCCTTAATGGTATACTTTTTATGGCTTAGCTAGCTGGGAGTGGTTCGAGCCTTCGCGTGGGACATGGGGGTATTTTTTGCTATTTAATTTTTTAAAACCCTAGTAGCATAAATACGAAACTACCCTTGATTATTCTTCCATTTTCTTTTCTTCAGTCGACGTCTTCTTTTTTCTTTTCTTCAGCTTCCCTTTTCTTTCCTCAGCCAACGTTTGGGTTTTGTTCTCTCTTACTTTTGTTGGCAACATCAAGAAGCAAGAAATGAAAAACCCACACCAAGAACAAGATTCAGAGAGAATCAAGAACAAGAATCAAGAAACCCACCCAAAGATCCAAAGAGAAAACATCAACAAACCCCGTTGTCGCCGCCGCCTGGAGTCTTCGCCACCTGGGTTCTATCGCCGTCGCCTCCTTCGCTGCCGCCGCCTCTCTGGTTTGATTTTTCTGTCTTTGTGGTTTGAGTTTTGTTCTTTGTGGGTTTCTGTTTGGGCTTCAAGGTTTCTGGGTTCGTAGTTTGAGTTTTGTTCTTCGTGTTTGGGTTTTAAGGTTTCTGGGTGTTTGGGTTTTGTTCTTCATGGTTTGGGTTTTGTTCTTTATGATTTCTGGGAGTTTGGTTGGCTTCGCTGATATGCTTCTTCGCCATTCTCTCTTCTTTTTTTTTTTTTTTGGTTTTGTGTTTGGTGTTTGTTGGTGCTTGGTGTTTGTTGGTGTTTGGGTGGTGAGAAAACGTGGGAAAGATAAGGGATTTTCTAGGTTTGTTTATTTTTTAATTTTTTTGGGTTTGTTAATATTTTCTGGGTTTGATAAGAAAACCAAAAAATCCAACCGAAACCGACTGAAACTGAAATCCAACCGAAACCGATGGATTTCCAATTATTTCGTCGGTTTCGGTTGAGAATTTCAGAAACCGAAAATTTCGGTTTCGGTTGGCCAATGCTTAGAAACCCGACCGAAATCAAACCGACACACCCCTAGTTTCTATGTGCTAAATTAGCCTAAAACAATGGCCTCTATGAAATTTATCACTACGCTGGTTCTCTTTATTTTGATGTTTCTCTTTGCCTCAAAAGCGGCGTCAAGGGAAGTAACCGAACCTAGTATGACCATTATATCTGCCCTTATTCATTGTTTTATTATTCAGATTATTTCATTTTTTGCAGAAACAATAGAAGATATTTTTTCCCCTTCTAAACCTTAAATCTTTTATCAGAGAGAATTAAGAGAAATGTTATATTTACAACATTTTTACATTAAATCATAAGTGATACATTGTTATTTGTTTTGATTTGAACCTCATTATTGAAATTAGTTACTTTTTTCTCCAATAGTAACAGCAAATAACAACCTACCACTTAAGATTTGTTATGAAGTATTAGGAAAATCTTGTGAACATGGCATTTCTTGAGAATTAAAGCTATATTAATTTGCGTTGATTAAAATGGATTTCTCTCTCTTATTTTTTGTTTTTTATTTTGTTTTGCCTTGACAAAAGGAAAGATATATTAAAGAAACAAGCGCAATACATATAAATTAGAGATAACGCTGAAGAACCATCCCAACATAATGAGGAAATAAAATTCTCTTGGCGTTAAAAAGAAGAAAAACGAAAGTTTTGGTGTCGTTGTTTTGTTATACTAAAACCTAATGGCGGATTCTGGTGGAAAAACAACGAGTTTTTCTTTTTAATATTTTCTTCGATATTCTTTCTATTTATTGACCTGAATAATTTTTATCTTTTTTAAAGGAAAAAAAGCATTAAAAAAATCCCATAATTTGACTCTTAGGACATATTAAACCCTAAACTTTTGAAGGAGACATTTTATTATTTTAAACCTGGAGTAAGAATGTACCAAACAAAACCCCAGACAAAGGTTTATAGGGTTTAAATATCCCATTTGTAAAACTCTGGGGTTTAAAATATCCAATTCAAAATTTTGGGGTTTAATATGTCTCAAGAGTTAAAAAATGATATATATTTTAAATAAATGTACTTATTTTCCTTTAAAAAAAGTTACAATAAGTATTTTTTAGGTTTATTTACATATTTAGTAATTAACCTTTGTCTACTGTTTGAAAATGACCGTATCTTTTGAATTATTCCTTGTACTTTGAAGTTTGTGTAAAAAGTGTCCAATTCTTAGATTTTTTTTTTTTTTTTTTTAGAAACAAACACACATCCATACAGAAGGGAGTGAAATTTGCTCTTACACAAAAGAACATTACAACTCTATTCAAAAATCATGATAATTTTTAAGGGAGGATGTTCAGTGAAATCCCATGATTTTGATAGCAACAAAAGAGAAAAGCGATTGGTTATTATAAAGTATTTTATGTGCTTCTTTTATACGTGGAGATAATCAATATAAGATTTAATGACAGGGACTTTTTTTGACACTAACTTAAAAGTTAAGGAATAAAATAAAACGTTAAAAGGATATGGTTTATTTTAAAATATGGGATACGTGTTTTTTTTTTTTTTTTTTAAGAAGAATATGGGATACATATTGAGTACTAAACATATAATTACAGTTTTCTTTTTAATTTTGCCATATATATATATATATATATATCTATATATATATATATTTGAGAAACTTATTGTGCAAAATATTTAAAAGAAAAGAGCTTCCTAAAAAAAGGAAATTTAATTTAGAAGGTTAATGTCTCCATATCATGAAGCGGACGACATAAGTTTGAATATTATCTTATCAATTAAAAAAATAATTTCTCAAAAAAACTATATTTAGTGTATTAATTAATTAGAGTCATACTAATTCTATAATATTTTCACAACAAATTTTAAGTAAAAAGCCGTTATCGATTATAATCTGAGTCTACTACTGACATCACTTTTTTATTCCTATCACTACCACTTAGAATTTATCGTAAAAAAACTAATGAACATAAAATTGCTATTTTAATTATTATTTTTTCAATCTCCTAATTTCTATTCCTTCCGCTTTGCTTCATCATAGTCCTTGTTCAATTAGTACTATATATTTAAGTATTTTTCTTTTAATTTATTTTTATTTTTAATGAATAAGAATATATTAAGAAGAAACTATCTCCAACTTCAAAGACAAAAACCAAAGAAGGAAGTGAAGAGATGTCTCTTAAGTCTTAATTACAATATCTTTAATTTATTCTTAATTTCTTATACTTCTATAATTATTAGAGCACTTTTGGTTTTTCATGAATGTTTATTTGGATAAATATTAGTCAGCATTGAATATGATATTTTTATCGATATAAATTGATTCAGTAATAGTAACTAATAACTTCCCTCAAAAAAAAAAAAAAAAAAAAAAAAAAAAAAAACGATTTTTTATTATTTAAAAAAAAAAAGAAAAAAAAATCCTTCAGCATTGGAAATGTAGGGTCCTGATTTGTTGGGCTTGATACCAACTATGCGTTGTAAGCCCAACAAAGTCCCAACAATGAATTTGTAGAGTATGGGTTGGACAATAGGGCTGAATTTGGATTTAGCAACGGCTCATGCAAACGCAAACTTAGGATGAATAAACGAGATTAAAATTTAATGAACAATATCTTTCGTCCGAAGAGGATCAATCTGTATAAGCTTAATGAATACCACTTTTTTCCCCCATCCTACTGTAAGGCCTCCTTCCCTTATATATATACTCTCTTTCCATCTTCACCGCCCACTTGTCCTCCATCCAGGCACCTACTTGAGTACTAGTCACATCAGCCGCTTGCTTTATCCTGCAGTGAGTGGTAGTAGGTGCGGATACACTGTTCAGGTGTCTTCTCCACATAAATGCGGCCAAGGAAGTTGTTGCAGCACATTAAATGCGGCGGTAGCAGCTTTATTGGCAAGATATTTCATGATAGCCACGCAGTTGGATCCACCCAGAGCTTCGTCCTTGTAGGGAAGTCCTCCTCATATATATTTGATCAAATTTTGGGCTGATCCGTTGGATATGGCCTCTTCGGCCCAACTAGGTTGCCTTCGGACGGAGCATTTGTCCTTTACAGGTTGCACTCTCACCAGGACAGCAGAGCGCTGATACCTTTAACCTCTTCGGACGTGGAGTCGTATTCGGATTGGGCCTCAGGCCCAACACATGGCGTTGGGCTTTCTCACCCACAATAGCCCCTCAAAATTTCACTTTTTACCTCGCATCCGAAGAGGAAAAGTGAGGTTTTGACCCTTTTGACAAAGGAGGGAGTTTAAAAATGTGACTCCACTCATGTGCGCGCGTGGATTTGGGTGCCTTCTTTATTACCGCCGCTGTCTTGCCGTTTCCGAGGCGTCATTAATTGCTCCAGGCGGCGTCTTGTCAATGGAATCTATTGGCCCGTTTCAAATCCAACGGACGAGATTCTTTCCTGAAATTTCGAGCGGGATATTTTCCCCACTTCACCTCCCCTTATATAAAGCCTCAGGAAGAGTTGTCTTCTCATTTTGAAATCTTCAGAACTCCCAGCGAACTCAAGCGCTCAGACTTTCAAAGCCCTTCCTGCCATCCGCTTCAACTCATTCTAGAATCCGCTGCGATTTCCCCGCGAGGCCAGAAAACATTCTCTGATTCAGTGCGACGTAAGTTCCTTTTTTCGTGATTTTTGAAATCTGTTCAGTCTGCCTCTTCGGCCATTTGTAAATTTTCTCCAGTCACCGTTCCGCATTTCCTTCGCTTTAACCTTATTATCGATGGGTAGATTTGAATACCTGGTGGACAGTCCATCCCAGATAGAGAGGTTTAGGGAGACATATCGCATCCCTCGGGAAGTGGGCCTGAGGTATTGCTCCACGGAGGGGTTGTTACTGGACCGAGAGGTGGGGGAGGTGATAATCCCCATCATCGCCTTCCTGGAGGGAGGGATGACCCTCCCCATGGGTGAGGTCACCAGAAGTTACCTCACTGCCCATAGGCTTAGTCCTGACCAGTGTGCTCACAATACATTTAGGATTTTAGGGGCGATTGATGACCTGAACCGCCATTTAGGCTTGGGGTTAACTTGGCATGATCTGGTGCATATGTACGAGTGTCGTACCAAGGAAGGGGCGGGATACTACTTGAGGTCCCGCTCCGATGTCGTCAGACTCCTGTCCGGTCTCCCCAAGTCCAACAAGGGGATGAAGGACGATTATCTTATCGTCTCGGGCGCCTGGCATGATGGGATTCATTGCCCCACCCAGCCAGGGACGCCAAGTGGGACATTCCTCCTTGAGCTTTACTTCTTTATTTGCTTTTAACTGTTCGGACCCCCCTTTCGTCATGTTGCAGCCTTCCTGACAGTTCTTTTGCCATGTTTACAGATAGAAGGCACGTAGCTCCTCGGCTGAGCCTCACAAATACTGCGGCCCTAAACTATCTTCTTCGGTCAGAGATCTTCGTGAGTGAAGACGGACAGCTTCGATCTGTTCCTCTCATCCTCGGCTACACTCCGAAGACTGAACTTCAACCCAGAGGGAACGCAATCACACTCGGGGATCGTCGGATAAACCGCATTGACGTGGCAAGGAAGAATTTTTTGGCGCCCTTCGACCTCGCCCCAGTGCCACATCCTAATCCGCAAGGCATACCGGTGCTCGTTCAACCCTTTCAACAAGTTCCTCTTCAACCGGCCGCAGAAGAGGAGAGAGTTTCTTCTACTCCTTCGCTCGACCAGCAAATCGATCAGGTCAAGTTCGAATGGGATACCTCGAGGGAGGTTCAGATCTTGTCAGCCGAAGAGGTGCTTGACAGGCAGTCAGCTACCCCAGCTTTGGACTTGGCTTTACCAGAAGACTCTACAGAGGAATACATGTTGAGCCTAGATCAGCTGATGAAGAACAGGAAGCCAAATGTCACGGCCAAGGGCACTGGCACCTCCCAGCCCCAAGTGAATCTCCCACCGCCGCCTCCCCCTCCTCAAGCCCCAAATAATTTAGGTCTGAAAGCGCTGCCAGATCTAAAGAAAAAGAGGGTGGTGACTGACGTGACTGACGTCGAGGAGGGGGAAGTGGTCCCTCCGAAGGGCCACAAGCAGCAGAAGAAGACCCATGATACAAGAAGCAAACGGGCTTCTTCTACTGAGAGCAGGGAGGAAAATGTGGCTGCCGACGTGCGCCGAGGGACCCAGGCGTGGTCCCCAAAGCTTACTCTAGACGGTGTGGCCATCCCTCTCGACGCCTCCCTTAGAAATTATGCTGGAGGGAAGGCCGGCTACATAGCAGAAGTGCTGGAGCAGCCCCTTCTCCTTCCGAGGGATATGGAGTCTTACCGGCGCTTCAGCGAGAGGGAGCTCTTTCTGTCCCTCAAACGAGATCTAGGCATGGTAAGACAACTGGTGCACTTTCGCAGCCCCTTTTGAAGTTATCGCACATTCATATTTTTACGTAACATTCTTTGATTGCCATGCAGCTTGCTCAACAAATCTACATGGCTGAAGAGTGGGTACAAAAGAAGGATGTTGACGTGCAAGCCGAGGTCCGTTCCAGGGAGGACGTTGAGAAGGCACTGGGCAAAGCGAAAGATGAAAGCGCCCGCATCTCCGACCAGCTGAAGGAGGAGATAAAAGCGAGGAAAAGTGTGGAGGCGGGCCTCAAAAATGTAGAGAAGCAAGCCGAAGACCAACGCCAGAAACTGTATACGACTGAAATCAATCTGGAGACAGAGAAGGCGTCGGTAAAGGAGCTTCGGCTTGAGCTGGAAAAAGCAGGGACGCTGCCAAGCTGGCCAAGGAGGACGCGCAATTGGCCAGGGAAGCAGTTGAGGCTGAGAAGAAAGCCGCCTATATGCTGGGGGTGCAGGAGACCCAAGTAAGGCTGACCGAGGAGTTTGCCAAGGTCTGCAGGGGCTACTGCGACATCACATGGGGCAAGTGCCTCGATGCAGCTGGAGTCCCTGCAGAGTCAGCTTTAAGGCAGGCTGGGAGCATCTATTACGATCCAGATATATGTGATGTGCCCGAAGCCTTGGAAGCATCCTCGGCAGATCAGAATCCCCCCGCTCCAGCCGAGGCGAGCCAGGCCCCTCCTCAGGCCGGAGATGCGAGCGATTTGCCAAAGCCTAACCTAGAGCCTCAAGATAAAGCTTAGGATTTCCATTTTTCGTAATTGCTTGTATATTTTTGCCCCCTTTTGTATGGAAATTACCTTTTAATGAATGAAATGGTTTATTTTCGCTACTTGTTGCATTACTGCGTCTGATAATGACAGTTTGGCGATTTAGAATGAATCATAAATGTGGTAATCTTCCACGTATTGTTAGAACAAAGAACTATGGCAATAAACACCGACGCAATTTTGTTTAAGTCCACATATTCCACCAAATGCAGAATTAGATTGGTAATCTGAGTGCGCCCACCAAACTAAATTCTCTGATCCGCGGACCATCGGTGTAATTGAAATCGAGGCTAAACACTTGTAAGGATTATAAAGGAGTGTATACTAACCCAAATCACCTGGTCCGAGGACAACAGGCATGACCGGATTGGAGTTTAATCACTTAAAAGAGAAACGTAAAGGAGTGCTTAACTAACCCAAGTCATTTGGTCCGAAGACTACAGGCATGCTTGGATTTAAGTTTAAGCACTTGAAAGAAGACGTAAAGGAGTGTTAACTAACCCAAGTCATCTGGTCCGAGGACTACAGGCATGCTTGGATTTAAGTTTAAACACTTGAAAGAAGACGTAAATGAGTGTTAACTAACCCAAGTCATCTGGTCCGAGGACTACAGGCATGCTTGGATTTAAATTTAAACACTTGAAAGAAGGCGTAAAGGAGTGTTAACTAACCCAAGTCATCTGGTCCGAGGACTACAGGCACGCTTGGATTTAAATTTAAACACTTGAAAGAAGGCGTAAAGGAGTGTTAACTAACCCAAGTCATCTGGTCCGAGGACTACAGGCACGCTTGGATTTAAGTTTAAACACTTGAAAGAAGACGTAAAGGAGTGTTAACTAACCCAAGTCATCTGGTCCGAGGACTACAGGCATGCTTGGATTTAAGTTTAAACACTTGAAAGAAGACGTAAAGGAGTGTTAACTAACCCAAGTCATCTGGTCCGAGGACTACAGGCATGCTTGGATTTAAGTTTAAACACTTGTTGGAAGACGTAAAGGAGTGTTAACTAACCCAAGTCATCTGGTCCGAGGACTACAGGCATGCTTGGATTTAAGTTTAAACACTTGAAAGAAGACGTAAAGGAGTGTTAACTAACCCAAGTCATCTGGTCCGAGGACTACCGGCATGCTTGGATTTAAGTTTAAACGCTTGAAAGAAGACGTAAAGGAGTGTTAACTAACCCAAGTCATCTGGTCCGAGGACTACCGGCATGCTTGGATTTAAGTTTAAACACTTGTTGGAAGACGTAAAGGAGTGTTAACTAACCCAAGTCATCTGGTCCGAGGACTACATGCATGCTTGGATTTAAGTTTAAACACTTGTTGGAAGACGTAAAAGAGTGTTAACTAACCCAAGTCATCTGGTCCGAGGACTACAGGTATGCTTGGATTTAAGTTTAAACACTTGAAAGAAGACGTAAAGGAGTGTTAACTAACCCAAGTCATCTGGTCCGAGGACTACAGGCATGCTTGGATTTAAGTTTAAACACTTGTTGGAAACTTAACATAATAGGACGGCATCATGACTGAAAGTAGAATTCTTTTAATAGTAGTACCTTTTAAGGTTATTTACATTCCATGGCCGTGGCACTACATGGTTATCCAGATCTTCCAGGAAGTACGCTCCAACACCTGCCCTTGAAGTGATACAATACGGACCTTCCCAGTTCGGCCCCAGTTTCCCCCACGCTGGATTCTTTGCATTCCCTACCACCTTCCTTAGGACAAGATCACCAGGCTCGAGAGGCCTCAGCTTCACATTGATGTCATAACCCTGTTTGAGTTTCTGCTGGTAGTGCGCCAATCGGACCATTGCGCTTTCCCTTCGTTCTTCAATCAGATCTAGACTCTTTTCCAGCTGCCGGTCGTTGTTGGTTGGGTCAAAAGAGCTAATCCTATGGGTTGGGAACCCAGTCTCGAGAGGTATCACAGCTTCAGCCCCATAGGTCATTGAAAACGGGGTCTCCCCGGTGGACCTACGGGGCGTGGTTCTGTATGCCCACAATACGTGGGGTAGCTCCTCTACCCATCTACCCTTTGCATCATCCAGCCTCTTCTTCAGCCCGTTGACTATGACTTTATTGGTGGCTTCGGCCTGTCCATTTCCCTGGGGGTAGGCGGGGGTGGAGTATCTATTTGTGATTCCCAGCTCGCTGCAATAGCTTCTAAAAGCCTTGCTATCAAACTGAAGCCCGTTGTCCGAGATGAGGGTGTGTGGGACTCCAAATCTGGTGACGATGTTTTTCCAAATGAACTTTTTCACGTCTACGTCCCTGATATTTGCTAGAGGCTCAGCTTCTGCCCACTTGGTGAAGTAGTCCGTCCCGACCAGCAAGAACTTCTTGTTTCCTGCCGCCTTTGGGAAAGGGCCTACGATGTCCAGCCCCCACTGAGCAAAAGGCCATGGGCTGGTCAGCGGATTCAGGGTTCCACCAGGTTGATGTATGCTCGGCGCAAAGTGCTGGCACTGGTCACACTTTTTAGCGTACTCATGCGCCTCTCTTTGCATATTTGGCCACCAATAGCCTTGGGTAATGGCTCGGTGAGCTAAGGATCTTCCTCCAGTGTGGCTCCCACAGATTCCTTCATGCAGCTCTTCTAACATTGATTCAGCCGCTTCGGGGGCCATGCACAGCAGATATGGGCCAGAATTTGATCGTTTGTATAGTTTATGGTCTTCGGACAGCCAGAACCTTGTAGCTTTCCTTCGTATTTTGTTCGCTGCCACTCTTTCTTCGGGCAACACATCGTCCTTCAAGAACTTGACGATGAGGTCCATCCAGTTTGGGTTGGTTCCGACGCTGTGAATTCGGAGTACCTCTTTTCTTGATTCCGTGGGCCTCCGCACGTCCTCAACCAGGATGACCCTCGGTAATTCCTGTGCCGAAGAGGTGGCGAGCGTAGCCAGAGAGTCGGCATGCGTGTTACCGCTTCTAGGGACGTGTTGAAGGGAAAAATATTCAAACTCCGACTGCAGGGACTTGACCAGGTTCAAGTATCCCTGCATCCTCTCGTCTTTCGCATCGAATTCTCCCAGCACTTGGCCGACGACCAACTTCGAGTCTGAAGACATCTCGACCGACTTCCCTCCCATCTTTCGCACCATCTTCATCCCCATCAGCAGGGCCTCGTATTCTGCTTCATTATTCGTTGCTGAGAAGTCTAGCCTTAAGACTTTTTCAATGATAATTCTCTCAGGGGATATCAGCACTAGCCCCACCCCCGAGCCCCTTTGATTCGAGGCGCCGTCCACATACACTTCCCAGCGCGTGGCGCTTTGTGACGAAATCATGCTGACTTGTCCTCCCCTGCCCAGGGTTTGTGTTGCTTCCTCTAAAAGGGGCTCTGTGAACTCGGCGACTAGGTCTGCTAGGACCTGGCCCTTCACTGATGTGCGAGGCATGTACTTGATGTCAAAAGCCCTTAGCATCGTCCCCCATTTGGCGATTCTCCCCGTGTAGTCGGCGCTTCGGAGTATGGCTCTGAGTGGGAGCTGGGTAAGGACTACGACGGTGTGAGCTTGAAAATAGTGAGGCAGCTTTTTGGTACCCAGCACGACGGCCAGAATAGCCTTCTCTAATGGCAAATAGCGAGTTTCAGCATCTTGCAGTGACTTGCTTACATAATAGACCAGTTTTTGCACACCACCATCTGTTCGGATTAGCACCAAGCTTACAGCATTGGGAGCCACGGCTATGTAGGCGAACAAGACTTCGTCTGGCTGGGGGCTGGACATGATGGGAGGCCTAACCAGGTAGTCTTTAAGTTGCTGAAAAGCGACAGCGCATTCTTCTGTCCATTCAAAATCCTTCCATTTATTGATTAGGGAGAAAAAAGGCCTACACCTGTCTGCTGATCGGGAGATGAATCTATTAAGGGCAGCGGTCATCCCAGTCAGCTTCTGAACTTCCTTGGGATTCCGGGGGGCTCGTAAGTTGTTGATGGCCCTTATCTGATCGGGGTTAACTTCGATTCCCCTGTGAGTGACCATATACCCTAGGAACTTGCCTGAGCTAACTCCAAACGAACACTTGGAGGCATTCAAGCGCAATCTGTGTGCCCTCAGGACCTCGAAGATCCCCCTAAGGTCCTCAATGTGTTCGGCGACAATCTTGCTTTTAACCACCATGTCGTCGATATAAACCTCCATGCTTTTGCCCAGTTGTGGCTCAAACATTCTGGTCATCATCCTTTGGTAGGTAGCCCCGGCGTTCTTCAAGCCGAAAGGCATTACTTTGTAGTGGTAATTCCCTACAGGTGTTACGAAAGCCGTTTTGCTCTGATCAGCGAGAGCCAGCGGTATCTGGTGGTAACCTTGGAATGCGTCTAAGAAGCTCATCCTCGGATGCCCAACGGTAGCGTCAACTAGCTGATCTATCTTTGGCATGGGAAACGGGTCCTTCGGACAGGCTCTATTGAGATCAGTGAAATCCACGCATACCCGCCATTTCCCACTTTTCTTCTTTACCACTACCGTATTAGCTAGCCACTCGGGGTAAAAATTTCTTTAATAGCCCCCGCCTGCTTGAGCCTCGTTACTTCCTCCCTGACCGCATCTGCGTGCTCCTTCGATGGACGCCGGAGGGGTTGCTTCTTGGGGACTATGGTGGGGTCTACATTTAGATGGTGGCAAATGAAGTCTGGACTTACCCCTGGGGCCTCCGCAGGGTCCCATGCGAATACATCAACGTTCGCCCTTAGAAATTCTATCAGCTCATGCTGCTCCTGAGGAGGCAGCATGGATCCGAGCTGGAAAAACTTCTCTGGATCGTCGTCAACAACTATTCTTGTCAGGCCCTCGCATTCTGCTTCTTCGGCCGAGGCTTCGGTGTCCGGCGCCGATGGTTTTAATTGCTATAAACCTTCCTCATGACAGTTGGAGGGTCCAGCATGCTGCTCATTCCGGATCGCAGCCACTAGGCATTGCCTGGACATGGCCTGATCCCCTCGGATCTCCTCGACCATCCCTTCGGACGGATATTTAATCTTCTGATGCAGTGTGGAGGATACAGCCCCTAGGGTAGGGAGCCAAGGTCTGCCTACTATAGCAGTGTAGGGTGAGTAAGCGTCGACCACTATGAAGTCTACCTCCACAACCTCAGTACCGGCTTGCACAGGCAGTCTGATCTGCCCCCTCGGGGTGATTACTTTGCCATCGAAACTGATCAAAGGAGAACTGTACGGAGTCAGGTCTTCGGAGGACAGGTTCAGCCCCTTGAATAGGTCTGGGTACATTATCTCTGCAGCGCTGCCCTGATCTACCATCACCCTTCTCACGTCATACCCACCTATTCTCAGAGTGACGACCAGGGCATCATCATGTGGCTGTATAGTTCCCGCTTTGTCCTCTTCTGAAAAGCCCAGGACTGGGACGTCCATCTTATGCCTCTTCGGCTCTCTGTTAACCTTATCCGAGGGTGCCCTAGCAACTGACATTACCCTGGATGGGCAAGACCCCGTCCTCCCCGGCGCAGCAAAAATGACGTTGATCGTCCCCAAGGGGGGTTTTACAAGATCACCTCCCCTGGGCCCCGTGCTCGTTTGATTTCCCTGACTGCACGAGTGGTGCAGGAGGTGCTTTAACCTACCTTCGCTGACTAGTTGATCCAAATGATCCCACAGGCTCCGGCATTCCTCCGTGGTATGCCCATGGTCAAGGTGATACTGACAGTAAAGATTGCGGTTGCGTCTTTCAGGGTTCCCTACCATCTTGTTCGGCCTCTTGAAGAATGGTTCGTTCTTTATTTTGTCTAGGACCTGGTGTACTGGTTCGCGAAAAACCGCATTGACCGCCCGGAAGTTCGTTGTGTTCTGTCCAGCCCAGTCCTTTCTCGGCCTGTTGTGGTTCTGCCTATCCGACCTGAAATCCCTCCCTTCTTGAGGGATAGCCTTCTCCTTGCCCTTGCTTTGCTGCTGGTCTTCCTCCACTCTTTTGTATTTGTCGATCCTATCCATCAGCTGGCGGATACTAGTGACAGGCTTGCGCGTCAAAGAAGTCCTCAAAAGGTGTTCAGTGGGGAGGCCCAGTTTGAAAGAGCTGATGGCCACCGACTCACAATCCTCCTCCACCTCGTTATATGTTTCCCAGAATCTGTCCGAATATGACTTCAGAGTCTCACCCCCCTTCATGATAACGGACAGTAAAGACGCCACGGATTGAGGTACCCTTCGGCAGGTGACGAAACGGGACCCAAAAGCCTGGGTTAGCTCTTGGAAAGAGCTGATAGTGTTGGATTTCAGGCTATCGAACCATCTCATGGCTATCGGTCCTAAGCTGGACGGGAAAACTTTGCACATGAGGGCCTCGTCCCTGGAGTGAACTGCCATTCGCTGGTTGAAGTGACTCACATGTTCCACTGGGTCGGTCCGGCCATTATAGATGGTGAATGTGGGCTGGTGGAAACGTCGAGGAAGTTTAGCGCTCTTGATGTTACGGGTAAAGGGAGATCTGGAGATTTGATCAAGAGCCTTACTCATAGCATCGTTCCCTGCGCCCCTCGGTAAGGGACTTTGAGGATTCCCCTCGCCATGACGCATTTCTTCATAGGTAAAGGATTCGCTGAGTGGCGCTCGATGTTTCCGTCTGTAGCTGATATCCCGTTCGTCGTCGGAATCCTTCTGGGAGTACGAGGGGCTGCGTTTCCTCTTCGCATGTCGCAACTCTCTCTTTAGCCTGTCGATTTCCTTCTGCATGTCCTGGTTTTTCTCTGCATGGGACATGTGACTCTCTCCATGTGAATGGTTTTGATCATCGCGTGCGGTGTGCACGCTCCCCTCACGATCCTGCCTCCGTTCCAGATGAAGGAAAGGATTGGTGTGCTTAGACGACCTGGACTCAGCTGGTCGTTGCCTTCGCTCCGCCATCCTTTGAGGTGTTGCTTCCACTTTAGCTCAAGCTGTTCCCCACAGATGGCGCCAATTGTAGGGTCCTAATTTGTTGGGCTTGATACCAACTATGCGTTGTAAGCCCAACAAAGTCCCAACAATGAATTTGTAGAGTATGGGTTGGACAACAGGGCTGAATTTGGATTTAGCAACGGCTCATGCAAACGCAAACTTAGGATGAATAAACGAGATTAAAATTTAATGAACAATATCTTTCGTCCGAAGAGGATCAATCTGTATAAGCTTAATGAATACCACTTTTTTCCCCCATCCTACTGTAAGGCCTCCTTCCCTTATATATACACTCTCTTTCCATCTTCACCGCCCACTTGTCCTCCATCCAGGCACCTACTTGAGTACTAGTCACATCAGCCGCTTGCTTTATCCTGCAGTGAGTGGTGGTAGGTGCGGATACACTGTTCAGGTGTCTTCTCCACATAAATGCGGCCAGGGAAGTTGTTGCAGCACATTAAATGCGGAGGTAGCAGCTTTATTGGCAAGATATTTCATGATAGCCACGCAGTTGGATCCACCCAGAGCTTCGTCCTTGTAGGGAAGTCCTCCTCATATATATTTGATCAAATTTTGGGCTGATCCGTTGGATATGGCCTCTTCGGCCCAACTAGGTTGCCTTCGGACGGAGCATTTGTCCTTTACAGGTTGCACTCTCACCAGGACAGCAGAGCGCTGATACCTTTAACCTCTTCGGACGTAGAGTCGTATTCGGATTGGGCCTCAGGCCCAACACATGGCGTTGGGCTTTCTCACCCACAGGAAATATGGGTACATCCGTACATGGGTGCTCTTCAGATTTCACTAATTCAGACCTTTCTTTTCTTTTCTTTTCTTTCTTCGTGTTTTTTTTTTTTTTTTTTTTTTTTTTTTTTTTTTTTTTTTAAATTTAAGTTTAGGGAACGTCTATTTTTAAAAAACCGTCGTTTGATGTTTCAGATGTAAAGCGTCGTTCGATGAGTAGGCGGGGCCACAATTATAGTTTTGGACAAAGGGTCGGAGATAGTAGTAATGGTACGCATAAACATCCGCGGTATTTTTCTGATGACGGGGATCATCATTCTCCACCTTAATTCTAAGTGAAACTGTGTAGCTCTTGAATAAAAGGAGTGAAGGATTTCTGCCTCGACTGCTTGCTCAGTGGTTTATAAAGTTTTGGAGGGTTGGTTGCAAAATTGACTTATTTGTCAATTTAGATAAGTCAATTTAGCGACCTCACTTGGGATTCTCTTATGATAAATTTTTTTTTTTTTTTTTTGATTTAGTGTTATGATAATAATAATTATTATATACAGTTGGTGTCCGATCTGAATGTGGCAGTATGATTATGTATTCTAGGAAAAAAAATAATTAAATAAAGATTATAGTAAGCTCCCTTAGTGTACGTTATTGTAATACAAGTCTATAATCAGTGCAATACATAAAATAAAATAAAAAGTTAAATAAATATTTTTTTTTTGTTGCATTTTTTTAAAGTATGAAATTTGAAAATCAAGTTAAATATTAATAGACATTATTATGGGGCATGTTCCAAAGGAATAGTAGATGCCATGGATGAGTTGTTTTGACATAGGAATAAATTATATAGAGAATTAAATGGAATCAGGGCCGGTTTAATGTATTTAGGAGCTAAGATAACAATTTTGAGTGGTGCTTTTTTAAAAATATATATAAATATTAAAATTTATTATCCGTTGTTTTTTTTTTTTTTTTTTTTTTTTTTCTCACAAAAATAGTTTTATTTGTTAACAAAATAACAACTAGTGTTATTGTGGACCTATACAAGAGTATACAAGTAAATTTTTTTTATAACGAATCAACGAAATTCTCAACCAAAAAAAAAAAAAAAAAATCTATTGTGAAATTTTTTTAAGAAATTAAAACCCTAAGAGATAAGCACAGGCGTAGTTCCATGATTACTAAAAATAATAATAAAATAAATTTATGGTCCTATGCTACTCCACGTCCCAACCAATATTTTAAATGAATGAACGAATGCAAATGAGTTTTCCTATGTGCTATGTCAGAATTTAAAGTAATTACCAAGAATAAAATAAAGAGAAAGTAAAACAAGATAGCTTGAATTATGAGAAAGTTCAGGAAAGATACAAAGGTTCTAGAGAAGTGACAAACCTGAGGATCAGACTTAAACGAGGAGAAGAAGGTCTGAAGCGCAATAGCTATAGCTTTAAAAAAATTTCTTTTTTATGCTTTAAATAGAGTGTGGGGCAAATTTTCCAGCAATTTGTACAAGGAAAATTGAGATCTGAGATTGAATATGTATATAATTTATGTCTTTAAATTTTAGTTGTTTGGTCGAGAGAGGGTGTGTGTTTTTTTAGCTTTTCTGTGTGGGAGTTAATGAATTCTACGCTGAAAAACACCCATGGAGAAGGTGAAAGGTTACATATCAAATGAAAAATTTATTTGTTCTAGTTTTTTCTTTGATTAAAAAAAATATACATTTTATTTATTGGTTAAATTTTTGGGCTTAATAAATACTTTTGGAAAATAGATCCCATTGGGTAGAAGTAATGTAACGATATATAACATTTTTCACAACAATTGAGTTAGCAAATTTTGGTTTTTATTGGTTTTATTTGGGTCAACGCTAACATTATTTTATCATCTAACATTTTGGGACTTAAAATTTTTGATTGGTTAAAATTTGAGGCCTTTTTTTCCTTGGGGGCCTTAGGCGATCACCTCACTTGCTTGGTATGTTGAGCCGGCACTCTGTGGAAGAAAGTAGACTTTCAAAAGTTTATGTGCTAACCATAAAAGAAGTCAACAAAGACTTATTTGTATGGTGTATCACCTATTTGTTTTAGCCTTGTAGATCAAGTTTCTCTTACTTAGGGATAAACTATCTTCCTATTGGTAATAGTGTTGCTAGAAGGAACACAAATCCATCTCTAAGAGCATTCACAGTAATGGTGCTAAAAAATTTAGCTTTTAACAACTCAAAAGTCTATTTTATCTATTCTAACATCTCACTTTACAACTCAAAAAGATATTTTATCTATTTTAACACCTCTCTTCGTCACTCTCCTTTCCTTGAAGCAATAATAACCAACAAAAACAACCACCCACAACCCACTGCTAGCAAAACTAGCCGCCATAACCAATGGCCATAAACTTACCATCCCAAAAAAAATTCCATATCAAACCCAACTAAAACCACCGCAACTATAATTAAAAAAAAAAAAAAAAAAAAAAACCACCACCAACTACCACTACATCATAACCCAATGACCCAAATCAGCCAAAAACCACCACACAAATGACAACTCCGCCTCAACCCAACCACACCAGAACCAAATCAATGACCCACTACACCCACAACCCACGATGTGACCCACCAACCCAATCACCACAAGTCGATCAATGGGCCTCCACACACACAGCAACCCATGACATGACCCACCACCACAACCAGATCAATGACCCACCAACCCACCACCACTACCAAAACCCATAGGCCGATCGGAACCATATCCCAATTACCACATGCTAATTAAAGAGAGGAAAGACGGACAAGAGAGAGTAAGAATTCTGAGATGAGAAAGAGTGAGAGGAATGATAGAGAGAGGGACTAGAGAGGGGGGGGGGTGAATGTGAGAAATAAAATAAAAAAAATACTAAAAGCAAGTAGCAACTTGTTAAAGTGAACTAGTACTAGTACCAATTCACTGTAGCAAGTTGAAAATTTTTTTTATGACACCATCAATGTAGCATATATTTTGTTGTTTGTTTTGCTAAAAACAATTTTTTAGCAATTTAAGAGCATCAATGTGAATAGGGTTTGTAGGGAGAAAAATAACCTTCTAGCAACACCTAGGGCTCTTTTTAGTTTTTCCTTGGCATTAGCAACGAAATCCCTAACAAGGAATGGAGCTGACTCTCTCTTTTTTAAATCCCTAATCAAGTGGTCATTTTAACGGATTTTTTCAAAAAAAATAATAAAAGAGCTTTGAGATGCAGTAGCCAAAACCTTCAAGCGAATCAAGCCACTATGGCGAACCCGAAAAAGCTTCCGAATAATTGACTTGGACGATCATATGTTGTTTTTTGTTTTTGAATTTGTATCGATGCAGAAAGGGTGTTGAGGAGCGATCCATGGGTCTTTGAGAAACATTGGGTGGTTTTAAGGCGCTATAACGATAATAGTCCTATAAAATATTCAAAATTCGATAAAGCAACATTTTGGGTTGAAATCCATAACTTACCAAATTAAAAAAATGACAACAGAGATAGAGACCTTGACAAAACTCTAGACACGGTGGTATGGTTACAAGAAAAATCTAAGTTGATGTTAGGAAATTTTATAAGAATTAGAGTCAACATTGATATCTCGAAACCGTTATGTCAAGGATGGAAGGTGTAATTTGGATAGGGTTGCGAAGGTTGGGTCTCCTTTAGACATGATAGAATTCCAATTTTTTGCTATTGGTGTGGTTTGTTAACTCATGATGACAAAGATTGCGTGTAGATAGACATGGCAAAATGGATAAGAATTTGTTAACTTGGCTTGAAAAATATCTTACCTGAACTATACACTACTCTAATACTACTAAGTTACTAACACAGTATCACTACTTGTCAACTTACACAAAGTGACAAAACAGGCTGAATCTATTAAACTAAAAAAAATAAAAAATAAAAAATCCAAACAAGCAATCCTAACACCTAATCTTTGGACCGCGCCTACGCCTCCATTGCTCCATAGGTTTTTTTTGGTGGAAATGATATTACTACCGGTGTGAACTTAAAATATATATTTTTTGGTACTCCTTAGATCTATCTTTCTTTAATGTTGTAAATTTGTAATTACAAGCATTTTGACAATGAGTTATTAACATTGAAGATTTTTTCATTATGAATTTGTGACTATAAAGAATTATAATCATGCTCAAAACTTTTAGAATTGGAAGGAAATTAACAAGTGGCATTAGACACAACTCATTTCTTTGGTTGATTTTATTCATTCTATTTAAAAAGATTGCAATTGATTTGTTTTTGTAATTAAAAAAAGAAAAAGTTCGTTTGAAAATATGGGTCAACTCAACCCAACCCAACCTGAACCCAACCTGGCTTGCCTGTTTGCCTCGGCTACGTGTAGAGACCCAAAAGGAGAACAAAATCACGAGGGATATGAGCCCCAAAAAGAACAATTTCTAAACTTTGACTTTATGAGCATTTCACTTGAGAATACGACTTTATGAGCATTTCACATGAGAATACAGTTCAAGTGGCAGTTAACTTTACCCACGAGTAGTGAAAGAGCTTGCCAATTTGTTGAGGGTAAAACGATTTCTCTATCATGTTTTAAGCCGAGACATGGGGATGAAGCAAGACTACAATATGACAGGTGGAATAAAGGGGGTGGCTTAGTGTTATTTTGGCAGGTAAACTTCAATGTTACCATTTAAAGTTACTTCAAGAATCATATTGACACTCCCATCAACAAATGTTCATTCTTCAAACATTCAAAAGAAGAATGGAGATTCACTAAGTTTTATCGAGAACTAGAAATACATCTGAAAGAACATAGATATCCCATTTTATTTTCGGTGTCTCTAGCATATCGCTTTAGTGTTACATGAGAAATGGTGTGAAAATTTCTGTTAAATTTTCGGTATCTCTAACATAACGGTTTAATCTTACAAACATAGATACCCATGTTACACATATTTTTATTAGCAATAAGATTAAGGGCACCAAAATTTCACAAAAAAATTATTCTTCTTATTTTCTTTTGTGTTTATGTTGGGTCCAATGAGTAATGGCAATTCTACATGAGAAAGGGTGTGAAAATTTCTATTGAATTTTCGGTGTCTATTGCATAACGGTTTAGTCTTACAAACATAGATACCCAAAAAATCATACACAGTTGCCTACACAGATAGAGCAAGACAAGACTACTTTAGTTATTAGAAGCCTGCATCTCAAGCTGTTGACACACACTTTGCATGGTTGGCCGAGACTGTGGATTGAAACATAAACATGAAACCGCTAAGTTCAACATTTGAGCTAACTCATCAACAATCTTTTGACTTGTGGGAGGTGAAAGACGATTGTCTAACACATTTTTTAGATGAACACTTGCACCAACTGAGGAATGTAGATCAGTAATGAGTTTGCCTGGATGCTTTCCCATTAGAACCTCAAGTACCAAAACACCAAAGCTATAGATGTCACATTTTTCATTCACTTCCATTGTATAAGCAAACTCTACAAAAAAAGAAAGAAAAAAAAAAAAAGAAATAAACAATTTTGAAGAAGATTTGAACTTAAACATTTTACTCCAATATTTATTTATTTATAGAAGGAATAGAAACAAATCATTTTATAATAATAATAATATTTTACTCAAATTTTTTTTTTTTATAAAAAAAAAAAAATAGTGAGCCGTTGTCATTTGTTATTTGTTATTATCTGTAATTTAAATATATATTATAAAAAGTAAAAAAAATAAAAAACAAATTGATCATTTTGATGGGTCATTTGTTGAAAGATAACAAGATTTAGTTACAAAAATTAAAGAGGGAGAAATGGAGGAATAATTGTTGCCTCCTAACCATTTTATTCCCTCTTACTTCAAGCCTTAAACTTTTAAACAATGAGGGAATGAAATAAATATTCTTAATATATATATATGGGTAATTCAATTGTTATAACATGTGGAGAGAGGGATTTGAACCTTAATTCACCTTGTAAAAGGGTCTAGATAATAATATTAAGCTACAAGGCCTTGGTATGTGACTTTAAACGTTTAATTAAGGGTAAAATATTATTTTTGTCCTTAAAGTTTATTAAAAGTTTGTTTTTCATCTCTAAATTTTAAAATTTTCTTTTTTAGTCTCTAAATTATTGAAAAATCTTTTATCCCTAAACTATTGAGAATATTTCACTTTCTGTCTGTAAACTTAAAAAAAAAAAAAATTACATCCCTAAACTATTGAAAAGAAGTTACTTCTGCATTTTTGTTTTTGTTTCTAAACTATTGGAAAAAACTCTTTACAAAGTTTATGAATGAAAAAAAAAAAAAAACTTTTTAAAATTAATGGACGGAAAACAAACTTTTGGTAAAATTTAATGACCAAAATAATATTTTACTATTTAATCAACATGTAATATCCAATGCACATATGTTAAGGAGAATGAAAAAAATAAACACAAATATGTTCAAGCAAAGCAAAAGCTATATATAATAGAGAGAAGCTTACCTGGGGCGAGATAGCCATATGTGCCTGCAATTGTTGTCCAATTAGATGAATCAGGCTTCAAGAACCTTGCAGTGCCAAAATCGGAGACATAGGCTTCAAGGTCAATACTCAGCAAAACATTCTTGCTAGAGATGTCTCGGTGAATTATAGGTGGGACACAATCATGATGCATATAAGATAAAGCATTGGCCACACTTTTAATGGTTTGTATCCTAGTTGACCAGCCTAACTCCTTTGCTTCTTTGCCACTTAGCATATCAGCTAAGCTTCCTTTTTCCATGAATTCATAAATAAAAAACGTGTGCACTTCATGGAAACAAAAGCCAAGAAGCTTCACAATGTTTCGATGCCTTATTTCTGTTAAAGCTGCTAACTCATTGGTAAAACTTTTTATATCCACAGTCCCTATGCTTTCGGCCTGGGAACTCAGCTTCTTCACTGCTAATTCTTGACCGCCTGGTATTTTTACCTTGTAAACTTTTGCAGATGACCCCACCCCAATACAATACATGTCATCGAAGTTTTTTGAAGCTTCAAGGATGTCCTTATACACGGCTCTCCCATCAAAGTACCATATTGAGAACGGATGTTCAGTCTTTGATGTGTTTTCATCTTTCATATTCCTTGAGTGCCGCTTTTGGACATATGCAAAAATCCCAACAAAGGCAAATGAAAGTGACAATGCACTGACTAAAGAAGCACCGATGACTACTACAATTTTGCTTTTCTTATTTCCACCACCCTTCTTTACAACTGAGGCATCGCATCGTCGCAAACCTTGGACTTTGCCACATAGATCTTTGTTGTTACTAAAAGCCTCCAATATACCCGATTCAAAGATTTTTCCCTCAGGAAGAGGACCCTCTAAATTGTTGTTTGACAGGTTGACGCCAACCAAGCTCATCATGCTGCCTAGTGACGTGGGGACTAAACCGTGGAGGTTATTGTTGGAGAGGTTCAAGTATTCCAAATCAGAAAGGCTCCCAAGCTGAGGTGGTATCTCTCCTATTAGTGAGTTGAAGCTGAGATCTAGATCTTGTAAGGCCTGGAGATTCCCAATTTGAGAGGGGATTATGCCATTCAAGTAATTCTTGCTCAACCACAGATCCTGCAGCTTCCAGCAACCCCCTATTTCATCTGGAATTGGCCCACTTAGCAAGTTCATGGAAAGGTCTAGAGACACCAAATTGGACAGTCCTCCAATTCCTGCCGGTACCTCTCCAGAAAGCTTGTTGTCTTTCAGGATTAGGTTGGACAATTTGGATAACGTTCCAATTTCTGCTGGTATGTTACCAGAAAATTGGTTGGAAGAAAGGTCAAGTTTTACCATTTTGCTCAATTGAACAATCTCACTGGGGATTTGACCACTTATCATATTTCCAGCAAGTCTCAGCAATGTCAAGTTTTTGCTTCCAACCCAGTTTGGAGAGAGTTTACCTTGCAATCTGTTGTAACTCAAATCAATATAATTGAGATTTGGGTACACTCCCAAATCCTGGTCTATATGCCCTGTTAGTTGGTTATACTGAAGCTGAACTCTAAACAAGGTTCGGCAATTTTTAAGACTAACTGGGATAGGACCAGAGAAATTATTGAAGGCTGCACTAAAATTGACAAGCTTTCCACCTTGACACACTTGTTGCGGTAAGTGGCCTGTGAAGTTGTTCTCAGCCAGATGTAGAACAACTAATGAAGAAAGATTTCCTATTTCATCTGGTACAGAACCAGATAACCGGTTAGTGAACAGGCGCAAATCTTCTAGTTTTAAAGTCCCAATGCTAGCGGGGATTTGTCCTGAAAGCTCATTTTCGTCAAGGAGAAGTGCAGTTAAGCCACTCAAATTACCTATGGATTGAGGAATTGGACCACAAAAATGATTCCCATCAAGAACCAGTACATCCAGGTATTTCAAATTTCCTATTTCTCCAGGAATTCTGCCACCAAGCTTATTATCTTGGAGGAGAAAGTTTTTGAGGCTAAGGAGGCCTGTTTTGGACTGACTGGCTGCATCAGGGAATAAAAGTGGGTCTAGTTCTCCTGTAATATTGTTTCGGGACAAATCAAGCTCATAAACCTGAGTGAGATTAGCAAGAGAAAGAGGTAATGAGCCATTGAGGGAATTTGAGGAAAGGTCAAGAAATTTAAGTTTGTAGAGTGTGCCAATGTTTATTGGTATGGTACCTGTGAGTTGGTTTTTTTTGAGATCAAGGCTAAGAAGGTTTGGGAACGAAGAGAGATCTAAGTTTTCGAGGGTACCTTTTATTCCCGTGTAATTAAGGTATATTTCAGTCACGCTCCCTTCATCGTTGCATGCGATTCCACGCCATTTGCATGGACTTAAAGCAGTTGAATTGGTGTGTGCTACCCATGACTTCAGAATTGGTTGGTCTGGGAGGCTTTTTTTCCATCTGAGTAGCGCCTCAGCTTCTGCCGTTGATCTAGGATTAGCCTTGCAGGAGGATAGCAAAACAGACCATGCAAATAAGAGTGTAAATGAAACAACTCTTAATTGCTTTCGTTGCCAAGCCATAGCTCAGAAGTAAGAACCTTTTTTCTGTTGTTTTGATTATTGCTAAGGATATGGGCGGGTTTTTCTTGTTGGCCTCAAATAAGAATAGTGATCCTGATCCAGTAGAGGTAGTGATCACATAAGGAGAAAAGTGTGTAGGGGGTTTAGTATGACCTGAACGTACTGAAGGTCCTCTATTTATAAAGTGTTTACACCCAGTACACTTACAAATCTCACTTGCACATGAATCTGGAGGCAGAGTACTTCATTTCTACCAATAGATTGCAAGTTGATAAAAAATTCGGTACTCTTGAAGTATGAAAAAATTGTGCTTTTTCTTCTCATATTCATGGTGGTCCCTATCATGAATTTGATAAGTGGACTCTACTATGAATGTGGTGCTCTGGAAACACTTAAGAATTACTCCCAAAATGATGGACAAAGTTTTATTTTGGCAAAAATGCAAAACTGACCCTCTACCTTTCACCGTTTTTCATTTCAGTCCTTTAACTTTCATTTTTATCAATTCAGTCTTTTAACTTTTAATTTTTGTCAATTCAGGACTCCGTTACAACTTAATTAGTGGCTGCTGTTAGAACCCTTAAAACAACGCCATTTTGTAGAGTTTTTATTTTTTATTTATTTTTTAAATTTGGAATTAAAAGAAAATAAGAAAAATCTAAAAAAAAAAAAAAAAAAACATTAAGGCCGTCATTCCCCTTCCCCTGAATCAAAACAAAACAAAGACCCAAATCCCTAACGAATTTGGGGAAAAGGAAGAGAGACTAAGTCGGATTTGAGAGAGAGAGGGGATCGGCGGTTTAAGAGAGAGAGACTGAGTCCGTTTGAGAGAGAGAGACCGAATTGGTTTTCCAAGATGAAGGTGACTGAATCGGTTTTGAAGGTGACTGAAGTCTTCTCACTAGACTGATTCCCAACACTTCTTCACTGAAGCAGAAGGGGTCTACTGTTCAGGAATTCACTAGCCAATCACCTGGACTTGGGAATGGGAATGGGAGTAACAACCAGGTGGAGTGCGGTGAAGTCACCACCACATGTTTGGGGAGTAACTCAAGTTTGAGTTCAGACGAGACATTGAGCTACCACGGTGACAATGACACTTCTCATGATGCTGATGCATCCGCTCTGTCTCCGGCGCTGTTGAGACGTCTCAGGTTGTGATGGAAATTCCCAAGGATGTTCAGTCTACTGGAATAAGAAAAATTATGTTTAAGTTTAGTAAAAGAAGAGAGGACTATGATAACCAGTCGTGTGCTTCGATAGAGGTTTTTTTATTTTTATTTTATTTTAATTCTGAATTTAAAAAAAAAAAAAAAAACGGCATCATTTCAGGGGTTCTTACAGCAACCACTAACTAAATTGTAACGGAGCCCTGAATTGACAAAAATTGAAAGTTAGAGAACTGAATTGACAAAACTAAAAGTTAGAGGACTGAAATGAAAAACTGTGAAAGTTAGAATGTCAGTTTTACATTTTTGCCTTTTATTTTACATACAATTCCCTGTCTTTCACACAGGCTGTTATTGCTTAGTCCGGGACTATGCAAATAATTTTCCCTTTCACATGTACATTTTTTCCTTGTTGATCCTTACTATTCTTTGAAGTTTTGAGGCTAGGTGATTTCTTTTCATTTCATGTAACAATCAAGGGAGTCAATACTGTTGGGGACATATTTTTATGTAATTGGCATATCCTTTGACAAAACACACTTTACTTGTATTTGGTTAAATCTAAGTAGGTTCAAGATGATCATTACAAGTGGTTAAATTGAAGACATGAAGATTACTCAAGAACTATTCAAGAAAAGTGCAAATCTGCAGATCTCGATACCTTCTCGATAGAAGCTCGATCTGTCGAGATTCATTAAATCTCGACAGCTGGTCGATCGATCGAGCTTACGGATTTTCAGATTATAGCCAGCAATGTTTTATTCTAAAAGGCTATTTATTTATGGGTTTGTATAATCCTTATTGGACAAGGAAAAGCCCAAGGTTTTTGTAAACCTATTTGGAATAGGAGAGCCCATTAAACTCCTATTTAAAGGAGGTGGAAAAAGAAAAACCTAACCCTAGAGAGCTTTATAAGGTTTTCTTTTTGAAACCCTAGCCTCCTCCTACAGAAGAAAGAGTTCTTGCTGCGTTTCTTGTATGCCTTTGGGTTTTGTAACCAAGCAAAGCCTCTTGCACCAACATTGAAGATCTTATTGGTGTTTCTATGTGAAGCTGCTGCAAATCAACTACAACAATCAAAGGGTTGCTGTGGAGTTAGTCATGTACTTGGATTCATGCAAAGGGGTAAGCCGCGTACTAGGATCCGCGCATCAAATTGGTTAGTCACGTACTTGGGAGCTGTACATCAAAAGGGGGAACTGTCGCTACAGATCAAGTCCAATTGAGTATTGGGGTAAGGGTTCAACTGTAGGTTGGTAAGGTGCTTGGGATTCCTTATTTGTAACCGTTTGATTTGATAATAGTGGAGTTTCGGGAGTGGTGACCTGAAAATCACCCGGTAGGGTTTTTGCCGTTAGGGTTTTTCCCCATTTGTGAACAAATCACCGTGTCTTTTATTTTCCGTTGCATATTTAGTTATTCGGTGATTTGTTTGTGCTGCCACGTATTTGCATGTTAAATTGATTAATTAATAAGTTGGCTAAATTAATTAATTAGTTTAAATCACAAGGGGTCATTCAGTTTGTGGCCTATCAAGTGGTATCAGAGCAGGCACACCCTGATTAAGTTTTAATCTTTGCTGTGTGATCCATTGACCCCTGTTGTCATGGAAACTCTTGATTGTTTTGATTTGCATGATCTTATGCTGAATGATGATGATGATATTCAAAATGCCTATTGCAAGCTTTATAATTTTTGTATAAAATCTCTTGAATGTTCTACAAAATTAAAAGCTAAATTTAAAAAGGTCAAGCTTGAAAAAGATGATTTGATTGCAAAATTGAATGAAGCCAATAATTTGAATGAAATTTTTAAAAATCAAATTTCATCTCAGGTGAACAAAATTAATAGTTTGGAAGAGCAACTAGTTGAATTTAAAACTGAAGTTGAAAAATTAACTAGTGTCAAACTTGTTGTTGAGTCTAACTCAAAAGAAAAAGATTTTTATATTCTCCCATTTAAAAGGAATAATGAAGAGTTGAAGGCTAATATTGTTAGGATAGACAAAGGTAAAAATTCTGATGTTAACGCTGAAGTTTCTAAACCTATGTCTAAAACTCCTCCTAGGTTGAATAAAAATTCTGAATTTGTCCCCACTTGTCATCATTGTCATATTGTTGGTCATATTAGGCCAAATTGTCCTAAGTTAAGGTCTCTGTCAACCTCCAAGGTTAGACCTCCTTCTAGGAAACTGAGTAATTCTAAAACTACTCATGTTTGTCACCATTGTGGTGCTTCCGGTCACACTCGTCCTAATTATTTCAAATTGTTTCCTCATAAACGAGTGTCAAATAGGTCTCATCCTTTGTCTAAAGGCTCTGTACCTATTCTTGGTGAGTTATTAAAAGTTTTGAGCTTTTTGACTCAATTTCAGGGGAATTCTAATTCTTCTATGTCCTTTAGTAATCATACTAGGACACGTGCTTTTTCATCTTCACGGCCAAAGACTCGTGCTGTGGGTGATAAAGGATCCTAAGACTTAATTGTCTTTTTTGTTTGTCCTCTGCTTTAATTCTTTCTATATAAAGTGGGACTTTCGTTACTTGATTTCTTATCTGTTTTTGGAATCATGTTTTCATGCATCTGCATCTTTCTATCATGCCTTCATGCATATGCATCTTTCTTTCATACTTTCATGTGTTTATCTGTTTTTGTTTGATTAACTTTCAGTTTTGGTTATTTTTGTTTTTCATATAAAAATAAAAAAAAAATTGAAAAAATTGAAAAATACAAAAACATTGTGTGTTTTGTGTACTTTGGTACTTGTGTACCTTGGATGGCCAATGAAATAAAGTTTTCTAAACTTTGTATCTCTTGTAGCTTAGATGAGCATCTTTATGCACAACTAAGCAAGTGAGCTTTGTGGCTCGTGTTTGTGATGAGTAAGATTAGGTAAATTCTTAGACTTAACACTCATATCACTCTTTTTGACGGGTAGGACTAGAAAATCCTAAGAGAAAGGCATAAATAACCATCTCACCACTGTTGCCCGCCAATCATTAATGACATCTGTATGCTTCGGCATAGCAAAAGGGTGATGTCAATGACATTTGTGTGCTTAGGCATAGCAAAATTGAAATGTCAAATATCAATGGGTATTTCTTTTCTTTCTCATAAGCCCATGTATGATATGTTTAAAAAAATATGCAAAGAAATAAAAAGCAAAAAGATTAAAAATGCTTTAAAAATGGTTGCAAGCGTGTATTCTAGGAGATGTGGGAGTTATAGGATGTACCTCGAAGGTGATAGTCCCCATCAAACAGTTATGATTGTGTGTGAGTTAAAGTTATTTTCTCATATCTCAGATCGTCATAACATGTATACACATATGCAATCTTGCGATGTTTTTCACACACAACACGCAATATCCTTTGCTACTTTTGATACATGTGCAGGTACAATGTGATTTGTCCATCACAAAGGTTTTACATGTGCTTTTGTATGCTCACTAAACTGTCATGACTTATTTTTGAAATATAAAATTTGTTAGACTTGTTTAGTGTGTGTGTGTGTTTTTGGGAGATCCATGTGCTTAATTTTTCATTGAGAGATGATTTTGAGAGCTTTTTATGTTGATTGGATCATGGTTGAGGTGTTTGTCTTGATTGCATTCATGTCTGTGTTTTTCTCTTCTCGAAAAACTGTTTTTCTCTACTGGCTTGACACCTCCTCGATACCTCCTCGATACCTGATCATCTGTCGAGCTTCTTCAGCCTTTTTCTTATCACAATCTCGACACTTCCTCGACACCTGGTGGATCGATCGAGATCTTCTCTGTCTCCTCGATACCTTCTCGACACCTAGTCAATCGATCGAGCTTTAGTATCTATTCAGCTGTTTGGTACCTCGATACCTCCTCGACACCTCAGCTGTCGAAGGCAAAATTCTCGATACCTTTCTCGACAGCACCCTCGATACCTTTTGACACCTCAGCTGTTGAGATTTACTGAGGTGCTTATTTAAGCAGCGATCGCGATTTCTCTCTCATTTCTCGATCTCTCTTTGATCTGTCCGAGGCTGTTCAACTTCCCAAACTACTTTTCTTCACTCCAATCTCCATCCCAAGTGATTTTCAGCCTTTCTTGCTTCAAATCAAGTGGTATGATCTTCTTTTCATTCCTTTTTCATGCATTTCATTTTTTTTGTTTTGCATTTTTGTCTTCCTTTATGTCCATAGCATCTTGTTTTTCTTTTCTTGTAGGTCTATGGTTCCTTGTCCTCCTCATTTCCTCTATGTTAGTTTTCTGTCTGTCTCTTGTCATGTCTTTTGGCTTTTTATGCCCTTTGACAATCGTGTCAAAAAGGGGGAGAAATTTGAGAATTGAATGTCATTCCTCAGGGGGAGTAATAGACTTAGGGGGAGAACTTCATGTTAAAGGGAAGAATGTTTTTGATGTAACTAACTAAGGGGGAGAATTAGTTTGATACACATTGATATTGATATATATTTTAATTGTGTATCTTTTGGTTTTGTAACCATTTACATACATCATGTGTTGTTTCTATATTTGATGATGATGTATGTGTTTCACTCTTTATCTCACATGTGTTGTTTCTTTTCTCTCTTTATACACATGTTTCTTATTTATTTAACTTATCATTATTTTCCACATGGTACCTTGATGTGTTTTGTTTAGTGCCTTTCAGGAAAAACAAGTTAAAGCCAAGTTAAGATTCCGAACCTTCTTCTTGTAGCAACTTCCAAGGTTCAGATCTTTTAGACTAGGCTTATTTATTCTGTAATCTTGAGTAGAATGTATTCTAGGACATTCAATGTACTCTTGTGGTTTTGTCACGGATTGCCAAAGGGGGAGATTGTTGGGGACATATTTTTATGTAATTGGCATGTCCTTTGACAAAACGCACTTTACTTGTATTTGGTTAAATCTAAGTAGGTTCAAGATGATCATTACAAGTGGTTAAATTGAAGACATGAAGATTACTCAAGAACTATTCAAGAAAAGTGCAAATCTGCAGATCTCGATACCTTCTTGATAGAAGCTCGATCTGTCGAGATTCATTAAATCTCGACAGCTGGTCGATCGATCGAGCTTACGGATTTTCAGATTATAGCCAGCAATGTTTTATTCTAAAAGGCTATTTATTTATGGGTTTGTATAATCCTTATTGGACAAGGAAAAGCCCAAGGTTTTTGTAAACCTATTTGGAATAGGAGAGCCCATTAAACTCCTATTTAAAGGAGGTGGAAAAAGAAAAACCTAACCCTAGAGAGCTTTATAAGGTTTTCTTTTTGAAACCCTAGCCTCCTCCTACAGAAGAAAGAGTTCTTGCTGCGTTTCTTGTACGCCTTTGGGTTTTGTAACCAAGCAAAGCCTCTTGCACCAACATTGAAGATCTTATTGGTGTTTCTATGTGAAGCTGCTACAAATCAACTACAACAATCAAAGGGTTGCTGTGGAGTTAGTCACGTACTTGGATTCGTGCAAAGGAGTAAGCCGCGTACTAGGATCCGCGCATCAAATTGGTTAGTCACGTACTTGGGAGCCGTGCATCAAAAGGGGGAACTGTCGCTACAGATCAAGTCCAATTGGGTATTGGGGTAAGGGTTCAACTGTAGGTTGGTAAGGTACTTGGGATTCCTTATTTGTAACCGCTTGATTTGATAATAGTGGAGTTTCGGGAGTGGTGACCTGAAAATCACCCGGTGGGGTTTTTGCCGTTAGGGTTTTTCCTCATTCGTGAACAAATCACCGTGTCTTTTATTTTCCGTTGCATATTTAGTTATTCGGTGATTTGTTTGTGCTGCCACGTATTTGCATGTTAAATTGATTAATTAATAAGTTGGCTAAATTAATTAATTAGTTTAAATCACAAGGGGTCATTCAGTTTGTGGCCTATCAAATACCGTACCAGAGGCTGTACCGGTTTGCCCAGCAGTACGGTATATTTCGGATATCGGTCAATGCCGGTGTACCGTTTCGAGTTTACCGCTATTTTTTATATTTATAAATAAATAAATATATATATATATATATATATATATAAATGCATGTGTGTGTATATATATTATAATAAATATAAAAGTTTACAATAAAATATTTCCTCAATTCAAAACTAATTATTCATAATTTTAGACTTTAGTATCAATTAAAAAAAAAAAAACACACAATATAAAAAATAGAAAGCTTAAAAGTTACCATTGCATACTAAGAAAACAAATAATACTAATAAGTTAATGCAAATAAGTTACCATTCTACCCTAACAAAAATTCAAAAATTACAAAAATTAAGAAAATTTTTTTTTTCTATACCGGCTGGTATGGCCTGAAATTGGCCGGTATGGCCGGTACATGACCGGTATTTAAACCGGTACGAAACGTTAATGTTTCGATACCGGTATGCAACCGGTACGGTACGTACCGGCCGGTATGGCCGGTACCGGTACGGTATCGACTTCCTTGGTAACAATAAGTCTAGTAATACCCCAAAAAAAAGAAGTTATTTTTTATTTATATATCTTTCTTGTATTGCTGTTCAGTATTCGCGTATTGAAAAATTAGCTTGGCATCAAGCAGAGGGGTAACCAAAAAAATAAATAAAGTCTAGAAACCCATTGTGAAGTGGGTTTAACTCTAGAGAGTTATTGATTAAAATAGAGTTTACTCAACACTAATAACATCAAAACATACGATATAATTGAAAATTGCCTCAAATTTTTATGCTAACTTTTTAAAGTGTAATTTATACAGAAATAAAGTTTATTCATTATCAAAAAGTTTTGATATTCATTTTCAAAGAAGTAATTTTATATTCCTCTCCACCAAAAAAAAAAAAAAAAAAAAAAGAGTTAGAATCTCACATATAGATAATATTATTAGGGTTTTGATGGCCTTGGTTCAAGTGGTCTTACCACGTGAAAAAATGGATAAGACTAGAGCATGGACTGAATTTCTTTGAATACTAATTTGTCAGTTCTTTTGTGGCTAAAAGGTGCCTACATTACAACCATGTACCCTTGACTTATTCGTCATTCCACGTGTACAAAGTTTTTGTAGGGTGGGGGAAAGAGGAAAAAGAGACAGAGTTCAAACTTCTAGAAAAATGTGAGTCTAATGATTTCGTTAGTACACAATATTTTCTCTCAAAAGGGGGGAAAAAAAAAAGCTAAAAATTTAGAAATCGAAAATATAAGTTTAATTTATGATTATAGTGTTATTTAACTCTAATGTGTAAAAGTTTTTATCTTATTAAAGTGCTTAACTTTTTTTTTTTTTAATTTTTGATTATATATATATATGTATATATAAATGCTTATATTATAATTGTTGGGGACCACAATTTAATTTTTTCAAGTCTTCCTATCTCAAGACCAAAGTCGTCTTCTACTTTTTTTTTTTTTTTTTTTTTTTTTGAGGTGGGGGGGAATTTTTCCAAGTCTTTCCTTGCTCAAGAACGCATAAAAACCAACTAGCTTAAATCATGATTAAAAATAGTTGAAGAGGTCCAATCCTCTTCATCTCTATCCCTCGTGGGAAGCTTTTTGTTGCTGGATTTATAATCAACGTAGTCATCTCCTTTTTTTTTTTTTTTTTTTTTTTTTTTAGCGTTTAACTCCCTCATATACGTTGCTAATAAGTCCTCCTCCACAAAAATTTATTTTTACTAGGAATCAAGGAAGTATTTCCAAATTCAAACAATATTGTTCTTGACCTAACATTGTTATTTAAATACAATTTTCTGGATTCCATTGGACTATAATGCTGAACCAATGCCCTAGTCCAGGATTGTGTTTGGCTAATTGTCAGTTTGTCACTCTAGTCTAAGTCGAATAACAGATATTCAAATGTCAGATGGCATCAAAGACATTAGACATAGGAATGATAACGTGACATGACGTGATCAGATCATATATATATATATATATATTTATTTATTTATTTTTCCTTGTGGAGTTCAATGTGACTTGCACACAGACTGGTTCATATAATGACTCCAATAAGCCGCGGAGAACTAGACCCAGTTCACCTAACTTCTACTCTAACCCCTTCATAGTGACCCAAGATCCCATATTAGCATTGGGCCTGGGAACTATCTAAAAAAAAGGAACTCACAAAAGGTCATTATAAATTGGGTTATGCTAACAAGTGTTCTTAGAGGACTAGTTAAGAATTCAGTTAAAAAAAGTTTTTATGGGAAAAGAAAAAAAAAAAAAAAAAAGGGCACTCGTTAGCATTTCCCTTATAAATTTAATGTTAATTTTTTTGTAGTTACATTTTATCATAAATTTCATTTTTTTTATTTAATTAGAATTATGAATTAAATTAATTATGAAATCAGTCGTTCGGCTATTGATCTAACAATAACTGGAACAGAAAATCGGGCCTTTTCCAATTCTTTTCCCGACCTGATTTTTAAAAACAGGGATGAAGCCACACAAATCTTTTTTTTTTTTCCCCCTTCTTTTTACTGGAGTCAATATGCCTTGTTGAAACTTGAAAGTCCAAAAACTTTGAACATGACCTCCAAAATGACCCGAGACTAGGTAGCTATCACTTTTCAAGTTTTGTTAGAGCAGAAAAGTGAGACTAATTATTTATAAGAAACTAATTATTTATATAAATTAATTATTTAGCATCTGACACATCTCACGAAAGTAATTTTTTATGTTTAGTATGCTAAATGCTAAAAATTTAGCATTTAGCACATTTGATACTAGTGCTTAGTGTAGAGTCTTATTAACTTGAAATAATACCATAAGGTCATTTACATTGCGCACCATCATCTTGCATCAATTCTAAGCTTAAGCCTGCAGAGTAAAGACTAGAGAGATTGCCGTACGTATACGACATTGCATATTTTGAGATGTCAATTACCAAAACCAAAAGCATATTTTGTTCCTACATTTTTCATAAGCAATATGACGTTTAAGAATTCAGCAAAAAAAAAAAAAAAATGACGTTTAAGAGAGTGACATAAATTTTAACAGTATAGTTTACCACTTTCTCCGAAATGATTTCTTGACAGTGTTAGGGACGCAAAAAAGGATGGCCTGACTTGTATCATTGTAACTTGTAGGACCCGCCTTAAAAAACGAACCAAGTTTATGGTCAAACAAAGCTTTCCCAAAGAAAAGAAGTTTCTGGTCAAACAAAGCAAAATCCTAAACAAAAGAAAAGGAAAACTTCTAGGCAGCTTCTCTTTATTTTCCTCCCACCAACAAAACTAGGAAAAAAAACAGTAATTAAATATTTTGCTAGGTCAGGACATCAATTTATTTTAGCGTAGACAATGTTTGAATTTTATATCTCTTACGCGACAATATGAGACTTTATCTGTCCACCATAAAGATAGAGGTTTGTTTTTTGTTTTTTGTTTTTTATTTTTTTGTAAGTTAATTATGAATGAAAAAGGAATAAGAAGGAAGTGATGAAAGTGACTTCTCTATTTGGGCGTGACCGTAAGTAATACTCTCACTTGCCAAGACCGGTCTTGCAAGAGGAACCCATAGATAAATCATAAGTAAAATTTAGCCGAGATGATTGACCTCGACTAAGAAAAATCAAAGTCTATACGAGATATTAAATGGTGTGATGGCTAAAGCTTTAAAAATTCAACCACTTTTTGCCTGGGTTTCTTGACCAAAGGCCATATTTAGACGGAGATTGATTTGGGAGTGGTTCACATTGCTCCTCTGATGAAAATGATATCTCTTGCCTGGAGACTGGATGGCGCACTTGACCCAACATTGGCCATATTGACTCTAGTCAAGGGAGTACCTATGTCAGGAAAATTTATTGGGTATTTTATTAATCGACAAGTATTGACAAACCACACATTATTCTTCAGTCAGATATTCTATCCTGACTTTAGTTTTAGGCAACCAAAGCCTGAGTAAAAATATTTTATAATTCATGAATGGGAAAAACACTAAAAAATTCCATGTTAAATGTACCAATGAAAACTCAACCAGTATCCATTCAATATTCACAAAATATATAAATAAAATAAAAAAGACAAATTAATTGATTTTTCGATACATTCAAAACAATTGTTTATCAAAATGGAATTTGGTTTTCTTTTATATTTCAAATATAATCTATAATTAATTATGTACTAAAATTTCACAATAATTTCTTTTTTTATATACAAAACCAAATCATTCTTTAAAAAATCATATTCTTTTTTATTGCGAATTATTGTTTTGACGATATTTATGATTGAAAATGATCATCTCATAGTTGCAATAAAAAAGAGTAAGTATAAATACACTCTCTTTGTAAACAAGTTGAAAGATTGTTCATTTTTTAGTTTTACTTGCCAGCATTTGACACAATTCAAAAAGATATAATGATAAATTAAAAAAAAAATTAAAAATACTATCTTAGAATAGAAATAAAAGAATAATCTTTAATTTCTTGAAGGCTTGTAGCCCCTTTTTCGGTTTGCTCTTAATTTATTGCTGATTTTTTTTTTTAATTTAAAATTTTTATTGCATAAAACTATATATATATATATATATATATGTATGTATATGCCAATTTTCATGTCAATCAGATATTATTTACCAGTCAATCCATAAACTCATATTTCATGCATTATTTTAAATTACAAAAACCTGTATTTAAACAATTGGTTGACGATATGACTATAGATTTTTGATCACCTTGAAATTGTATAAGCATAGAGGCGAAGATAACGTTATTCAATAGCGGATTTGTCAAAATTCACTTATAATTAAAAATTATTGAGTAATATAATATTACTTAAAACTACATTAGGTGTAACTTGAACCTAACTCTCTCTCTCTCTCTCTATATATATATATATATAAGATTTTATGATATTTATTTCAAAGAGTGGTCACAAGTTTATAAGATAGCTCGCTTTGTTTTTTTTTTAATCCTCTTTGACCTATTTAATAGGTCACTTCGTCCCAACCTGAGTTTGTCAGGTGATTACAAATTAAAACGAGTACTTATTTAAATTGACATGTAATACGACTTATAAGACTTTCCTCCAAATTAGTTAGGATGAAAAATATATCATTTTGTGATTTTTATCTAATAAGCCACTAACATGTCACATTTCACGGACAAATGGAGAATATGTTTGTCCACAAATGGCCAAAAATTTTCTACGATATCATTGCCCTGCACAGTAATGCCTAGCCTCCATTGAACTACCCATGACGTTTTTCTTGTGATTTTAGGTTCAAGATTTGCTCAATCTTTTATTTGAATATTGAAACTTCAAATTTTAAACCCTTATAAAGGCCCAAAGATGTGAACTTAAAATATATATATATATATATATATATATATGAAGATGAAGAAATTACTCTCATATGGACAGACTTCTCCCCTATCCTTACTAGGCGGACTTATGATTCGACACTAAACGGACATAAGCTGGAGGGGGTGCAGAGCCCAAGATAAATCTGATCTTGATAGTTTCTGGCCTCCAATAAGCTCGAAATGGGATACTTGCGGCCCACACCACATAATGGAATCCTAGTACAAATAGGATTCTGATGACCGCGTTTGTTTAAGGAAGGATCTTCTCGATGAGGAAAAATACTTGTCCACTACGTTTAGGACTCTTTAGGAGAGTTTCTACAAGGAAAGACTTCGACTTCAAGTAAAAAAGGTCAACTTTCGACTACTATAAAAGCCCCAATACCCTCACAAATCAATGTACGCATAATTTTACCCTCTCTAGCACTCTAGAGTTGTGAGAATATATTTCTGACTTAACCTTCGGAGGGTATTCGGCCAGCACCACACCGGTGCTCTTCGCAAGGTTTTCTCTTCTCTTTGCTGTGTAGGTTCATATTCGTGCGCGTAGGTACCGTGTGGCTCATTGGTGAAATTCTTGACTTCGTCAGTTGGCGCCGTCTGTGGGAAACTTCTTATACGGTTTTTCGTTGCAATCCGCAAGCAATAATATAGTTTCCCGGATCAAAGAGTTGCATGGTGCTCACTCGCTCGATGGCAACCACTAACGACGTTCAAGGAGAAGAACCACCCACGACTGCCCTGGAGAGACAAGTTCGAACTCTTGCTGCGGCCGTGGAGCGCCTCACTAAGCAAAACAATGACTTGGAAGAACAGCTGCGCCAGAAGAATGCAGCGCCGAACATCTTACAAGAAGACCAAGAAGGGACAAGTGCTGCAAGAAAAAACCAGGAGAGACCTGAAGCCAGCCACGCCCCAAGTAGGCCGGAGAAACAGAACTTAAGCATGCCATCCCTCACGAATGCGACTCCTCCACACATCGTCGCAGAGATGCAAGCGATGAGAGAACAGATGGAGGTTATGATGAACGCGCTCAAAGGGCGAGTTTCTAGTGACCTTGACGATCTAGTCAACCGCACTGATTCACCCTTCACTGCGGCCGTGAACTCCTTCCCCCTACCGCACAAGTTTTGGATGCTGAATATCGACAGTTATGACGGAGTGAAAGACCCTCTGGATCATCTAGAGACGTTCAAAACATTGATGCACCTTCAAGGGGTCGCGGATGAAATAATGTGCAGGGCTTTCCCCACCATGCTGAAAGGAGCTGCTAGGATCTGGTTCAGTCGGTTGACACCAAACTCCATCAGCACATTCAAGGAATTAAGCGCCCAGTTCACGTCTCACTTCATCGGGGGACATAGGTACAAGAAATCGACGGCGTGCCTGATGAGTATCAGGCAGCGAGAAGACGAGACGCTGAGATCCTACATAACCCGCTTCAATAAGGAGGCACTTTCGATCGATGAGGCCGACGATAAGATACTGGTGGCAGCCTTCACAAATGGGTTGCGAAAGGGTAAATTTTTGTTCTCTATATACAAGAATGACTCGAAAACCATGACGGAGGTCCTTTACAGGGCAACAAAATACATGAATGCGGAAGACGCATTACTGGCAAGGGAGGATAAGCTGAGGAAGAGAGAACGGCAGGAAGACACTCGGCAGGACCAAGAGCGGAAAAGACTCAAAACTGGGGACCGAAGGGACGACCAGCGATCCAAGCCCCAAGGAAGAAAATTTACGAGCTTCACCCTGTTGAATACCCCAGTAGACCAAGTCCTAATGCAGATTAAGGACGGAGAGGCTCTAACCTTTCCGGGAAAGCTCAAGAGCGATCCGAGCAAGCGGTCCAGAGACAGGTACTGCCGTTTCCATTGCGACCACGGTCATGATACGTCTGATTGCTACGACTTGAAACAGCAGATTGAAGCCCTTATCAGACAAGGGAAATTGCAAAAGTTTATAAGGAAGGAGAAGACGGATCCCCCACCTCAAGAACAGCAACCCTAAAGAGAGCCATGAGCAGCCCTGAAGCAGCCGGACGAATGGCTTTATAGGCAATAGAACTAAGCGAGTTTCATATACAGTATCGCCCGCGAACTGCCATAAAGGGCCAAGCTGTGGCAGACTTCATTGCGGAGTACACCCCATTAGGAGGCGAGGGGGGAGACACCCCCAGGGTATGGAGCATCTACACGGACGGATCCTCGAACAAGCAGGCGGGAGGAGCTGGAGTTGTAATCCAAACCCCAGACGGGGATAATATTGAGTGCATGATTCGATTGGATTACACCACAACAAACAACGAGGCCGAGTATGAAGCATTAGTGGCATGATTAGATCTCGCCATAACAACAGGGGCTGAAAACATGGTTGTGCACTGCGACTCCCAGGTGATAACAAATCAAATTAACGGCCTCTATGAATGCAAAAATGAAATAATGAAGAAATACCTTGGGAGAGTCAAGAGTCGGATCCATGGACTCCAAGTACGGTTCGTCCGAATCCCGAGGGAGGAGAATGAATGCGCCGACCGCCTGGCAAAAGCAGCCTCAGCAGAATCCATGATAGTCCTTGATCAAGTGTTGTCGTTCATCCAAACATCCTCGATTATTAACGACAGAGTGGAAGTGCACGAGGTTGGTTCGGAGAACGATTGGACCGCACCACTTTTAGCCTACCTGAGGAATGGCACGCTTCCCGACGGAAAAGAAGCAGCCAGAAAGCTAAGAGTCCAAGCATCGCGATTCGTGCTAATCAAAGATATCTTATACAAAAGGGGATTCTCACGTCCACATCTGAGGTGCTTGAATCACGACGAGGCCGACTACGTAATGAGAGAAGTCCACGAGGGTATTTGTGGAAACCATTCAGGTGCTCGGTCCTTAGTGCACAAATTGATCCGAGCGGGGTACTACTGGCCAACAATGCAAAAGGACGCACAAGGCTATGTCAAGACATGCGACAAATGCCAGAGGTTTAGTAATTTAATCAAGCAGCCAACCGAGGAGCTGACACCCATGACGGCCCCCTGGCCCTTCGCCCAATGGGGACTAGACATCATGGGCCCTTTCCCGACCGCAATAAGGCAACTAAAGTTTTTGGTGGTTGGCATCGACTACTTCACCAAGTGGGTGGAAGCAGAGGCCCTGGCCACCATCACGGAGAAAAACGTTCGAAGTTTCGTGTGGAGAAATATTATCTGCCGGTATGGGATACCAAGAGTGCTTGTCTCCGACAATGGAAAGTAGTTCGACAGCAACGCATTTAGGAACTTCTGTTCGGAGTTGGGTATCAAGAACCATTATTCTTCGCCCGCACACCCGCAGGCCAATGGACAGGTGGAGGTCACGAACCGAACCCTGCTCAAGATAATCAAGGCTCGGCTTGAGGGGGCAAAGAGCACCTGGCCGGACGAACTACCAAGCGTTTTATGGGCTTATCGTACAACTGTAAGAGTACCTACAGGAGAAACGCCGTTTCGGCTAACATATGGGACTGATGCGGTCATACCGGCAGAGATAGGGCTTACAAGCTATCGCGTGGAGAATTACAGCGAGGATAACAACGAAGAAGCCATGCAACTCCAGCTAGATTTGGTGGATGAAGTCCGTACTACGGCAGAACAGAGGTTAGCGCGATACCAGAACCTAATGGCAAAATACTACAACTCCAACGTCAGACTGAGAGACTTTCAGATTGGTGATCTTGTGCTGAGAAAAGTAATGGGAGCTGCTAGAGACCCCTCTCAAGGAAAGCTCGGCCCCAACTGGGAAGGACCATACAGGATCTCTTCATGGCACAGAAAAGGGACCTACCACCTTGAAACTCTGGACGGGCAGAAACTGCAGCACCCGTGGAACACAGAGCACCTACGGAGATACTACCAGTAGAGGCGACGACTTGAAGAACAACACCTATCTTTTTACCAATAGATTTACTGATTACTTTTAAGTTTCCAGTACAATAAGCCCAACGGGCATGTTTTTTACTTTGGTTTTGCTGCAATATGTTTTTAAGCCCAAGGGGGCAAGTACTTTTTCTACGAATGAATGATTTCTATTTTGGATTCAACTATGTTCACCTACACGCACTATTCAAAATCTTAAGTCCGTAATATAGACGGACAACCCCAGAAGGGTTAAAATTTTGTCAAGTCCATAAAGTGGACGAACAAAGCCCACATGATGGACGGATCATCCCAAGAGGATGAAAATCTTAGTCCTTCTGTGGACGGATAAAAACATAGTCCACATGATGGACGGATCATCCCAAGAGGATGAAAACCTTAAAGTCCTTCTGTGGATGGATAAAAACATAGTCCACATGATGGACGGATCATCCCAAGAGGATGAAAACCTTAAAGTCCTTCTGTGGACGGATAAAAAATAGTCCACATGATGGACGGATCATCCCAAGAGGATGAAAACCTTAGTCCTTCTGTGGACGGACAAAAAAAAATAGTCCACATGATGGACGGATCATCCTAAGAGGATGAAAACCTTAGTCCTTCGGTGGACGGATAAAAACATAGTCCACATGATGGACGGATCATCCCAAGAGGTTGAAAACCTTAAAGTCCTTCTGTGGACGGATAAAAAATAGTCCACATGATGGACGGATCATCCCAAGAGGATGAAAACCTTAGTCTTTCTGTGGACGAATAAAAACATAGTCCACATGATGGACGGATCATCCCAAGAGGATGAAAACCTTAAAGTCTTTCTGTGGACGGATAAAAAATAGTACACATGATGGACGGATCATCCCAAGAGGATGAAAACCTTAAGTCCTTCGGTGGACGGATAAAAACCAAGTCCGCAAAATGGACGGACTAACTGTCCGGGTTAAAATTTGTTTTAATCCATAGAATGAACGGACAATTCATCATAGTTGAAAACCAAGTCCACAATGGTGACGAAGTACCCCAAGAGGGACGAATCCTAGATCCACTAGATGAACGGATCAACCAAAGGGGATAAAACCCACCAGTGTGGACGGATATTTCGCTAACCCCACCAGGTGGACGGATCACCCCAATGATAATAAATTCCAAGTCTTCAACGTTAATGAAGATATACTAATCCCAAAGGGTGAACGGATAAAAATAGCTAAATAAACAAAGAGTCGACGAACAGACACATTTCATTAAAAAGAGGTCAACGGAGTTATCAAAAGAAATGTTTTACTGTTACCCCAAAAACATGACGGGGAAATCATAAAACCTACAATAAAAACAAAAGTTAAAAATATTACAAACTATCCGTCTATGGCACGGTCGTCTTTTTTCTGTGCAAGAGCTTGATCATCCTTGGGATCCACCGTCTGGCTCACCACCGTCTGGCCATCCTTAAGATCCTTGGCAGCTTCAAGATTAGAAGGATTCTCTCCGAACAGGTCCTCCGTATCCTCTGATTGGGCAGGCTGGGCAGAAGTTTGCTCGGGGGCATTAATGTTGACGGCTGACAAGTCCAGCTTAGGGTTCAGGGCCTTGACCTAACGGATGGCATCATCAAAACCGTCGTTGTAGGAAACGCTGAGCTCTGCTATAAGGGCATCGGAGTCGCGATACTCCCTTATCGCGACCTCCTTAGCCTGACGGACTTCAGCGTCCTTCTTCTCCAGTGCCTTCCTCAAGTCCTCTGAGAGCTTCATATACTCGTCCCTGGCCGTCTCCACCATCTTGAGTTTTTTCTCCTGGGTGACCTTCCAGGACTTCAAATCAAGTAACTCATCCTCCGTCGCCTTGGCCTTATCACGAAGACGGTCTATAGTCGTTTCGTGATTAAGGCACCGTCCCATTATGCCCTTTGCCATGATCATAGCCTGAAAGAAAACACAAGTTAGAGAGGAAAAGGAGTAAGTAGACGGATCAATAGATGACGGAGATATTACCTGAGCGATGCTAAAAAGGGCCGTCTCTCCCATCGCCTCCGTCGAATGATTGCACAAGTCTTCATAATCTTCAGAGGTTATGATGGACGAGAGCTTCTCAAGCGCGTACTTGGAGTCTTCACGGAGAAGAACGAGAGGCTTCTTTTGGCTTTCGGATGGACTGGTCATCAAGCCCTTACCGGCACCGTGCTTTACAGGGGCGATCGTCTTAGTGCCTTCGGCCAGCAAGCCTATGACGGGCTCTAGCGGTACCTTTGGTTTCTTCAGTGCTCGGTCTCCCTTGAACGGATACTTTCTTTTTTGCTTGCTGGAGCCCGTCCCCATAGGGTCCGTTCCAGCTTCCTTATTTTTAGCTGCTTGTAGTCTAATGGCCGCCCTCCTCTTGGCGTCGTCCATTTCTGAAGATGCAGACGGGTGTCAAGTATAAGGAATATAAGGAAATTGAAAAGCGAAAAAGCGACGGACTTACGCTGACGGGTGCGCTCTTCGTACTTAATTGCCGCCTGAGATGGCTCTGGTCCGTCACAATACCAGTGAATAGTATTGAGGTTGACAAGTTTAGCCCAGGTCCGTTCCTCTGCGGTGGTCTTGGAGAAAATTTTTTCCAAAAAGCCAAACTCCTCGAAAGTGACTTGTGGGCGCCGACGGACTATACAAAAAGTAGACGGACATTAAAACAGTGGTTAATAGATGAAATAAAATTATTGTATGACGGATTCATACCAGATTGATTTAGTATGCCCCAAACCTTGTCGTCGGGCATAAAATCCGTCTCCCCTGGATTACACATCCAACCGTCGCCCTCGAGAAAAAAATATTTGCTCTTCCAGTCTCTATTTGAGTCTGGAGTTTCATAAATTACTTTTAAGACGGAGCTCCTAGGGACAAAACTATACATCACCCTAGACTTATCTATCTCATTTGGACGATAGCAGTAGAGGAACTCCTTGATCATTAGCCTCCTCCTACCGTCAGACATGGCTCCGTACAGGACCTCCATGGCTATAAAGACCCTCCATGCATTGGGGGATATCTGGCTGACGGATAAACCCAGGTATTTAAGTAGTTCGCGGTGCAGAGAACTCAAAGGAAACCTAAGACCAGCCTTGAGCATCTGCTCGTACACTCCTACATCGTCTACCCCTTCATAATAACATTTTTCTGACTTATAGGGTAGACGGATGGGGATGTAGTCTAGGATTTGGTAATTGGCCCTAAGGGTATTAAAATGTGCTTCCTTGATGGTGGATGTGAAGGCATTCACCGTCCATTCTGGAAGCATGATGAACTCCCTAAGTCCATTAGCTCCCACGACGGACCTAACTGCTTGTTCTTCGTCGCCGTCATCGGAGCCCTCTTCTATCTCGACCACTTCCATATCCTCATTTATTGAGGACGGGGAAGTTGAAAATGAACTCCCCTCGCTCAGATCGTCTTGGTCTTTATGACCTGACGGATATACCTCTTCGTAGTCTGCCCCATCACGGACGACCGACTGGTTACTGGACGCACTAGACATGGCCTACATATATAATGATAAAACCTAAGACTCTGACGGGTTTGGAAAGACGGGGGCATGAAAATACAACCAAAAGGCAGACCAAAAAATAAGTGAGGACGGATGAAAATTGCTTACCAAGGTATTGAAAGAAAGATGCGACGGGTGCAAGTTCTGGACGGATGGATCACTGAACAGGAATGACGGAAGCACTCTGACAATATATATTTTGGCAGAGAGAGTAGAAATGAAGGGTGGGGGATCGATATTTATAGAAGATGAGCACGGAAGACGAAGCGGCACCTCGTTCTGAGGCAACAGTCAATAAAAAAGTGACACGCGTCGGTCACCATAAATGAGCTCTGATAGTCTGTCAGGGTATGGAGTGGTGCACGTAGCAAGCTGCCTGTACGGTTGCTTTCCATCAGAAGTTTTTTTACCGTCACCCCATGGGTCCGATTGCTTATACTGAACGGACCCACGGTGTGAGGGGGCAACTGAAGATGAAGAAATTACTCTCATATGGACGAACTTCTCCCCTATCCTTACTAGACGGACTTATGATTCGACACTGAACGGACATAAGCTGGAGGGGGTGCAGAGCCCAAGATAAATCTGATCTTGATAGTTTCTGGCCTCCAATAAGCCCGAAATGGGATACTTGCAGCCCACACCACATAATGGAATCCTAGTACAAATAGGATTCTGATGACCGCGTTTGTTTAAGGAAGGATCTTCTCGATAAGGAAAAATACTTGTCCACTACGTTTAGGACTCTTTAGGAGAGTTTCTACAAGGAAAGACTTCGACTTCAAGTAAAAAAGGTCAACTTTCGACTACTATAAAAGCCCCAATACCCTCACAAATCAAGGTACGCATAATTTTACCCTCTCTAGCACTCTAGAGTTATGAGAATATATTTCTGACTTAACCTTCGGAGGGTATTTGGTCGGCACCACACTGGTGCTCTTCGCAAGGTTTTCTCTTCTCTTTGCTGTATAGGTTCATATTCGTGCGCGTAGGTACCGTGTGGCTCATTGGTGAAATTCTTGACTTCATCAATATATATATATATATATTTTTTTGAGCAACCAAAAATGTAAACCTAAAGAAATATATGTTGCTTTTTTCAACGTGTTCCTAGATTACGATGGCCAAAATGGGAATGAGTTTTGAGTAATTATTTAACTTTATATCTATAAAAATAGATTGCTAAAAAAGTTTAGTTCATGATTAATAATAAATGATTTTAGTTTGAATATGAAAGAACATGGGACTTAGTTTTGTTGAATATGGCCTCCCTGAAAAAATTTCTAGCTTTACCACTAATCCCACGTATCTAGTACTAATCATATATAGAAATACATATCAACAGTTAAATCTTGATTCAGTTATACTTTTTTTAATTGGATGGCCTGATTTATGTAAATGATATATCATTTTGATTGTTAGAATTTTAAAATTTTTTCAATAGAGTATTTAGAAATTCAATAGTCAAAATTAAAAAAATTTTTCTTACATCATGAAATAACGGTTTTATCCTCGAAACAAGGTTATACGAATGTTGCAAAACGGGGTTCTACACGTTGGGCTAGTGTCACCTCACCAATTAGCACATGGGATATCACATCTATTTGAGATTGTGCTAACTTGTGAAATGGCTTTGCGATTCTTAGTGAGTGATAGCGTAAGTGTTTAACTCTTTTAGGTGTTAAGGATGAGCAACCATGATTTTTGAGTAAAGTTTATAGTGTACCTTTGTGTTAAAATCTCTTTCCATCTCTCTTGTGTGTGTTTCTTCAAAAAAGAAAAAAAAAGTGTTATAGATGAGCTTTTATATAGGCTTTATGAGACGAGTAGTTCTAGGACCACAAATTATTCCACAACTTTTTTGCCACAATTCTAATGTGGCAATTTGCGAATAGTTAATTATCATTTACACATGGACCTACTATTTTTTCTTTACCAATCACACTTTGCCATGTCACAGTTGTAGTAAGAAGTTGTGAAAAATTACGTGTCCTAGGCTTTTCCCTATGATACCGTTATATGATCATTTACGTTCCCTTCCTTAAATGAGGTAATTAAGCCTCTGTTGGTAACTAATGGTACCATTATAGAGCTTTCTAGTGGTTGGTAAGGGTCATTTATTATGATGTTTTATTGATCTGTTGCCTTCTTCAATGCTAAGATCTTCTATATTAATACAAATCATATTAACGGGTGCCCCTTAGAGCAATTGTTAATAAATCATAATAGGAAAGTTTTGATATCATTTTTATCAAAAATATAAAAAGTTATCAATAAAATCAATTTCTTTATCATTTTTCCATAAAATGTTTCTAAAATGTGAGATGATTTTCTTCGATTTTTCCTGTCCCAAAAGTTTAAAAATATGAAAACTTGAAATTTAAGTAATTTATTATTGAGATGGCTAGAAAATGTGATATGATTTGAATTTTGGAATGCAGCCCCACGCTCCCACAGTAATTTTCCTTTGCCCTCTCATGTTTAGATTCAAACGTATATATCGTTTAGAACCTGCAGGACGGATTAGGCTATCAAAGATGAGATGGTCACTACAGGGCTTGGAATCGAGAATCATCTTTACAACAATGTCAATAATCTCATTTGTGTTCTTATACCTTTTCTAATCAGTAATATATACTGAGAGGACATCACATAATATAATTTCAAAGGTCCCGGAGTGGTCCGAGTGGATACACAAAATATTACCAATTTACCAAATTGATAATTAACTAGCCCTTTATTTTGTATTCTATTTTTTATCGAAGAAGCATATGCGGGACTATCCGTGCTTCACTGATAACTAGTACAATGCCAAATTTAAAAAATTTATAATAAAAAAAAAAAAAAAAAAAAATCAGACAGCAAGCAGTAGAAGCCGAAATCCCTCACTCCTTTTATTCATGAGCTACACACCTCGAACATTATGGCGCTTATGGAGTGGAGGATCACAATCACGGATCAGAATGAGTTTCTGTACAATCATTATTACTGTTATAATTATGGCCCCTACAGCGATCGTATGCTTCTGGATTTCTTCCTAGTTTTTGACTCTTGGAACCTGAAAGAGCAAGAAATATTTGAGAAACAAATACACACATGTACAAGAGAAAGTAAATGGGATTAATGCCATATGATCAAGGACTTTCAAAATTAAGTATATCGATTTTAGGTGCTTCAAATTCAGAATAATAATAAATGAGGAGAAAGATTAATTAACCAATAATAATAATAATAAAGGAAAACAAAAAGAAACTCAAAATTTTTTCCACTTTAACTGATGATGCGTATGATCGTCAGTCTCGTTCGTCAGATAGAGAAGAATCTTCAGCCTTCAAAGATGACCACCGATGTGGTGCCTGCCACAACACCTCCGATGCCAAAGTCAGTGTATAAAACTTTCTTCAAAGTAGAGAAATGTAAAGTAAATAGAGTGAAAAGAAGTCTCTTACTACTCGTATATCTCTGTTTTTTTTCTCATGTCAATGGGTGGAGGCTTATATATCTTCTTATGGCTTCTTCCCGTTGGAGTAGTTCTGGAGGCCTTAATGCCCCCTTTGATAACGTCTGGGGCTAAATAATATGTCATCAATGTCCTTCAACGGACTGTACAGTTGTTCCTGTAACCGTTTTGGGGTTTGATTGCTTGCATTGAATGGTCTGGATATCATCGTCAATAAGGCCTGGAATTGGCTTACGTACACTGAGGTTGTATTCGTCAGTATTGATGGGTTCGTCCATGATGGATGAGCTCGTAGTCCCGTCAGTTGCCCCCCGATTCTGTGTTCGTCTCTTAAGTGACGATCACAGAATACGAAGGGTTACATGTTGTAAATGGCTCTTGGGGTTCTGCTCTGTATTAAGTGCGAAGTGGCGGCGCTCCAGAGATCATGGTCTACGTGGCATGCGTTGATTGGTTCAATTAATGCTTCAACTGATTAGACTATTGGGTTTCCCGTCGGTCTTTCCGATTTTCGGCTTTCATTTTAACCTTCTTCTTTCCTCACTTTTCTTCTTCACGTTTCATTCAAACTTTTTCCTTAGTTTTTTCTTCTGCTATACTTCTTCGACTTTGTGCGCTAGCCAAACAGAGCCTCCTCAATCCGCCATTGATTAAGGTATGTTTTCACTCTCCTCTTGCTTTTTCTTCATTTCATTGTGGCATTATTTCTGATTTCTTCTATTTTGCTTCTTTTTGCTTCTGTTTTACTTTGGGATTCAGTTGTGTGGTTTTCTTTTTGCTGGGTTTTTATGGTTGGCAATTCTGTAGCTAGAGTTACTTGTCCTTCAATTTCCTTTCTTTTTGCGCGTTTAGGGGGGAGTTTAGGTACTTTATCGGATTTTGAGAATTTTGTCTTTGAGGGTAGTGCCCTTAGTGTGGCCTTGACCGAATTGTTGCCTTTGATTAGGCAATCTGTTGATTGGTTTGTGGGTTAGGTGAGGAAAAGGAGGGAGATAATGTCTGAGGTCAGATCTAGCGATCTCGAGACTGGACTGTCGTCTAGCGGCAATCCAGTAGAGGGGGATACAGCCGTTTCTTCCCCTCGTGTTGTTAGGGCTTTTTACGCACTCGAGGAAGCTTGTGGGCTGGATGCCGAGACGGCCAGTAGATTTAAGAATAGGTTTCAGTTTCCAGAGAGGGTATGTGTCCGTCTACCTAGTGACGAGGATAGGGCTTGTCACTTTTTTCCTGGCGAGGTGTGCTTTTATGAGGCCGCCTTTACCTGTGGCCTCAGGTTCCCCGTCCATCCGTTCCTGATGGAACTTTTGGACCATTTTGGGATCGCCCCTGGGCAGCTAATGCCTAACTCCTGGAGAATAGTGGTCAACTGTATGGAGATATGGTTGGCCGCTAACGGGGATATGATTAAGGTGGCTGAACTCGTCTACCTTTACCGTTTAAAAGAATCAAAAGAATATGGGTATTATGAGCTGGTACCTTGGGAGAGGAGGACCAGAATTGTTAAGGGGTTGCCGTCGTCCTTCAGGTACTGGAAGTCTAGGTTTTTCTTTGTGTCCGGGGATGATTTTGAGACTCCCTCCAGTGAGGAATGGGGTGACATCCCACGGTTGCTTCGTCGGTGGGGAACCCCGACCTTAGGTGCATCAGTTTTTCTTCTTCGTCGTTTATCTTTGTTGGTATTTACTCGCTTGTGATCGTCATTAAATCTTTTGTTGTTCCCCTTTCTTTCAGTGAAGAGACGGCCTAAACTCAAGAGCAGGTATAAGGGACGAGTCGAGCAAGCAATCGAGTACGCCCAGACAATTGAGAGTTGGGACGACTTGGTGAATCCGCGGACGCTTGCTTTTTACAACCTTGGCTCGGACCCTTCCTCTTTTGTATTGAGAAACGTTGAAATTGAAGGGAAAAAGAGTAAGTGTCTGAGCTCGTCAGTGTCTTTCTTTTCATCTACCTTTGTCTCTCTTTTTTTTTTTTTTTTTTTTTTTATATATATTTATATTGCTCGTTTCTGGCAGAGATGACGAAGTTTAACAAGGACCTTTATGCCAAAATGAGGTCGAAGAAGGACGAACCACTGTTTAATCTCGGCAAGAAGGCAGTGCGTGTTACTGAGAGAGGCGCTCCAGTTGTTACACCTGCCATCGTCCACCCGATTGTTTCTGTGGTAGAGACGACCAGGACAGCGTCTCCAACTGCGTCAGTGGAAGAGATTGACAGCACTCCTGTCTCCAAAAGACCACGTTTATCTGAGAAAGGGAAGGAGAAGATGGATGCTCGTCCACTCACCATTTGGAGTGACGAGAAGGTGGCTGTGGACAAGGCCCACGAAGTGATAACGGCTGCAGACTTAAAGGGCTTGTCTGGCGTCTCTCCCAGCGAGGTGGCTGCTCGTCAAGTTCATAAGATCATTCAGGTACGTCTGTTCTGGGCTTCTTCTCCATTCAACACCCACCTTTTTTTTTTTTTTTTTTTTACTGATACTTAGAGAAATTTCCTTAGGTGCTGGGGGAAAGCCTTCATCTCTCTTCTGAGTATCTTACCCAGGAGGCAAAGGTGGCTTCTTTGGCTTCTAGGGTGGAGGCCTTGGAGACGGAGAACTCTACCCTCAAGAAAGATCTTATTGAATCCATGGGTACGGCAAATGCCTTGAAGGATCCGGTTAAGAAGCTTACTGACGACCTTAGGGTAGAGCGTCAGCTGACTGTTGACAAGGACGAGCAGATTATGGCAGCGAAGGAGAGCCTCAAGACCATCGTAGCCAGGTCGGTTGAAGCCTTCCAGACCACTGACGAGTACAACGCTGTGCTATTCAGCTGGTATTTCAAGGGTTTTGAACTCCTGAGGCGGTACCTTGTCAAGCACCCTTCTGGAGTCAACATGGAGTCGCTGGATCTTGAAGAGGTGGATCAAGAGATGGCAGCTGACGAGGCTATTTAGTCGTCTGCCACCGAGGCTGATGCTCCAATTGGTGCTCCTGCTGACGTTGCTCACCCCGGGGATGCCTTTGCCGATGATGCTTCTGGACGAACCTAACACTTGAAAAAGTTTTTCTTTCTTTTTGTATGTTAAGCCCGTCATGTTTTGGGCGTTTGTTAGTCTATTTTCGGAACAATTTTATTTATTTTGATAACAGTTCTTTTTGGCCCAGTGTTTATGGGTCTTTCGTTGTAAAACAATGGTAATTTGCCTGCCAGTTTCAGGCTTTAATTTCATACATATCTTTCTTTTGGGTACTTACTTGTATGTATGTTTGCCATGGTTGTCATGTTGGCAATACCTTATCTTTGTTGCTTAATCGTCCGTAGTGAGCCTTCGTCGAGGTAAAATCTTGCTGTTTAGCCTTTTGTCTTGGCCACCTTGGCATGTGTATATTCGTTGGAGTGGAATCTCGTTACTTAGCCAATTTTAGCTTTAGTTAAATTTCTTCGTCGGTAACTTACATCCGTCTGAGCGGAATCTTGTTACTTAGCCAATTTTGGCTTTGGCTTCGTTTTCTTTTTCGTCAGTAATTTACATCCGTCAAGGCGGAATCTTGTGACTTAGCCATTTTTGGCTTTTTGATCACTCTTAGTGACATTATCTTCGTCAGTAACTTACATCCGTCGAAGCGGAATCTTATTACTTAGCCATTTTTGGCTTTTTGATCACTCTTAGTGACATTATCTTCGTCAGTAACTTACATCCGTCGAAGCGGAATCTTGTTACTTAGCCATTTTTGGCTTTAATTTCGTTTCTTCGTCAGTAACTTACATCCGTCGAGGCGGAATCTTGTTACTTAACCAATTTTGGCTTTAATTTCGTTTCTTCGTCAGTAACTTACATCCGTCGAGGCGGAATCTTGTTACTTAACCAATTTTGGCTTTAATTTCGTTTCTTCGTCAGTAACTTACATCCGTCGAGGCGGAATCTTGTTACTTAACCAATTTTGGCTTTAATTTCGTTTCTTCGTCAGTAACTTACATCCGTCGAGGCGGAATCTTGTTACTTAGCCATTTTTGGCTTTTTGCGAGTTTGTTCTGGATTAGGCCTGTTTGCAGAAAAAGATTAGCTGAATAATTCATTTATTGATTGATAATGACGCATATATCATTCTATTACAATTACTGATGGTATTTCTTCAAATGTTCAATGTTCCATGGCCTCGGGAGTTTTTCTCCGTCCAGGGTCTCCAGGTGATAGCTTCCTTGTCTAGAGTAGTGAATGACTTTGTATGGCCCTTCCCACGTGGGGCCGAGTTTTCCTTGAGCTGGGTCCTTGGTTGCCTGGGTCACTTTACGCAGGACAAGGTCTCCTATGTTGAGTCGCCTGAGTTTCACCCTTCTGTTGTAGTAGTCAGTCATTTTCTTCTGGTATTCAGACATCTTGTTGAAGGCTTTGTCTCGAACTTCGTCAAGGCAATCCAGATCTACTCGTAGGAGGTCGTCATTGTCTTCTTGATTAAAAGCTTCCCTCCTGGTGCTGGTTATTCCCACCTCGACTGGGATAACTGCTTCTGTGCCGTAGGTAAGTTTGAAGGGGGTTTCTCCTGTCGGGGTTCTAGTTGTGGTCCTGTAAGCCCACAAGACATTGGGCAGCTCGTCCGACCATGCACCCTTCGCGTCGTCCAGTCTGGTTTTTATGATCTTGAGTAATGTGCGGTTTGTCACTTCTGTCTGTCCGTTCGCCTGTGGATGGCCTGGTGATGAGAACTGGTTCTTGATGCCCAAGCCCGAACAGAAATCCTTGAAAGCCTGGCTATCGAACTGTCATCCGTTATCCGATATGATCGTCCGCGGGATCCCGAACCTGCAGACAATATTCTTCCATACGAACCCCTGGATTCTGGCTTCGGTGATGGTCGCCAATGCCTCTGCTTCAACCCATTTAGTAAAATAATCAATAGCAACGAGTAAGAATTTTACCTGACCTTTGCCTTGAGGCAGTGGGCCGACGATGTCGATTCCCCATTGTGCAAACGGCTATGGAGAAGTTATCGTCGTCAGCTTTTCTGACGGGAGTCGTTGGATGTTCTCGAACCTCTGACATTTATCACACTTCTTGACGAACCTTGCTGCGTCATCCTGCATTGTTGGCCAGAAGTAGCCTGCTCGCATAATCTTTCTCACTAAAGATCTTGGACCTGCATGATCTCCGCAAATCCCTTCATGGACTTCTCTAAGGATGTATCTAGCTTCTTCTTCGTCGACGCACCTCAGGTAGGGCATAGAGAAACCTCTTTTGTATAAAGCATCATTAAGGATTGTGAACCTGATGGATCTCTTTTTGATCTTCCTAGCTTCATCTGCATCCTGAGGTTAGTGCCCATCCTGGAGGTAGGACATAATGGGCGTCATCCAGCTACTTGTGTCCTGGACTGCGAATGTCGAGGCTTCTTCTATGCTGGGACTTCTCTGTATCTCCATCATCATGTTTGTCACTGGTTCTTCTTCTTCCGACGAGGCTAGCTTTGAGACTTCGTCGGCGGCCACGTTCTGGTTCCTTGGAATTTGGATGAACTCCACTTTTTCGAACTCTTGAGTCAGGTGTTTTGTCAGCCTGAGGTATTTCTGCATTCTTTCTTCTTTTGCTTCGTACTCTCCTTTGATTTGCCCAATTACTAACTTTGAGTCGTTCTGGACTAGCAGGTTCCTGGCTCCGAGTTCTTTTCCGAGCCTTAGGCTTGTCAGGATTCCTTCGTACTCGGCCTCGTTGTTGGTGGCTGGGAATTTTAGTTGAACTCCATATTTTAATACTTCTCCGTCAGGAGTGGTTATGACGACCCCTACTCCCTCTCTTCTTTTTGTTGATGAGCCGTCAGTCTTCATTACCCATGTCTCGCTCATGCTGGCAAGGCAAGGCTCGGCTTGTCTGGATAAGTAAACTCGGTGATGAAGTCTGCCAGGGCTTGTGCTTTGATGGCCGTCCTTGGATGGTACTCCACGTCAAATTGGCTGAGTTCAATCGTCCACTAGACCATCCTGCCTGCTGCTTCGGGTTTGCTCATAGACTTCTTGATGGGTTGATCCGTCATCACTAGAATTAGGTGTGCCTGAAAGTATTGCCTGAGCTTGCGCGAGGCTACTATCAATGCAAACGTGATCTTCTCGATCTTTGGGTATCTGGATTCAGCTCCTTGGAAAGCTTGGCTGACATGGTAAACTGGAAGCTGTTTCCCATCTTCTTCTCGGATCAGGGCAGCACTGACGGCTGTAGATGAGACTGCTAAATACAAGTACAAGTTTTCACCTTCTTTGGACGGGCTCAGGAGGGGTGGATTGCTAAGGTAACACTTGAGCTCCTGGAATGCCGCTTCACACTCGTCGGTCCATTCAAAAGCTTGCTTCAGGGTCTTGAAGAATGGTAAGCACTTGTCAGTTGCTCTAGACAAGAACCTGTTAAAGGCTGCGATCCAGCCTGTGAGCTTCTAAACCTCCTTGACGGTTTTAGGTGATGTCATGTTGATTATGGCTTGCACTTTCTCAGGATTTGCTTCTATTCCCCTCTGGGATACCATGAATCCCAGGAATTTTCCTGAGGCAACACCAAAGACACACTTACCAGGATTCAGCTTCATTTGGTATTGTTTGAGGGTATTGAATGTCTCTTTAAAGTCGTCCAGGTGTGCCAGCTCTTCCCTGCTCTTGACGAGCATATCGTCGACGTATACTTCCATATTCCTTCCTATCTGCTTGACGAACATTCTATTCACCAACCTCTGATAGGTTGCTCCTGCGTTCTTCAGCCCAAAGGGCATTACCTTATAACAGTAGAGCCCCTGACTGGTAATGAAGGCAGTTTTCTCCTGATCCTCGTCAGCCATCTTTATCTGGTTGTATCTTGAGAATGCATCCATGAATGTTAACAGCTTATGCCCGGCAGTAGAATCTACAAGCTGGTCTATCCTTGGAAGGGGGAAGCTATCCTTTGGGCATGCCTTGTTCAAGTCTGTGAAATCCATGCACATCCTCCATTTCCCATTTGCTTTCTTTACTAAGACGACGTTGGCGAGCCATTCTGGGTAATACACCTCCCTGATGAAGCCTGCAGTCAAGAGTTTACTCACTTCGTCAGCGATCACTTGGTCTCTCTCGGGTGCAAATGTTCTTCGTCTCTGCTTGACGGGTTTTCTCTCTGGGTCTACATTTAGCCTATGTTGGATGACTCCTGGGGATATGCCTGGCATGTCGTCATGACTCCAGGCAAAGACGTCTAAGTTGTCCCTGAGAAACTGAATGAGCTTCGTTCTCATCTTAGGACTCAAGGTCGTCCCTATTCTGGTCGTCTTCGCTGCTTCCCCTTCGATCAGCTCTACTGCTTCCAGAGCTTCCACCTTTTCCCCTTCTTTTTCTTCTATTATCCATGTATGGTTTTCTTTAGCTGCTACAACAGCTTGGTAACATTCTCGAGCTAAAACTTGATCTCCTTTGACTTCACCAACTCCATTCTCTGTTGCAAATTTTACCTTGAGGCAATAAGTGGATGTGGACGCCTTCCACTTGAGGAGTACTGGCCTTCCGATGATGACGTTATAGGATGAGGGACAATCTACCACCAAAAAATCTATCTAACGAGTCAGTTGTTTTGGATACGTTCCCATCGTTACTGTCAGCGTTACTATTCCTCTGGGATACACCCTGTCGCCGCTGAAGCTGACGAGGGGGGAATCGAAGGGACGAAGCCTTTTGGGATCAAGCTTCAACTGTTGAAATGCAGGAAAATAGATGATATCGGCAGAGCTACCATTGTCCACGAGGATCCTTTTGGTGTTGAACCCTTCTATGGTGAGCATTATGACCAAGGGGTCATTATGTGGTTGCTTCACTCCTCTAGCGTCACTCTCGTTAAAGGTCATGTCTTGGTCAGTTTGTCTGTATTTTGGCGGGGGTGTCATATGGACACTGTTTATTTGCCGTTGGTGTGTTTTCTTGAGTGACCTGAATGAGCCCCCTGTGGTGGGCCCCCCTGAAATCGTCTGTATCTCCTCGATCACATTTTGAGGAGGCTGGGATTGGCGTCCGTTGCTCCTAGATGAGGACTCATGTTGGCCTTTGTTTTCATCCCAGAATTTATTGTGATCTCCCTTCTTCACGAATTTCTGCAACTTTCCCCTTCGTATCAACTCTTCTATTTGTTCTTTGAAATCCCTACAATCTTCTGTGTAGTGGTCATGATCTTTATGGAATCGGCAATATTTACTCTTGTCACGGACGTTTGGGGACGAATGCAGTGGTCGCGGCCACTTAAGGTAGTGCTCGTCTTTGATCTGCGTTAAAATTTTATCAACAGGCATAATGAGAGGAGTGAATTTTACCGTTCGTGGATTTTTATCGTCTTTCCTTCTGACTCCGTCATTAGTTCGACGATCCTGTCTCTCTCTCTTTTGTCCTCTACGGTCGTCTTCTCTTCTTCCTCTGTCCCCGGGTCTGTCTTCGTCCCTGATGGCAGCTACCGCGTCTTCAGCGTTCATATATTTCTGCACCTTAAGGAGCATTTCAGCCATCGTCTTTGGGGGATTCTTCGCGAGTGAAGTAACGAGTTCCCTAGTTCTCAGCCCTGCTTTGAAGGTTGTCAGTTGTACCTTGTCATCAGCTTCGTCTACCTCTAGTGTTTCCCTGGTGAAACGTTTTACATACGACCTCAGTGTTTCCTTTTCTCCTTGCCTGATGGTGAGCAAGTGATCCGCGGTCCTCTTTGGTCGTTGTCCCCCAATAAAGTGACGCAAGAATGCGCTGCTCAACTGCTCGAATGTGTCGATGGACGATGTTGGCAACTTTGTGAACCACTCTCGGGCAGCTCCCCTGAGCATGGTTAGGAAGGAACGGCATAAGATTTCATCTGGGGGCTGCTGAAGTCCCAGGGTTGTTTTGAAGGTATTTAAATGATCTTGAGGATCCTTCAGCCCATCGAAAGGTTCGAGCTGAGGCAACCGGAATTTGGACGGTACTGGACAATCGAGGACTGTTGTTGTGAACGGTGAATCCGTCGCTCGGACCATTCGATCCACACTTCGTTCCGTCTTCTCCTTGATGGCATTCCTAAGTTCGTCCATTTCCCTCCTCATCTCTCTTAACATATCTGAGTTTTGCTCGGTCGGAGTGCTGGGCCTTCGAGAATCACCTCTTCTATGACTGTCCCCTTCGTCTTCCTGATTTCCCTTGGACCTATTCTCCTCTTGTTGAAGCCGTAGCTTCATCTCCTGGTTTTGTCTGGTCAATTCTTCCACTGTGGCTGCAAGAGCTTGGATTTACTGAGCTAAGGCTGCAGAATCTTGATTGGACTCCATCTAAGAAGAATAATTGATCGGAAACTACAATCTTGAATGTGAATACGAAAATGTCGTTCCCACAGACGGCGCCAAACTGATGATGCGTATGATCGTCAGTCTCATTCGTCAGATAGAGAAGAATCTTCAGCCTTCAAAGATGACCACCAGTGTGGTGCCTACCACAACACCTCCGATGCCAAAGTCAGTGTATAAAACTTTCTTCAAAGTAGAGAAATGTAAAGTAAATAGAGTGAAAAGAAGTCTCTTACTACTCGTATATCTCTGTTTTTTTTCTCATGTCAATGGGTGGAGGCTTATATATCTTCTTATGGCTTCTTCCCATTGGAGTAGTTATGGAGGCCTTAATGCCCCCTTTGATAACGTCTGGGGCTAAATAATATGTCATCAATGTCCTTCAACGGATTGTACAATTGTCCCTGTAACCGTTTTGGGGTTTGATTGCTTGCATTGAATGGTCTGGATATCATCGTCAGTAAGGCCTGGAATTGGCTTACGTACACTGAGGTTGTATTCGTCAGTATTGATGGGTTCGTCCATGATGGATGAGCTCGTAGTCCCGTCACTAACCCACCTAAAAATTTCTTTCTACATATATTGTCGGAAAGAGTTCTAACATAAGAAAGAAAAAGGGCACCAAAATTTTCTTCTCTATTTGATCCATATAATCAACAGAAAATAATAAAACTTTATCGTTTTCTGAAACATTAAACAAATTAACAGAACATAAAAACCAAGAAAAAGGGCAGATTAACCCACCAAGCTTGGAAGCCTTGGCTACTCCTGTGGATTCCACTTTTGATGAGGCAAAGAGAAGCATCAAAATCAAAATGAAGAGAACCACCAAAGTGATGAACTTCTTAGAGGCCATTGTTTTTTGCACATAGAAGCTTGTCTAGGACATGGTAGCATATATATAACCGAAGAGCAGTTCCTCTCATCTTCTTATCTTATTCAGAGTCTTCTTCTTCTTCTTTTTTTATTTTTTTATTTTTTTTATAGAACATTCAGAGTCTTTTTTTTTTTTTAGAGAGATAATTACAACATGCTGCTAACCCCACAATTCGAACTCTTTCCTCCTTAGACCCTCAAGTACTTTGTGCATGGAGAGGTGTCAATTCAGTTACAAGACTTTTGACATTCAGAGTCTTCTTTGATTATGGGTTTAAGTAAAATTTTTAAAAAGTCTTACTTGCTTAATATATAGCATATGAAAATAAGGGTTATTATTATTATTATGTTTTTTTTTTTTTTTTGAAAAACCAATAAAGTTATAAATAATCATTTTTTTTAGAGTTTCAACCTATGGCGTCTGCCCCTGATAATAGTTCATTATAATTAGACCAAGACATCAATCAGTTTTTAGTGTAAGTAGGGATTGAACCCTAAATCTCCTATACAACTATCAGAGACTTTATTAGTTGAACTAACTGAAACCCACAAATAAACTAAATTGTATGTTAACTATTTGGACTCAATTTAGGATTTTAAAAAAAATTGTTTATATTCATTTATTACATGTAATAATAAAATTCATGTGTCACCATCTGAAGAAAATGGATATAGCAAAATATAAATAGATAAATTTATATTACAAAAATATTAATTCTTCAATCAAAGTACAAATAAAAAAAAATGTATAAAAAAGCAAATTAATATTAAATTATTAGTGATTAATTATTTTAACCTATGATAGTTTAAAGAACTAAAATGATCAAATATCAAATTAAAATTTAAATTAAAATTTGATAGATTGAACTGTTGAACCGGTTTATTCTATTTTGAAAGCCGCTTCTTTTCAAACCGGTTGAACTGGATTATTGTCCAATTCAGAGTCGTATAAACCGGTTTATTCGTTTTTTATAATCCATAAAGCCACACACGAGTCACATCTTATTGAATTTAGTCGGTGGAAAAAAATTGTCATTGCCTTGCCGTGCAAGGATAAATAATGCATCGAAAGTCCCTAATTAATAATTAAGTCTACCTCCATAAAGAAAAAGAAAATTCAGCTTAAGTCAGGAAAATTTATTTTGTGAACGGACAGTTATTGATAAAGTGCATGTTTAGACTATGCAATTTCATCTATCAACCTCATTCTTCATGTGCCGTAGTTTAGGGTTGTTGGGAAATTTAAAACCCGGTTGATAGAATTAACAAGTTTTAAACTCAAGTTGTTAATTAGATTTATTATGAATAAAACTTGTTAAAACAAACAAACATCAATATCATGTTAATAATGAATGCAGCGGAAAAATAAATAAGACAAGATATGATGACCCAGGAAAACCAATGAAATCAACCAGTTTCACAGTAAAAAACTTGAGGGGAAACCTTCTCGAAAAACTATCCACTATAGTAAAGAGAAGTTTCAGATCTAGTACAAAACATTTGTCCCTAAACTCTACAATCCCCGTAGATGAACTCACAGCAAAAACCTTCTACCGCTTCAGAACGTCTGAACTCTTCAATATATGAACGCCACCCTTTGATGATACACGAATCCTAGCACGTGACTAACCAATTGTGCGGATCCCAGTACGCGACTTCAATCACCAACTAGAAGAAGAAGGATGTTGGCTACAAAGTTCTTCACTTCATCAACAATGAAGATCAAGAAGCACTTGGTTACAAAACCCTAAGGCGTAAAGACGCAGTAACTTCTTTCAAAGAAAATAAGGCATCGGTCACCTTTTGCATATGTTCTTCTTGTATTCTCTTATGTGACGGCCTCTAAAATAAGCCTTATATAGGTCTAGGGTTGTGAGAAAAGAAACTCTACACAAATACAAAAGCCTGGCCCAAAAATTAGATCTGAAAATTCTGATTTTCGTAACCTTATATGATAGCAGGTGTCGAGATTTAAACCTCGATAGATAGCTAGGTGTCGAGGAGCTATCGAGGGGACAGGAGCTTTCTCGATCGATCCACCAGCTGTTAAGAAGGTGTCGAGATTGCGATAACAATCAACTGAAGAGCTCGATAGATAGCCAATTGTCGAGAGGTGTCGAGCAGCTATCGAGCTATTTGTCCACAAGTGTCAAGCTATCTGTCCAGCTTTAATGAACACATTTTCTTCACTTGTTTCTTGGTCCAATCTTCATGGCTTTAAACACATCTTAGATCTACCCAAATACAAGTAAAGTGCGTTTTGTCGAAGGATTAGCCAATTACACAAAATGTGTCCTTAACAAGGGTATGTTTGGTACATGTCTTTAAACATATGTTTTTAATTTTTAAACAACATTACACGTATTTTCACACATTTTTCACCCACACGTATTTCTAAAAAAAACTAAAAACTGTTATTTAAACACATATACCAAACATGCCCTTATTTTTGATAATAATGAGTTACTTATTTTACATTTGTGTGTAATCTCATGTGTATACACTGATATATTAAAAAATAATCAAAATTGGACTTGACTGATCTCCAGTCCGGCCCATTCACTTCTCTTTACCATGTCTATTATTATTTTTTTGAGAAAATACCATGTCTATTAATGTACAGTTTATTTTGTTAATGTCAAACCCAATTCCTCATGGGCTGTAACCTTATTGAGGACATAAAAGGCCAGCTTACTTAGTGCAGTAGTAATTGGAATTGGATGGCATGTCTATGTGCTACAACTTCAAGGGCCAACAAGCATATGCACATTACTTAGTTAATTTTGTGCACGTGTGTGTGTGTTAAATTTTTTTTTTCTCTAAAACTTTTTTTTTTGAAAGAGAGTTTTAACCTATGGTGTTCACTCTTGATGATAGTTCTTTATCATTAGACCAAGACACCAATCAGATTTTGGTGTAGGCGGGAATTAAACCCCAGATCTCTTATACAACTATCAGAGACTTTACCAGGTGAAACTTGTATTTGGATGGAAAAGCATCCTCCCTTTATGTATCTGTTAGTAATTGTGGATTTACATACTTTGTAATTTTTTTCGTTATCATTAAAAAATTATCTTTATAAAAAAAAAATTATTTTATCAGTACCTTTTTTTTTGGTCAATACGTTACTGTACATAACTTACAAATGAGGTTTGATGTTGCCTTTGCACCATCAAAAATCTCTAACCACCAGAGCTATAAATAAATAGAGATATTTATGAATAGTGACCGTTTGGTTTCAGCTGAAAGTGGCATCCACTTTTTGTGTTTTTTTTTTTTTTTTTCCCTTGCACGTGAACAGCAAAATCACATGATTTTATTGTGCAGGGGACCAAAAACATTGTTCATGCTGTTCACGTACTGTTCATGCACTGTTCACGGGTCCCACAACACTATTCACACATTTAAAAATTATTTTGCTACAGTATTTTCAGTTTTCAGTTTCAGCAATAATAAGTTCAATTCAAATGGACCCGTGAACAAATAAGTCATGTTCAAGCCTAAATTTAGGATTCGACTAAAAAAAAGGGGGTTTTGTTGGCATATTTATCAAATAAGTCATGTTCAAGCCTAAATTTAGGCTTAACTTGTAAACAAATTGACTCAAACATAATAATGTGTTCGTAAACAAACTTGTTAGTAAAAGGCTCCATTTAAGTCTATATGATATAATATGTTTATAGGTATACATTTATAAATATATACTTTTATATTTATATGGAAGAGAGAGAAAGATATTTTGTAGATAGTGTACTGTGAGTGTGGTCCTATTTTGTAAATAGTGTTTTACATGAGAGTTAAAGAAATATTTTTACCATGTTTTGCCCATACTTAAACGTAGGATGTAGGGGTATTTTGAAACAAAAAAAAAAAAAAAAAAAAAAAAAATCTGGTCTAAACAGATGAAGTTACTTAAATAGTAGGATAGATATTATTAAGCATCTAGGTTCCGAAGCATCAAATCCTCACAAATTTGATTGTTGGGAGATATTAAATTTCCCTAACCGAATGCTACATCATACTATCATAGGTAAACGTTTTATTCGCTGACCCTAACTATATTATGTAGTTATAATCTTATGTATAGGCTAATAGGCACTCATATTGGCGTTTTGATGGGTTCTGTTCAAGTTGTCTTTCCACATGGAAAAATTAGAAGATTAAGAATATGGAAAAGAGTTTCTTTGATGACTAATTTGATTAAATTTTTGGATTTAAAGATACCACATGTATGATTTGAGGGGGTACGTTTATTATTGTTAGTATGAACTAGAGCACCAATAAATGAATTGTGGTTTTCAGCTCCTGAGAGTCTCAAGTTTGTGAGTTGATATTTAGAGTTTATTTTGGGTGTAATGAATTTGTATTATTTTATATTTGTGAGAGATTAGTATGTTGCATTCATAAAGTTTATGAGTCTTGAAGAATTTTTTATTTTTTTTAGATTGCATTTGAATTGATGAGGATATATATATATATATATACACACACACACATATCATGCACTCTTGACTAAATGGTCACTCCACAAGTATAAGTGCTTGTAGGGTGTGAGGGGCAAAGACCAAAATTCATGTCTCCAGGAGAGTTTTACACACACACACACACACACACACATATATATGTTAGGTTCTAAAGACTTAGGAACTAATGTATTTAGAACTTTAATGTGTAATGTTGGCAAACTATGATCAAAACAGGTTGTCAGTCTTGTTTTAAACTTGCTCAAAGTATGTGTTTTATGTAAAGTTGGAATCGAGTGTTTTGCAGGATTTACTATGTAAATCTGCCTGACTCGATCGATTGAAAATTAGGCTCGATCGATCAAAAGTCGTGCAGATTGTTTTTCTGCAGAATTTTCCAACTCAGCCCAAGCCCATTAAGGATTAAGGTTTCAAATCTACTTCTCTCATTATATAAAGGAAACCCTAAGCACGTTTTTAAGAAACTTTTCAGAGAGAGAAGAGAGTGCCTCTTTTGTATCTAGGGTTTTGTACACAAACCTCTCTAAGGCCTTTGTTGCTCAGATTGCTGTTTGTGTGAATCTCTTATGAGATCTGTGAGGAGCTTTCCTTCACACAAGCTTAGGATTATTAAGAATGAGATTTGTTCAAGAACTTGATAATCATTCAGTTGCTGCACTAAAGAGTTTAAAGATACACAAGCGGGTGTGCTTGTACTTGCTGGAGAATCCAAGAAAGAAGGAGTTTGTAGTCTCGGAGCTTGCACGTGGTCGTGTCAGTAAGTTTCTACTGGTGGGTAGCAATAAGATGTTAGTGGTTTAAGTCTTATTGTAAAACTTCAATTCTTTCAATAGTGGATTCAGGTTTACCTTGAAGATAGTTAGGTTAAATCCTCCCCAGGTTTTTACCGATGTGATTTTCTGGGTTATCATATCTTTGTGTTATTTATATTTCCGCTGCTATATACTTGATATGATTGTTTGTTGTGATAACCTAGATTTGCATAATTTGAATAAGTTAATTACTTGGCTAATTAACTAGGTTAATCCTGTTGTTGTTTAAGGGGTCTAAAAAAATAACAAGTGGTATCAAAGCATGTAGCTCTTTGGTTTTAGATATTTTGATTTAAGAGTTGATCCTTGACCCCTGTTGTCATGGATAATTTGAAGTGTCTTTCTGATAATGTTTCTGCTCATGCTTCTGTTGATTTTATTGATGCCTGTGAAACTCTCCATAAGGAATTATTGAAATCTATGAAAATTTCTAAGAAATTCAAGGACAACTTAAAATTGGCTAATCTTGAAAAAGAGGAATTGGTTGTTAGATTAGATGAATCTAATAAAAAGAATGAATTTTTGAGAAATCAAATTTCCTCTCAAGATGAGAAGATGAAAAGCTTGGAACAAGAGTTAGTTGAATTTAAAGCTAAAATTGAAAATTTGACTAGTACCAAGCCTGCTGTTGATAATAGAAGTGTTTCTGTTTCTCTTAAACTTAAAACTGAGGAAGTTTATATCCCTCATTTCAAGAGGAATAATAAAGAAAATGCTTATTTTGCTAGGTTGGACAAAGGTAATAATTATGATGTAGACGCTAAAGTTTCTACACCTAAGTCTAAACCTACTGTTAGAGAGCATAATAAATCTGTTTTTGTGCCTACCTGTCACCTTTGTGGTGTTGCTAGTCATATTAGTCCAAATTGTTCTTTGTTGAGGCAAGAACCAAAGCTTGTGACTGGAAACCCCACTAGGAATACTGATGTTCCTAAATTTGTTCCTACTTGCCACTTTTGTGGTGTTCGTGGTCACATTCGTCCTAATTGTCATAAATTGAAATTTAAGCATTCTGTATGTCAATCTTGGATATGTGATGATATTTCTGCTGCCATAAGTCCATATAAATTGTTTCATATTCTTTTGAAAAATTTGAGCTTGTTGGCTTGTGAAAGGAATTTGCAGGATTTTAGTCTTTTTCAGAAGATTGGTGTAATCTCTTAAGTACACTTTGCTTCTCATGGATTTTCACCTACAAAGCCGAAGACTCGTGCTATATGGGTGAGAAAAGATTCTCTAAGATGAGTGTTGCTGACTTGTCCTTGATTTAATTCTTTCAATTGTTTGAGGACATGTTTTGTTTCTATTTTTGGTTATTTTTGTTTTTAGGTTGTTTTTTATTTTATTTTTTTTAAATCCAAAAACATTGAAAAATTTCAAAAAGACAAAAATATTTTATTTTGTGTCTAGTTTTATTTTTCTTGAGGATTACAGAAATTATGATATCTCTCTTGATTTAGAACATGCTTGACATTGTGAAGAAACTTGAATAGTATGCTAAGCTATTTCTAATTTTGTGTGAGTATGTACTAGTTTGTACAAGTACTCATGGGTTAATTAAGAAATTAATATTTCTTGTTTGTATACCTTCTATAGCTTAGTTAAGCTCTATCATGCATAGCTTTGCATTGTTCATTTAGCACAATGTGTGCTTTTTGTTTTTGGTCATAAATTTTTTTAAACCAAAAAGATTTTTGTGTTTTGTATTTCACATCTTGGATTTATAATCAAGGATTGGCCATATTATCTTTACATAACATATTTATGTACCTTGTTTAGCTTTGATAAGCTTATTTTTTGCACCTTTACTATTTTGAGCTTTGTAGTGCATGTTGTGTGGGAAAGATGTTTATAGTTTTTGATCACTTTGTCTTGATCTTGAAATCACATGCCTTTGATTGTCGGAATTGATCCTTTTGAGAAAGGCATAAATAACCATCTCATCACTGTTTACTAGCCAATCATGAACACCTTAGTGTATATCGTAAGATTTTGTGCTCGAGAAAGTGTAGCACATGCACAAAAACAACATAAGATGTAGCCTCGGTTTAAATGCTAAAATTGGTATGTACATTATTGGACTTTAAATAAATCAATCAAATAAAATTGATGTGTACATTATCCCAGCTATTTTAATAACTTTCTGCTCAATTAAAATTGGTGTGTACAATATGAGGCAAATTAAGAAACTTACATGATTGCAAGCTTTTATCCTAGGAGATGTGAGAGTTATATGATGTAACTCTTTAGGTGATAGTCTCTTTCAAATTCTATGTGATGAATTTTGTAGACTTTGTGTTTGATTTCTATTCACATATCATCTCACATGTATCTCAAGCTTTTGCTAGTTGCACACACTACACAAGTTACTCTTTGCTAAACTTGGTACATTATATTGTGTGTGATCTTGTTGTGCCCATCCAAGATTATATGTTCCTTGATTTTGATGCAAAACTTGTTTTTGGAAGATCTGGGTTAAATTCAAGGGTTTTTGAAAAACTTTTTAATCTCATACTCATGCACTTCTTTCATAAAACAATGTGCTTTGAGGAGTTTCTGCATTAAAATGCTCTGTTTTTCAAAATTTTGATTTTTCCAAATTTTCGATTGATAGATAATTAACATGCACATATTTTCTCTACTCATGCAACTGTTTATGGGTTACATAGTGTCATGTTTGCATTTATTGAAAGAGAGAATATTTTTTCTTCATGTGTATCCTCACCTTAGTTTTTAACTTTGGTTTGTTTGTTTTTATTTTTCCCCCACCTCCTATATTTTCCCCAAAACTATTTTTTCCAAAACTTATTTTGTTTTTCCTATATTTATAGGGGGGAAGCTTGTTTTTAACATTTATTGTTCATAGGGGGAGTTATCTCTATTTTCTTTAGAGTTGAATTGTTTTGTGTTCCCTTTGATTCTCTATTTTCTCTTATCCTCTGTCATGTATGTTTGAGTTGTCTTTGTCAATATGTGACAAAAAGGGGGAGAAATAGTTGAAACGTGGGAATCATGTTTGTTTTGTTTAGGGGGAGTTGAAATTGTTTTTTATAGGGGGAGATAAATGTTTTTTTTTTTTTTTAATGTATCTAACTTAGGGGGAGAGTTAGTTTGCATATTTGTTGATTTACTGTTTTTCTGTCACACATGCGTTTATGCGTTTGTTATGTGTTTCAGGAATATACAGGTTGATTCAGTTGATTCAGTCGTGCTGCTGTCTATACTTGCAACTGATGGATAGTAGTTAGGTTGAATTTTTGTAATGGGCATTATTTTTTGTAAAGGGCTTTTACTTGTAACTTTGAGCATTGTGTTTGTGTTTTGTCACGGACTGCCAAAGGGGGAGTTTGTTAGGTTCTAAAGACTTAGGAACTAATGTATTTAGAACTCTAATGTGTAATGTTGGCAGACCATGATCAAAACAGGTTGTCAGTCTTGTTTTAAATTTGCTCAAAGTATGTATTTTATGCAAAGTTGGAATCGAGTGTTCTGCAGGATTTACTGTGTAAATCTGCTTGACTCGATCGATCGAAAATTAGGCTCGATCGATCGAAAGTCGTGCAGGTTATTTTTCTGCAGAATTTTCCAACTTACCCCAAGCCCATTAAGGATTAGGATTTCAGATCTACTTCTCCCATTATATAAACGAAACCCTAAGCACGTTTTTAAGAGACTTTTCAAAGAGAGAAGAGAGTGCCTCTTTTGTATCTAGGGTTTTGTACCCAAACCTCTCTAAGGTCTTTGTTGCTTAGATTGCTGTTTGTGTGAATCTCTTGTGAGATATGTGAGGAGTTTTCCTTCACACAAGCTTAGGATTATCAAGAAGGAGATTTGTTCAAGAACTTGATGATCATTCAGTTGCTGCACTAAAGAGCTTAAAGATACACAAGCGTGTGTGCTTGTACTTGCTGGAGAATCTAAGAAAGAAGGAGTCCATGGTCTCAGAGTTTGCACATGGTCGTGTCAGTAAGTTTCTACTAGTGGGTAGCAATAAGATGTTAGTGGTCTAAGTCTTATTGTAAAACTTCAATTCTTTCTATAGTGGATTCAGGTTTACCGTGAGGATAGTTAGGTTAAATCCTCCTCAGGTTTTTATCGGTGTGGTTCCCTGAGTCATCATATCTTTGTGTTATTTATATTTCCGCTGCTATATACTTGATATGATTATTTGATTGTGATAACCTAGATTTGCATAATTTGACTAAGTTAATTGCTTGGCTAATTAACTAGGTTAATCCTGTTGTTGTTTAAGGGGTCTAAAAAACTAACAATATATTTAAATTATACTAGAATAGAATTCTATTTTAGATTAAAAAAAAAAATACTTCCATCAAATAAATAAATCATAAGTTAAATTCAGCCGAGTGCACGCTTGACCAAAACTAAAACCAAAAGCATATTTTGTTCCTACGTTTTTCATAAGCAATATGATGTTTAAGCGAGTGACATAAATTTTAACAGTATAGTGTACCACTTTCTCCGAAATGATTTCTTGACAGTGTCAGGGACGCAAGAAAGGATGGCTTGACTTGTATCATTGTAATTTGTAAGACCCGCCTTCATAAACGAACCAAGTTTCTGTTCAAACAAAGCATTCCCTAAGAAAAGAAGTTTCTGGTCAAACAAAGCAAAATCCTAAACAAAAGAAAAGGAAAACTTCTAGGCAGCTTCTCTTTATTTTCCTCCCACCAACAAAACTAAGAACAAAAAAACAGTAATTAAATATTTTGCTAGGTCAAGACATCAATTTGTTTTTAGTGTAAACAATATTTGAATTTTATATCTCTTATGCGACAATATGAGACTTTATCTGTCCACCATAAAGATAGAGTTTTTTTTTTTAATTTTTTATTTTTTAAATAATTTTATTTTATTTAAGTTTTTTTTTTTTTTTTTTTTTTGAGAAGCAAGTTACTGAATATTATTAAGGTAGGCTACTAAGATTAGCCTGAACAACAAATGATAGATCTAGTGGTACATTTTCCATCCAGATTTGCATATGATTGAGGGATTTTGAGTTCCTCGCTAGAGTGAGCTAACTTATTACCCGAATGGCGTACAAGAGAAGTTTTAAAAGCTAAAAAGAAACTACTAAGGTATACGATGTCTTGCACTAAATGTCCATAGGGTGTGAAGTTCCTGCCTTCTGCTAGCAAAGCTCTGTGTAAAATTTCAGAATCCCCTTCAAGTATGAGATGGTCATTGGCAGGGGGATTTTTTGAGACAACGAGGCCATAACTCATCCTTCTTTGTTTTGTATGACAACACCCAGTCCTGCGCTTCCATCTTCGACAAATGTGGCCCTGTCAAAATTGATTTTGTACCAATTATCTTGGGGTGGAGTCCATGCTATTGATTGCGTTTTCCTCTGTTTTGCTGATATTATGGGGCTGGAATGGGACTCAAGTTGTCGCTCCCAAGAGTGTTCCAGTATCTTGTCTAGTGGGAGTGTTGGTTTCCCGAGTCGGAGATTGTTTCTCCGATTCCACAAGTTCCATAATACCAAGGAAAAGAGCGCTGGATCTGCCGTACCTACAAAAATAAAACCAATAAAGTCAGTGAAGCATGTGCTCTATTTAAGTGAGCTTTGGTTCCACGCTGGTATGGAGTTTCCAAGAGATCGCAAGGCTGGACAGCGGTAGAGTGTGCAGAACATCTTCATCTTCTTGTTTGCATATCTTACATCGTCCATCAGGTGTGATCTTGCTCCGAAACAGGTTTGCTTTGGTGGGTAGGGAGTTTTTGCATGCTCTCCATATCAGTGTCTTCACTTTGTTTGGAACATCAAGAGCCCAGATTTTGTTCCACAACGGTGACAAAGCTTGGGTTGATGACTGACCCGGTTGTTGCACTCTAGAGGCTTCCTGTAAAAAACGGTAACCGGACTTAACAGTGTAATTTCCGTTCGGTGTGAATGGCCATATAAGAACATCATCTTGAATGGAACGGCACAAGGGAATGTTTTTTTATAATTGATGCTTCAAAATCATAAAAAACTGCCTCAACTAAATCAGCCTTCCAAATTTTTTGCCTCTGATCAATAAAATCTCCAACCTTTGCACCTTCCCATCCAACCACCACAGGTGTGATGGTTCTAGGATTATGTTTAGTAGGCAGCCAGTTCTCCACCCATACATTGACCGATAGGCCCAACCCTATTCTCCATGTTGCACCTCTCTTAATGACATCCCTCCCCTTCAATATACTCTTCCAAGCATATGAGGCATTTGCCGGATTTTTTGCTTCCATGATTGTAGAATTTGGAAAAAACTTTGCCTTAAAAACCCGGTAGAATAGGGAATTTGTGTCATGAAGTAGACGCCAAGTTTGTTTGGCTAGGAGGGCATCATTAAACAAAGCAAGGTCTTTGAAGCCCATACCTCCTTGGCTTTTGGGTTTACACAAATCTTGCCATTTCACCCAATGAATTTTCCTATTATCACCCTTTTTGACCCCAAAAAAATCTGCATATCATTGATTCGATCTCATGGCATAAGGAAAGTGGTATTTTGAAGCATGTCATAGTGTAAGTGGGTAGAGCTTGGGCCATGGATTTGATTAAGATCTCTCTTCCCGCTTGAGATAGGAGTTTTGCTTCCCAACCGACTAGTTTTTTCCAAACTTGTTGCTTGATATGGGTGAAACTCTCCTTCTTTTTTTGACCCACAAGTGATGGAAGGCCTAGATATTTTTCATATCGTTGAATGACTGAAACTCCAAGCATATTTTTGATTGAAGATTGCACCTCTTCGGATGTGGATTTGCTAAAGAAAAGAGTAGTCTTGGTGCGATTAATTTGTTGCCCCGAAGCACTCTCCTATTTAGCCAAAATATCAAGTAGGCATTGGCATTCACTTTCCTTGGCCCTACAAAAAATCACACTATCGTCTGCAAAGAGTAGATGAGTTATCTTAGGTCCATTTTGACAAATAGATACTCCTCTTATGTCGCCATTATGGGCTGCCTTTTTTATTAGGCCGTGAAGGCCTTCAGTGCACATGAGAAAGAGGTAGGGGGATAGGGGATCCCCTTGTCTAAGTCCTCTTGTAGGAGTAATATTGCCATGGGGTTTACCATTAATCAAAATAGAATAGGATGCATTTGTAATACAGAGCATCATAAGATGCACCCATCTACTATGAAAACCCATCTTCACCAAAACACGCTCCATGTATAGCCATTCCACTCTATCATAGGCCTTACTCATATCGACTTTCAAGGCCATAAAATCTGTCTTTCCTTTGTTGTGATTTCTCATATGATGGAAGGTTTCGAAGGCCACTAAAATATTATTAGAAATTAGGCGCTCAGACAAAAAAGAACTTTGATGTTCAAATATAAGCTGAGGCATAATCTTTTTTAGTCTATTTGCCAAAACTTTAGCAAAAATATGATAAAGCACATTACTCAAGCTTATAGGCCTAAATTGGGACACATATTCCGGATTCTTAACTTTAGGAATTAAAGTTATAAAAGAATGACCAAGAGATTGTGGCAATGTACCTGTGTTCAGATAGTGTAAAATGGATTGAGAGACATCTGAACCAATCAGGGACCAGTAGCTTTGATAGAACAAAGGGGGCATGCCGTCAGGGTCGGGAGCTTTCAAGGGTGTCATTTCTTTCACTGTTGTTTCAACTTCTTCAATGGTGAATGCCCTTGTAAGTGTGTCATTCATAGATTCAGTGACCACCTGAGGAATAACTTCTAATACATCTTCCAAGTTGTTCGGGTTTGCCAATGTAAAGAGCTCCCTATAGAATCCGAGAATGGTGTCATTTACTTGGCTTTGTCTTGTGCACCACCTACCCGTGGAGTCATACAATTTAGTGATGTAGTTGCGTCGGCGACGTTGGGATGCTTTACTATGAAAGAATTTTGTGTTCTGGTCACCGTCTTTCATCCACAAAATCCTAGACTGTTGTCTCCACATTTGTGCCTCCTTGTCAAGAAGCAAGTTTATTTCTGATTCCAATATTCTCATTCGTCTAGAATCTCTAGTTCGGACCGAATATCTCTCTACCTGTTGTACTTCTTTTCTCTTCTTTTCCAATTCTCGTCGTACATTGCCAAAGTGTCTCCTGCTCGATAATTCCTGACCACATTTGTCTATTTTTTTCAGCACTTTAGTGTCCCACAGTTTAAGGCTATTTTCTGTCCACACTGCTTCGATAGTGTCCCTGCATCCCTTATCAGTCATCCACATCTATTCGAAGCGAAAAGGTTTCTAAAAGTGTGTGTCCATACCTTCTGGGTTGATCCAAATTGGCTTATGGTCTGAAACTGTTGTATCTAAGTGTTGGACCTTTGTTCCCGAGAACATATAGAAACATTCATTTGTAGCCAAAGCCTTGTCTAACCGTTCCTAAATAGTGTAGTCAGCAAAATGTTTATGCCAAGTAAAAGGGAAACCCACAAAGCCAAGGTCCATAAAAGCACATTCATCCACCACGTCTCTGAAAAGTTGCATCTGACTGTGTGGGCTTGGTCTTCCACCACTTTTTTCAGATTGTCGGGTAATTTTATTAAAGTCTCCAACACACAACCAAGGTAAAGCTCTCCTATTTTTCAATTGTCATAGCTTGTCCCAAGATTCGGATCTTTTTTGTGTAGTCGGTTCTTCATAAAAGCCCGTGAATCTCCATTCATTAGCTTGGTTTTTGTTGATTGTGCTATCAATATGATTTGGAGAAAAAGTTTCAATGTCTAGTGGAAAATCTTCCTTCCAAAATAAGGCCACACCTCCTGCCTTATCTCTCCTATGTGATTCAAACATGTTTTTGAATTGAATTTTTCTCTGAACTCTCTCTAGCCTTGCTTTATTGGTCCATGTTTCGGCAATGAACACGACCGAGGGATCTTTTGCCCGCACCATATCCATAAGCTGATTTTCTGTATGCAGGTTCCTAAGCCCACGATAGTTCCATACTAATAGACTTATTGCTTCTGGCAGGGCTGGGAACTAGCCTCCGCCAATATCAAGATGTTTTCATTATCAATTTGAGAAACCAAATATTTCTTACTTGGTAACTCAGACTGATGTGGATGATGAGGAGCTGCACGTTTCTGCCCCAGTGGTTCAGTCTTAATCAGAGCTTCTTGTGTTTCAGGTCTTGGAAAACGTTTCCAAGTGGCCAAGGGAGGGGTGTCATTAGGTGCTCTGTTTTTGGAGGGAGGAACAGAGGTGTTTTTGGAGGTATTGAGTGGTGGTGGGGTCGGGTTATTTGTGTCAGTGTTAGGAGTAGTAATGGTTGGTGGGGCCGTGTTTGAAGTATGAAGGGATGTTGAGGTGTCATGGTGTGTGTCATTTGGTGCTCTGTTTTTGGAGGAAGAAATAGAGGCAGTTTTGGAGGTATGATGGGGTGGAGGCGTTGACTTTTGAAGTGGGTGAGATGAAGTATTTTGGTTAGGAATTTTTGAGGGAAGGAGATAACGTGGGAGCATGGGGTGAATGTTTGCATGGGGTACGTCCATTATGGGAAAAGCATGGTTATTGGTGGGGTCGGGTTATATTTGGTAGTGTTTGGAGTATTATTGTGTGGTGGGGTCATGTTGGGTGTATGGAGGGGTGGTGGGCTTGGGTTGGGATTCTGGTGGGATTCATCTGAGTCATTAGAGTTTAGGAAGGAAGGAGGCGTATATTGTGGGGGAGTATCTTCAGTGTCCATATTCTGCTCCTGAAATTTATTCCGAGGGAAGTCAAACTACCGTAACTCCCGATCTATTTCCTCAATTTGTTTCTCCAACGTTTCCATGCTAACCTGTGAGTGCGCCAAATCCGAGCCTACTTGATCGTGGCCAGCCCGATCATTCTGTGTAAGGAAAGAATTTTTTGAATTTGCACTTATTGCTTCCACCGTTCCAGCAGTTTCCTGATTTGTTTGAGAGGCTCCCTGTGTACGTTTCAAAATCTCATCTGTCATCGATCTTCGCCGTGGGAAGCCATTGGATTTGCCTCCTTTTGGTATGTCCTTATTTTTTACATAGAAACCCCGTACACAGATAGTGGTACTGTAACCACTATCTTGCGCAAGCTCGCAAAAGGATGAGCTCTTATCCATGGACCATACTGTTTATCTATTTCCTCAAGGGTACCTTCACTGTCTAGCCACAACTCACAATCCCGGTCATTATGTGTTAGGTGCCCACACCAGTAACACAGATTGGGCAGCCGCTCATGTTTGAATGAAACCATAGTTCTTTATCATCCTCGAGGCAAATAACCCTTCCCCGACATAAGGGTTGAGATATATCAACAAGAACCCGCACTCTCATAAAACCACCACCATCCTCAACGGGCATTTTTGGGTGGCAGATAACTTTTCCTATAGTTTCACAAAGTCTTGCCGCCACAGTCGGGTTCATATATCCTAAAGGAATGCCAAGTACCTGCACCCAAAACTGAGTCAGATTAAAAGATAGTTCTTCCACAATTGAGTCCTTACCATATCGTTGTAGGACCATAAGATGCTTGTTAAAACTCCACGGCTCATTAGCCATGATCGTATCCACCTCTTCCTCATTGTCAAAAGTGAATAAGATAACATGGTTACCAAGGTTTTTCACCTTGAAGCCGTTTTTGGATCGCCATAACGGCTTGAAAGTTGCTGCAATTGCATCAGTGTTTAAAGCTCGCTTCGTCAAAAATTTTGCAGCAATAGTATATTCGGCAGAAGCCAAATCTGAGTGTAACCGGAATTTAGTTCCTTCCCTGTGCGAGAGAGAAAGTCCATTCCACTGTATAGTGAGATCCTCCATGGTGCAAGAGATGATGAGTGTTTCCCTATCCCCGAAGAAGAAAACTCACAGCAAAACCTTACTGTAACGTTGTTACCCTAAGGGACAAAACAGCACCTTCAAAGAGGGACAGCGGTTCTACAGCCTAGGAGAGGTTAGGGAACCCAACCTTCGCTAGCGACAGAGAAACAAATAATGTAGAGCTTATTTAAGTTAATTATGAACAAAAAAGGGATAAGAAGGAGGTGATGAGAGTGACTTCTCTATTTGACGCGACCATAGTAATCTCTCACTTACTAAAACCGGTCTTGCAAGAGGAACCCATGGATAAATCATAAGTAAAATTCAACCGAGACGCTTGACCTCGACTAAGAAAAATCAAAGTCTATATGAGATAATGATGTGAAGGCTAAAGCTTTAAAAATTCAACGACTTTTTGCCTGGATTTCTTGACCAAAGGCCATAGTTAGACGGAGATTGATTTGTGAGTGGTTCACATTGCTACTCTGATGAAAATGACAGCTCTTGCCTGGAGACTGGATGGCCCACTTGACCCAACATTAGCCATATTGACTCTAGTCAAGGCAGCACCTATGTCAGGAAAATTTATTGGGTATTTTATGAATCGACAAGTATTGACAAACCACACATTATTCTTCAATCAGATATTCTACCCTGACTTTAGTTTTGGGCAACCAAAGCCTAAGTAAAAATATTTTATAATTCATAAATGGGGGGAAAAACACTAATTCCATGTTAAATCTACCAATGAAAACTCAATCAGTATCCATTCAATATTCACCAAAAAAAAAAAAAAAGACAAATTAATTGTTTTTTCGATACATTCAAAACAATTGTTTATCAAAATGGAATTTGGTTTTCTTTTATATTTCGAATATAATCTATGATTAATTATGTACTAAAATTTCACAATAATTTCTTTTTTTATATACAAAACCAAATCATACTTTAAAATATCATATTCTTTTTTATAGCGAATTATAGTTTCGACGATATTTATGATTGAAAATGATCATCTTATAGTTGCAATAAAAAAGAGTAAGTATAAATACACTCACTTTGTAAACAAGTTGAAAGATTATTCATTTTTTAGTTTTACTTACCAGCATTTGACACAATTCAAAAAGATATGGTGATAAATTTTTTTTTATAAATTATTTAAAAAAGACTATCTGAGAATAGAAATAAAAGAATAATCTTTAATTTCTTGAAGGCTTGTAGCCCCTTTTTCGGTTTGCTCTTAATTTATTGCTGATTTTTTTTTTTAATTTAAAATTTTTACTACATAAAACTATAAATAAATGAGTTTGGTTCAAGTTACACCTGGTGTAACTCTAAGCAATGTTACACCACTCAATATTTTTTAATTGGATGCGAATATTGACAAATCTACCGTTAGATTACATTATCTTTGTATATTTTTCATGCTTGCAAAATTTTGAGGTGATTAAAGATTAATAGTCATGTCATCAATCAATTGTTAAAATTTAAATTTTTATAGTTTAAAATAATGCATAAAAGATGAGTTTATAGATCAAATAGTAAATAGCATCTAATTGATATGAAAATTGGCAGGCATGTTAAGAACATATAAAACATTTAATTCAACGGTTGGATTTTCAAAACATTAATTCAATAACAAGTTATTGGGTGGTGTAACATTGCTTAGAGTTATACTAGGTATAACTTGAACCCAACCCTATATATATATGAGATTAATTATAATTTAATTGAATCTAGACTATTTGGTTTTTGTATTTAATAATTTACTTGTTACAAAAATTAAAAAATCAGATAGAACATATGGCTCAAAATTGAACTCTAATTAAAATTCAATTTTGAATCTAATTGAATTTAGACTCTTTCCTCCAAATTAGTTAGGATGAAAAATATACCATTTTGTGATTTTTATCTAATAAGCCACTAACATGTCACATTTCACTGACAAATGGAGAAGATGTTTTTCTTCAAATGGCCTAAAATTTTCTACGATATCATTGCCCTGCACAGTAATGCCTCCATTGAACTACCCATGACGTTTTTCTTGTGCTTTTAGGTTCAAGATTTGCTCAATCTTTTATTTGAAATATTGAAACTTCAAATGTTAAACCCTTATAAGTTAAGGCCCAAAGATGTGAACCTAAAAAAAAAAAAAAAAAAATTTGAGCAACCAAAAATGTAAACCTAAAGAAATATATGTTGCTTTTTTCAACGTGTTCCTAGATTACGATGGCCAAAATGGGAATGAGCTTTGAGTAATTATTTAACTGTATATCTATAAAAATAGATTGCTAAAAAAATTTAGTTCATAATTAATAATAAATGATTTTAGTATGAATATGAAAGAACATAGGACTTAGTTTTGTTGAGTTAAAGTTAATTTATAAGATAATACTTTTTTTTACTTAAGAATTTTGTTATATTAATCTGGCCTCCCTGAAAAAAATTTCTAGCTTTACCACTAATTACACATATCTAGTACTAATCATATATAGAAATACATATCAACAGTTAAATCTTGATTCAGTTATACTTTTTTAATTGGATGGCCTGATTTAAGCACATGATAGATCATTTTGATTGTTAGAATTTTAAAATTTTTTCAGTAGAGTATTTAGAAATTCAAAGGTCAAAATTAAAATAAAAAAAAAACTCTTACATCATGAAATAATGGTTTTATCCTCGAAACAAGGTTATACGAATCTTGCAAAACGGGGTTCTACACGTTGAGCTAGTGTCACCTCACCAATTAGCGCATGGGATATCACATCTATTTGAGATTGTGCTAACTTGTGAAATGGCTTTGCGATTCTTAGTGAGTGATAGTGTGAGTGTTTAACTCTTTTAGGTGTTAAGGATGAGTAACCATGGTTTTTGAGTAAAGTTTATCAAGGTTTTCAAACCCTGATTGGACCGGGCAGTCCGAGCATGCCTGTTAAATAAGAAAAAATCAAAAAATGCACTTACCAGGTTTAGAACCCCAGGCACAGTCAAATATACAGCTGGAGACTAACCACTCAGCCAAGCTTGCAAGTTGATGCTCAACGATAACCAAAAAAATACTTGAAGTAAACTTAACGCAATTAAAAAAAAAAAAAAAACTTAGCACAATTCTATTCTACTTAATTAAATTATCCATCTCTTACAAGGAATATAAAAAAATTATAATTAAAATCTTTCAAAAATTAATCATAAATTTTAATGTTTTCATGGTTATTATTTTATTTTATTAACTTTCTTATTTAATTATTAAATATATGCTTGAAAATCATTAAATTTCCCTCACATATATAGATATATTAGTCAATTTTGCTAATTTTATAAATTTAATATTTATATTTAGGCTTTAATTAATTATTAAATTAATTATGACATCATCAAAATTCGACCCCGGTTCAACCTCGGTTGGACCTCAAAAACCTTGAACCTCTCCCTTTTACGATTCAATGAACGGTCCGAGTTTCAAAACCTTGAAGTTTATGGTGTACATTTGCGTTAAAATCTCTTTCTCTCTCCCATGTGTGTGTTTCTTCCAAAAAAAAAAAAAAATAAGGTGTTATGGATGAGCTTTTATATAGGCTTTATGAGATGAGTAGTTCTAGGACCACAAATTATTCCACAACTTTTTTGCCATAACTCTGATGTGACAGATTGCGAGTAGTTAATTATCATTTACACATGGACCCACTATTTTTTCTTTACCAATCACACTCTACCACGTCACAATTGTGGCAAGAAGTTGTGAAAAATTACGTGGTTCTAAACTTTTCCTTATGATACCGTTATATGATCATTTATGTTCCCTTCCTTAAATGAGGTAATTAAGCCTCTGTTGGTAATTGATGGTACCATTATAGAGCTTTCTAGCGATTGGGTAAGGGTCGTTTATTATGACGTTTTATTGATCCGTTGCCTTCTTAAATGCTAAAAAGGGGTGTGCATGGGTGGGGTTGGGTTAGGTTAAGGGAATTTTTTTACCCAACCCACCATGGTTGGTTAAAAAAAATTCAACCCAACCCAACTCAACCCACATGGGTCGGGTTGGGTTGAACACATGGGTTGGGAAATTTTTTTTTTTTTTATTACTATTATTATTAAATTGGGAAATTTTTTTTTATTACTATTATTATTAAATTGAGTAGAAAAAAATATACCACACCTACCACCTGAGTTGATAAACAAAATATACATTAATATATGAATTAATATTTCAACTCAGTTATACATTAATATATGAACTAATATACATTAATATTGGCTTTTATATAGGATAGGAGGAAGAGCTGGTTATTTAAAAAAATTTATTAATTATATATTATATTTTAAATATATATTAAATATATGGGTGGGTCTGGTCGGATCGGGTTTGGCGGGTTTGGAATTTTATGACCCGAACCCGACCCAATCTGCTATAAAAAAAAATTTTGTAACCCAACCCAACCCACCAAGCCCTAAAAACCAACCCAACCCAGCAGGTTGGGTTGGGTCGGGTCGGGTCGGTTTTGGCGAGTTGGCTTCATACCTCTAGAGGAAACTTCCTTGTAGATATGGAAATCTCTCACACGCGAACACCCCCACCACATCTGATTGAATTTAAAGAAATTTAAATAGAGCTTCACAGACATCATAGCTTGTTACCACGAAAATACTATATCTCTATACTATCCCTTCTTTATCAATTTAAAAAATAATTATAAAAAATAAAAAAGTTATAAAGTGAAGGAGTAAAAAAAATGATGTAATCAATGACTTTTGTGCCACGCTAAAAAACTTTTGAAAAAATAGTAATGGAAAAAGTCGACTAACAGAGTTTCTCTTCAAACTCTTCAAATTTTATTATAAATGGGAAAAAAGTTTTTATTTATATTTTTTCTTTCAATTCTCTGAACAAGGAGACTAGGGAGGAAACTTTCTTGTAGATATGGAAATCACTCACATGTGGTATGCCCCCACCACATCTGATTGAATTCAAAGAAATTTAAACAGAGCTTCATTGACATCATAGCTTGTTGCCATGAAATTATTGTGTCTTTGTACTGTCCCTTCTTTATCGATTTAAAAAATAATTTTAAAAATAAAAAAGCAATAAAGTGAAAGAATAAAAAAAAAAAAATGATGTAATCAATGACTAAAAACCTTTTTAAAAAAAAATGTAACGGAAAAAGCATACTAACAGAGTTTCTTTTAAACTCTTCAAATTTTATTATAAATGGGAAAAAAGAACCAACAATTGCGGGTGAAAGTGCGTAGACAAGTGCTGTTATCATTCAATGCCCCAGCACCTTAGAAATTGCAAAGGGCTTACTTTATAGAAGGGAAGAAAGAACCAAACAATTGTGTGTGAAAGTGTGCAGACAAGTGCGACTATCTTTCTCTTTTACGCGTCTTCACAATCATTCTCAATGCCCCAGTACCTTAGAAATTGCAAGGGGCTTACTTTTTTCGGCTTCAATCAAAATCTTTTTGACCATTTTATCTGCACCACACTATGGAACAATAAAATTATGCCACGTGTCCATTAATTCTTAAAATTATGCTTTTAATTTCTGTTAGCTGAAATAATGGATTAAGGATTTGTTGGGTTGCAGTGCTTGAGTTGTTAGAATTCACCTTAATTTTTTAAATTATTATTATTATTATTATTATTGATAGTCTTTAAAAATGCTAATCTTTGTCTAGCCCAATATATATGGCATTATAACCAATTAATTTTACCAAGAAGTACATAGCCAAATGTCTAATCTATAACTCAAAAAAGAAAAGACAAGAGAGAGGGCAGTGGCACACGGTTACACACACCAACCATCTGCCATCAAAGAGTTATATATATAGAAGTGTATGAATAACCTATAATAGAGAAATAACAATTAATTTTTATTTAAAAATAAATAAAATTAGAAATAAAAAAAGGAAGTTGATAAATAAAAAATTAATAAACAAACAGAAGAGGGATGGAGATGAAAGCAAGAGAAAATAAATTCAAATGGCTTTATGTGACCTTTGTACTCTTTTACGAGTTTTAATAGTATCACAAAATCTAATTATAATTTTATATTTGAGTAAATTATAGTCAGCATCTTGAGGTTTGAGTTAATACTAAGCAAGTCTAAAATATTTCAAAAATATCCAATTTGGTCACTAAACCATATGCTATTAGAAATGAGATTGTTGTATTTAGCATATACTTCTGGTACCAAATCAGCTAGTTCTGAAATGTTTTGGACTTGTTTAGCTTTATCTCAAACCTCAAGCTAATTGTAATTTACCCTTTTATATTTTATCATAAAATTTTAGCTAAATAAAAAGTTTTTTATTTTTATTTTTTCTTCTTCAATTCTCTAAATGAGGAGACTAGGGAGGAAATTACCTTATAGATATGGAAATCTCCCATTCGCAGTACGCCCTCACCACATTTGATTGAAAAAGGGGAATTTAAACATACATAGCCTCATAGTTGGTTACCACGAAAATGATGTCTTTGTACTATCCCTCCTTTATCAATTTAAAAAATAATAATAAGATTAAAAAGGCAATAAAGTCAAGGACTAAAAAAGTGGTGTAATACTGTAAACAATGACTCTTGTGCCATGCTATTTTTTTTTTTTTTTAAGTAAAGTAAAAAGCCATTTGAGACTAACAAACTTTCTCTCCGAAGAAAATCTTTAATCTTCTTGTATATTTTCTTTTTAAATATGAATTTTGAAAATCTAAATGTTGAATTTTATATTCTTTATATTATTAACATATATATCAAATCGTTCAAATTGGATATTATTTACTTTTCGATCAATAAACTTGTTTTTTATACACAATTATAGATCACAAAAACTTAAAATTTTAACATTTGTTTGATGACATAGAAATTGATTTTTTATTTTTTTGAAATTCTGCAAGCATAAATGATATAATAAAAAACATGTAATCCAACAATTAAAATTTCAAAATTTATATTCTATATAAAAATATATGGAAATTTTTAAGGTTTTTTTTTTTGGGTTCATTTGGGACTGCCTAGAAAGAGTAGTTGACTTGACTTGACTTGCAATAGGGGATATTGAAGTTGTGGGGAATTCTAAGCTTTTGCCCTTATTATTTTTAAAAATCTAGTAATATGTTCCTGTTTTGAAACTATTTAGGTCCATGTCCCTGTTTAAAATTGAGTTTCAATGTAAAACTCGATTGGTTTAAAAAGTTTTTATCTCAAAACTCAGAGGTGCTGACTATAATTTATCATTTTATATTTAACCATAAAATTTTAGCTAAATAAAAAGTTTTTATTTTTATTTTTTCTTTCGATTCTCTCGACGAGGAGACAAGGGAGGAAACTTCCTTGTAGATATGGAAATCTCTCACACACAGTATGCCCCCTCCACATTTGATTGAATTCAAAGAAATTTAAATAAAGCTTCATAGACATCATAGCTTGTTACCACGAAAATACTGTGTCTCTGTACTGCTCCTTCTTTATCGATTTAAAAAATAATTATAAAAATAAAAAAGCAATAAAGTGAAGGAGTGTGAAAGTGGTGTAATCAATGACTTTTGTGCCATGCAAAAAAAAAAAAAAAAAAAAAAATTAATGGAAAAAGCCAACTAGAGAAACTCTTCAAATTTTATTATAAACTAGTCGCTAACCTATGTGATGCATGGAAAAATTATTGAAAATGAAATCTAATGAATGCAAAGTAATTATGCAAAGTACCATTTAAATTAAAAGACAAATATTAGTGAATGTTGTTATCCATATCTGTTTGTGTTACATCTAGAGTTTCATATCTAAGTTACTACAATACTGCTTGTACCAACTAAAGCTTACAATATAAGTATATTACATGAGACCAAAACTTATATTATCAACAAGCTCCCCTTAGCCTTACAAAGCCCCTAACAAAATTTCTTTTGTATTGAATTTAATTTCAGAGGACTTATTTAAAATTATTTGAATTAAACCTCATAAATTAGAAAGGAAAAAAAAAAACATTACAACATTGTAGCTGATTAATATACAAATAAACTACCAATTTAAAGTGATAAATCACTATTAGTAATTTAGAAAGCAAAAATTAACAAAATTAAAGTTGTAACCCATTTAACCTAAAACTTTTCATATTCTAAAGTTGTCAAACACCTATTAACAAATAGCTATTGATATAAAATATTCAGTAATTCCTTCAATACCACAAGTTGTTCATGCTGTAAAAAATTTGAGAGAATAACACAGCAAGCATCTTAAACTCTTTCTTGCTTGGATCCTATAAAACAATATATATAGAGAGACAACCAATTAAAGAAACAACCAATTATGATAGTGTTGGAGACAAAGTAAAAGGTTAAAAAAAACTGTAGAAGCAAGTGGTTTGGCTAGCATACCGGCTAGTTAATTTATATCAAAAGACATAAAACTCTTACAATCAAATAGAATCCATTTTAAAAGTAAATAAATACATGTGGTACAATCAGATAAATAAAAGGTTTCTCAAGATGATCAGGTTTGGCAATGAAGAAGACGCAGCAGCTATTGATGAGGGTAATCTCTATCTTAAACGTGTGATAATGATGAAGATGCAACAACTGCCAATTATGCAGATCTAGCATGCATATTCTTATTTTGATTCAACTACAACAAAAATGACGATAATTACCATAAAAAAATTATACAAAAAAACTGTCTTTTATGATATAGCACATCACGGGGAATAAATAATAAACAAACCTATGAACTAAAAAAATTGCAAACACAATTAAACAAAAGTAGAACACCCACTAAAGTGTTTCATTTCCTTAGACAATGTGGTTTAAGTCACAGCAAGCCCTGAAATGAAAAATTATGAAGATAAAAAAGACATTGTGACACTTCACAACAAAGGTTGGGTAATAATGATAATATTTACTCCCTTCGTCCCAATTTGTTTTTTAATTCGACTATTACTCCAAAATAATAGAGAAAGAATATGTATACCTTTCCCTTGGACTCCAAAGGAAATTGTAAAATGACAGCTTTATTTTTTTCACATTTATGCCACATTCCATATGATACATATGTTAGGAAACCCATTCTTTTTAGAGATACTTTAATTTTATGTTAGCTCCCTAAGGAGTTTCTCTTTCTCTCATACTATAAGGCAAGGCAATGATGTTGCACATGCTTTAGCCTAGACAGCAAGAATTTATTTTCCTTTATTAGTTTGGATGGAGACTGTTCTATCAGACGTTGATACTTTTCTTTTTGCTGATTTTCCAGCTTCTTAATTAAATTTCAAGCGTGGCCTTTTTCCTAAAAAAAAAAAAAAAAAAAACACTAAACACATAAAGAAACAGAAAAATTTGTGTTTGTGACTTCTTTTGTTATTCTTTTAATGATAAAATGATAAACTTACCTTAATAGGAACGTGGAACACCATGAACTTCTTCTGGCATATACTTATGCAAATTTGCAATAGTACTTAAATTTTAAAATTAGTATAATTTTTTTTAATTAAGATATAAACATGTGAATGAGTTTAAAATTGATCAATACCAAAATATAATTGATGAAATGCTCTACATCATATCATCAAGAATATATCCTATTTACTTTTTTTCACTTGAGCTAGATTAATACATAATATTGCATACCAAACCAAATTAAACAACTTCAACACCACCAAAATAAATAAGGACAATGAAGTGCTAAAACAACTTCAACACCACCAAAAACCGATATTTCTCTTTGGCTAGAAAGGACATAAGTTTCTGTTCTACATAGACAATAATATAGCATAGGATATTCATAGCAGCTAGTTCACGAGAATATCATCAACCCCAATTATTATTAGTATTTGAGAATACCAACAATTCTTCAAATTCAATTTCTATTAGAAATTAGTACAATTTAATTTCTGTTAGTGTATAGATTAGGCTATATTAGCCCAATGGGCTTAGCCCAGTATATTACTTGTACTACACTTATATTGCTTGTACTGCACACATACCTAGCCTATATAAGGCTCTCTTTTGTACATTGTTTTACACACATTAATATACTGACTATTCAGTCATTCTCTCTCTCTTTATATTCTTAACATGGTATCAGAGCCTTCCCTCTGATTTTTTGGTTCCTGTGGATATCTCCGGCGTTCTTCCGCTGCCCTCGCCTTCATCCAGTAGTCACTGTCAGAAGCGAGTCACCGCCGTCACGCCCACAACACTAAAACACTCGGATTTCGTCAGTTTGTTGATCAAACCGCCAAAGTAAAGGTACACATTGACAGATTTGACAGTCCCGAGCAAAACCCAACAAAAATTTTCCAGAAACAACCTTGCACGCGCTCCCACGCGCTGTCAGAAGTTTCTGCCTCACGAGCACGCGCCTCCACGCGCCGCCACGCGCCGTCTCTCTCTTCCACGCGCCTCACGCGCCGGTCACGCGCCTTCCACGCGCCGGGAACGCGCCTCACGCGCCCTGCTGTGTTTCACGGACTGCCACGTCAGCCCTAGGGTGACATCAGCATCCACGTCAGCATTCCACGTCAGCATCAGCCGTTGACCGTTGACCAGACCGTTGACCGTTGACCGTTGACTTTGACCGTTGACTTTGACCAAAGTCAAAATTTTTCAACAAGACCTGTCTTGCTCAGTTTTTCGCGTAGATTCCGATTTTGAGCTCCGTTTCTGCATTTGAGGTCTCTAAATCTCATTTTTTGGTCATTTTCTTCATTATGGCTCAACAAAATGAACGCGACATCATACGTCCTATCACCATTATGTTGGATGGTCCTACTAGCTATCATGCATGGTCTCAGAATATGACTGTTTTTCTCAAGGGTCGTAAACTGTGGAGATATGTGACTGGTTCAATTCCTAAGCCAGTGCCAAACCCTAAGTCGACAGTCATAGCTGCTAAAGAGTCTTCCACGACTGCTGTTGCAACAGATGATTATGAAGATCGCCTAGAGGAATGGGAGAGTATTCAGAGTAAGATCTTATCTTGGTTTATTAATACCTCTATTCCCTCCATTCATAATCTTCTTCCTCGTCTTGAGACTGCTGAGGCTGCTTGGAAGTTTTTGGCCGATCGCTATAATTGTACTAATGATTCAAGCTTGGAGTTCCACATTGAATCAAAACTTTATCAAATGCGCCAAGAGACAGGTCAGTCCATTTCTGATTTTTATTCTCAGACTTCTACTATGTGGGAACAACTCTCTGCTGCAGATCCTCCACTAGTGTGTTCTAAGGACATTGAGCTCTTTGTCAAATATCGGGATCGCCGTAAATTTATGCACTTCATGATGGGTTTGCGTGAGGATTTTGAGCCTACTAGGGCTTCTTTGCTTAGCCGGTCCCCTACTCCTTCTCTTGATGCTGCAGTGAAGGAGCTCATCTCTGAGGAAAACCGTCGACCTGCTCATCACATGTCATCATCTGATCATGTATTGGCTACACCATCTCCACAGCCTCCCATTGCTGCATTCACTGCTCCTCCACGAATGAACTCTGGGCGTTCCACCTCTCAGTCTTCCAAAGGTATTCGCTGTGAGTTTTGCCGTGCTAAAGGTCATGACATCTCAGTTTGTCGCAAGCTGCAGAAATTTATGCAAGAGCAGAATAAAGCTTCTCTTTCTCGGGCAGCTGCTGTATGTCCTTCTGATCCATCGGTTCCTACAGGTCCATCTTTGGCTTCCTCACTTACTACGGCTGATATCGAGGCAGTTGTTCAACAGGTTTTATCCCGTACTTCCACTGCCCTTTCTGCCACCTCAGGTAAACAATCTTGGTTTTTTGATACTGCTTGTTGTAACCATATGACTCCTGATGAATCCCAATTTTCTGATAAGGCACCCTTAGAACATCCTGTCACCATTTACACTGCTGATGGCACTCCTATGCCTGTTAGTCATAAAGGAACAATCTCTTCTCCTTGTTTATCCCTTAGTGACACTTTTCATATTCCAAAGTTATCCCTCAATTTGCTTTCTGTTGGTCAACTTTGTGAATTAGGCGTAGATCTTCTATTTACTAATCATGGTGTGGCTGTGCAGGATCCCCGGACGGGTCAAGTGCTTGGGACAGGCCGTAAGGTTGGTCGCATGTTTGAGGTGAAAGATTTGAAGATTCCTTCACAAGTTATTTCTGCAGCTGCTACCACTGCCACCTCCTCACCTGATCTATGGCATGCTCGCCTTGGTCATCCATCCTTATCTCGTCTTCAGTTGTTAGCTTCTCAAGGTCATTTAGGTTCAGTTCAGTTTCAAAAATTTGATTGTACTTCCTGTCATTTTGGCAAACAAACAAAATTACCCTTTAATAAAAGTGACTCATTTTCTTCTGCACCTTTTGATCTTATACATTCTGATATTTGGGGTCCTGCACCTGTTCCTACTGAGGGGGGATCTAGATATTTTGTCATATTTGTGGATGATTTTTCTCGATATACTTGGATTTATCTGCTTCATCATAGGTCTGAACTTGTGTCTATTTACCAAACATTTCATAAAATGATTGAAACACAATTCAATCGCACTGTCAAAATTTTTCGATCAGATAATGCTCAAGAATATAATGATAAATCTTTCCTATCCTTTTTAGACAATCATGGTACACTTACTCAGCGGTCTTGTCCTTATACCTCTCAACAAAATGGTCGTGCAGAACGAAAACACCGTCACATTCTTGATGTTGTCCGCACCCTTCTCATCTCTGCCTCTCTTCCTGAGCGCTTCTGGGGTGAGGCTGCACTCACTGCTGTATACACCATTAATCGTATCCCTTCACCAACTACACACAACAAATCACCATTTGAGCTTCTCTATGGTCAAACCCCCGACTACTCTTCTCTTCGGGTTTTTGGTTGTGCTTGCTTTGTTTCTCTTCCTCCTCATGAACGAACAAAGCTCCAACCTCGTGCTCGTCTCTGTTGTTTCCTTGGTTATGGTGTATCTCAAAAGGGGTTTCGCTGCTATGATCCCATCTCTCATCGTCTTCGTGTCTCCCGTCATGTTGAGTTTTGGGAACATCGCCCTTTCACGAGTCTTCAGCAGTTTTCTACATCCTCTTCCTCTGAGTCTCCTATTTTTACTGATCTTTTCCTCCCTCTCTATCCTGAACTTGTGGAGGATTCTTCAACATCGGCTGCCTCTCCAGACGACTCATCTCCGGTTCTGTCCCCGGCATATGACCCGCCTGTCTTGGATCCTGTGGCACCACCCTCTCCTGAGTCTCCTGATGGTCCTGAACTTCGTCGTTCCACTCGGGTAAGCATTCCTCCCCCTTATCTCTCTGATTACCACTGCTCTTTTGCCCTTGCCACCCTCTATGAACCTCATACCTATCGTGAGGCCCATACTGACCCTCTTTGGCAGCAAGCTATGAATGATGAACTAGATGCCCTTCATAAAAATCACACTTGGGATATGGTTGATTTGCCTCCTGGTCAGTCTGTAGTAGGTTGTAGGTGGGTTTACAAGATCAAGACCAAGGCTGATGGATCTGTTGAACGATACAAGGCTCGCCTAGTTGCCAAGGGCTTTACCCAAGAATATGGCATTGATTATGAGGAAACATTTGCTCCTGTTGCTCGCCTTACATCTGTCAGATGTCTCATTGCTGTGGCTGCTGTTCGCCGTTGGCCTCTTTATCAAATGGATGTGAAGAATGCTTTCCTAAATGGAGACCTTCAAGAAGAAGTGTACATGCAACCACCCCCTGGCTATTCACACTCAGGCAGTCAAGTTTGTCGCCTTCGCCGTGCTCTTTATGGCCTTAAGCAGGCTCCTCGAGCTTGGTTTGAAAAGTTCAGCTCAGTTGTTGCTCAGCAGGGTTTCACTTCGAGTCCTCATGACACTGCTCTCTTCGTCCGAAGATCTTCTGCTGGTATCACTCTTATTCTTCTCTATGTTGATGATATGATTATTACTGGAGATGATTCTGCAGGTATCCGCTCTCTTCAGCACTTCCTTAGTCAGCATTTTGAGATGAAAGATTTGGGCACTCTCAGCTATTTTCTTGGGCTTGAGGTTACCTCATCCTCTGATGGATACTATCTTTCCCAAGCTAAATATGCTTCTGATCTCCTCTCCAAAGCAGGTATCACTGACAACAAGACTGTTTCCACTCCTTTGGAATACAATGCAAAGCTCACACCCTTGGATGGTGAACCTATCTCTGATGCTACTCGCTATCGTCAGTTGGTTGGTAGTCTGATCTATCTCACTGTTACTCGTCCAGATATTTCACATGCTGTGGGTATGGTTAGTAAGTTCATGGATGCCCCTCGTTCTGTCCACTATGCTGCTGTTCTTCGGATTCTTCGGTATGTCAAGGGTACACTTTATCATGGTCTACACTACTCCTCTCGGTCTTCTCTTGAGCTCCATGCTTATTCAGATGCAGACTGGGCAGGTGATCCGACTGATCGATGCTCTATCACAGGTTTCTGTTTCCTGTTGGGTACTTCTCTTGTCTCATGGCGTAGCAAAAAGCAGGATGTTGTTTCCCGTTCCAGTACTGAGGCTGAGTATCGTGCCCTTGCCGACACCACCTGTGAGCTTGTTTGGCTTCGCTGGCTCTTGGCTGACATGGATGCTCCACAGCCCACTGCTACTCCTCTTTATTGTGACAATCGTAGTGCTATCTACATTGCTCATAATGATGTCTTCCACGAACGTACCAAACACATTGAGATCGATTGCCACATCACTCGCCAGCATCTCAAGAAAGGCAATCTCAAGTTGTTCTCCATCTCATCTGCTGACCAGCCTGCTGATATCTTCACCAAGTCTCACCCGCCTGGTCGTCTTCGAGATCTTATATCCAAACTCCAGTTGGCTTCTTCCTTGCCACCTCGAGTTTGAGGGGGGATGTTAGTGTATAGATTAGGCTATATTAGCCCAATGGGCTTAGCCCAGTATATTACTTGTACTACACTTATATTGCTTGTACTGCACACATACCTAGCCTATATAAGGCTCTCTTTTGTACATTGTTTTACACACATTAATATACTGACTATTCAGTCATTCTCTCTCTCTTTATATTCTTAACAATTTCCATCATACTATATATTCATGTTGGAACATATATTGAGTTCTTAAAAACTGAGCAAATCCACCTTAAACAGAGGCCTAAGAAGGTCAACATCAAGAACTTCTGATATGTAACTACCAATTTTTATGGGATTCACCGTGCTAAAGAACTTAATAACGTATCACTAATAAATTTTAATTATTTCAACCACCAAACAAATAAAGAGAGCAGTAAAAATTCTCACCAACAGCTGTGAATTGCCAACAGTGGTGAGTTGCAATACAAATTTTGGTCACCAATAGCGGTGAATTGCGATACAAATTTCTGGTAATTCACACCACGCTTGAGTTATACTAATGCAACAACAATACAAATTCCCAATGTGACATGGATGTCCAATCCTCTGCAAGTCTGCATCACGATCTATCACGGGTAAACTTTTTACTGCTGAATCAAATCATTTTCAATGGCATCATTTCCTTTTCTTTTTATGGATTGCACTGAACTTCCACCGAAATGTACAACCAAATCTTCTGCCATAAAGAAGCAAAAGATTTTTTGCTTTTTTTTTATAAAGGAATCCAACAAAGTATATCCAAATTCCAACAATATTGTTCTTGACCTAACTTGGTTATTTAATTACTAGACATCACGTATTCCTGTTCTGGAATTCCTTTGGAATTCGATTACTAAGCTCCAATGCCGTAATCCAGAATTGCATCTGGCTAATTGTCACTCTCAAGTCTCAATAGAGCTACTAGGCTTTCATTTTCTGCTTATTCGATGTCTTTCTTGTTCTAACAATCTTTTTAAAAAATAAAATCTAATTAGCTAAAATCAAGGACTACAACATAGCACTATTCTTTAGTGATGAACCTCAAAAGGACAACTTCAAAACCTAAAAGGATTTTAAAAAATTGCTTAAGAGGTTTTAGAGACTGCGTGTCTTAGAGAAAGAGGCACAACTTGATGTACATCCAACAAGAGGTTGGTCAACAATGGATTCAGGAAATATACAGTGTTGGGAATACAGCAGCAAATATACAAACTATATATCAAGAGTTCCTTTTCGCAGTAACAAACGCCTGGATTAAAGAGGTAGCTGCAAAATGCATAGCTCTCATCAGCTTGAATGTCATATACCCATATGAACAACTATAAGAAAGATCGACAATTAGAATTAGAATAGTATTTTAAAGAGTTAATATTAAGGGGGTAGTCTTTATTTATTTATTTATTTATTTTTAAGGCAGTATAAAAACAGGTGAGACATCCACAAGGCAAGCATTATAAGCACTATCAGCAACATGATTGAATCTTTTTCTCATTCTTCTACTTTTTTTGAGATAAGTAAAAGTAATTATACTCCACTGACTTAAAAAACACAACATCTTTGAAATTTACGTATTCAAATTATAATTTATAAATTATAAGAATATGAGGTATGGTTGGATCTTAAATATTATAATTACTTCAAAATGTCCAGAGAGATCATGAATTGAATGGTTAGGAAGTAGGAACGATATATAATTCTGCCATCGGCTGAATTCTATAGTGTTATCAACTAAAATAATTTTTTGTTTTTGTGACTAAAAAACTTATTTGGAAACCTAAAATATACAGAAAACAAAAACTATCCTCAAAACTCAATTTGTGAAGGAAACTGAAAATATGCAAAAAATTGTTTTCAATTTCTAATTTCCCCACCAAATAGAAACGGGTAAGAAAAATGCATTTGACAATTAGAAGATGTTAACTACAATTTTTCTTCTCAAAAAAAAAAAAATATTAAGAATAAATTTTAATCATAAAGATACTTTGGTAATTTAAGAGGCATGTAAATTTGTTCGGTAAGTGGAGCTAACTATTAATAAGTAAGCAGCCAAGATATTGATCCCTAATTCTTTCGCAAGCCAAATTATCAAATGCATACATCTGTGATTTGTAGAGAGCCAGAGATTGAATTAAGATATTTCATTAAAAAAAAAAAAAAAAAATTCTCAAATGAAGCTTGGTTTACACATTCTTTTCAACCAAGTACATATGGATAATGAATTAATAGGTAAAAAGAAAGGAATTACAAAGATCTATGTGTGTGTGTGTATATATATATTAAGTAAAGCTGAGAGAAAATTCAATTTTGTTTAAAATTGAATTCCAATTGTTGTCTAATTTGCGTCTCGTGTCCTACTTTTTATTTTATTTTATTTTTTTTGTTCTAAGTGAGTTAATGAGGTGCAAAAGACGAAGGGTCTAATATAAAGAAATTATCAAAAACTTAGTAAAGAAAAAAAGAAAGAGTAAACTCCAAAAGAAATTAAAATAAAAAAAAAATAAAAGAAAGAGAGAGTATAATTTGAATCCATATATGTGTGTAATTGTAATTTTTTTTTTTAATTGTATTGTGCATATGCACGGGTATACACTAGTTTTAAACTAAAGATATAAGCCAAGAGTCTTTTAGCTTTAATTGACACTTCCTAATTTTTCTAAAAGCTTCTAAAAGCGACATCCAAGTTCCAAATCCCTCGTCCCCAACTATTGAATTATAAAAAACAAATAAAAAACTCTCTGTTGAGGACAAATTTTTCACACCACATGGCTTTATTTCATTGGTAACCCACACCACATCAACGTTATCCTGGATTTTGGAAAAATCTCTTTTAAAGCCCAAAATAGCCCATATTTACACAAAAAAGGCGTCATAGCCCATGGTTCAAGCTCATAGCACATTATCTCATTTTTTACTCATGATCCAAGCTCATAAGTCTCGTCAGGGGAATTTTGAGAGTCGTGGTTTGGAGGGTCAAGAAGTATGTTCAATAAAACTCCAGTGGTTCAAAGTTGATAAAGAAAAACATGTTGCTTAGCATGTCTTCCCCAATTCCCTGAACTCTTACGAGTCAATGTGCAATAGATAACATTTGGTAAGCCTCTCATATCACATAACACTTAAAATGATAAAACTCTCCATGCTCTTTACATAAAAATTAATGTCCATCATATAATATAAGTTTAAAAATATAATTATATCATTTCATATTAATTATATAATTATTTTCATTTAAATCAATCCCAAGCACATGGCTAAATCTATATTAATATCTCATATCTTGCATTAAATGCTCTCCTTGCTCTCCAAGATTTGGTCAAAACACAAAGAACCATAATTACATTTCTAAAACTTCTTCAAATATTAACCAACTAGTTTATTGCTTACCAAAATTATATTGTAATAAAACCATAGACTAAACACATAACTTTCCAAAAAAGGAAACTTAGCTAAAAATACTAGCAACAGCTTCAGCAGAAGCTGCAACAGCTCTAGCAATAACTGTAACACCTCCAGCAGAAGCTGCAGTAGCTCCAGCAGCAACTGCAATAACATATGAATTTAAAACTTGAAACAATTGCATTACAAGTTGACTCATCCAAGCCTGCATATTTGTATCTTGATTCACTTGGCAAATGAAATGCTCTTATCCTGCTTGCTTTATTCAACAAGATTTTGGAGTTCCTGATGATAAGAGAAACATTCTATCAAATGATACACGACGTGTTTTTTCATGAATATCTTCCCCTTTTGAATAAAAAGTTGTGCTATCAGATGCTGCTACTGATTTTGCAAGATCATGCATAAGATCATGCATTTTAAATTGTAGTATATTACCTCTCTCATCTTCCTCAACTTCCTGAAAGAATGATCTCCAAAGCAAATCCATAAAACACTCATGACCAATATCTTTCAAGCATTGATCTGGACTTAAAGACCTAATGAACCCTTGAGCCATCTACATTTTAATCAATCTTGTTTTATGAATTTTGTAATCCTTTGGAAATAAACAACAATAAGCAAAGCACTATGTCCAAATTGGCCATTTACCACTTTAAGCAGAAATTATTACTAACATACCACTGCTTGCAAAATATGTAGCAATATACCACTTTTTTTGAAACTTGAGTTCATGAAACTCAAGTTTACTTTGTAAATCGAGTTTTAAGCACTCGAAACTTGTGCTAACATTGATTTTTTTTTATTGAAAAAATGCAACATGGACCTCGAGCTTGGTAAACTCGAGTTCCATGCAACACAATACTCGAGCTTACCAAGCTCGAGTTCTTTGTAAATACAAAACTTGAGCATATTGCTCTTTTTTTTTCCTTCTATGGTACTCAAGCTTCCCAAGCTTGAGTTCCTTGTAATATGGAACTCGAGTTTGGTAAGCTCGAGTCCTTATACTTTTTTTTTCATGATAATCTACAAATAAACATAAACATAAAAATAACTAATATTTTTTTTCATTTGAATGCACAAACATATTTTTTTTATTTATTTAAATAGAAGCATTGTAAAATATATAATTTTTGATTTCAAAATATTAATTTTTAGGCCACTCATACCCCTTGTTTATTCATTTTTAACACACTCATCAATTTCTAACTTCTTGGAAGTGTTATGGTCAAATTGGTTAAAATATTGGGGGTTACAATGACAAATTAGAACATGTAAAAGAAAAATCTCACTCCATTTTTAGTCATGGGCACACCGAAAGAAGTTTAAGGAACAATATGTAGCTTAAACTTCTCAGTGTGCTGAAATTTCTATATTTTACAATGCTTTTATTTAAATAAATAAAAACATATGCTTGTGCGTTCAAATGAAAAAAAAAAATTACTTATTTTTATGTTTATGTTTATTTGTTGATTATAGGGAAAAAAAAGTATAAGGAACTCGAGCTTACCAAACTCGAGTTCCATATTACAAGGAACTTGAGCTTGGGAAGCTCGAGTACCATAGAAGAAAAAAAAAAAGAGCAATACACTCGAGTTTTGTATTAACAAAGAACTTGAGCTTGGTAAGTTCGAGTATTGTGTTGCATGGAACTCGTGTTTACCAAGCTCAAGTTCCATGTGGCATTTTTTCAAAAAAAAATCCATGTCAGCACAAGTTCTTTTTATGAAACTCGAGTGTTTCAAACTCAATTTACAAAGCAAATTTGAGTTTCAAAAAAAATGGTATATAGCTACTTATTTTGCAAATAGTGGTATGTTCCTAATAATTTCCGCGAAAAGTTGTAAATGGCCGATTTGGCCATAAAATACAATTTACAACTAAAGGGCAGTTAACTTTCTTACGGCTTTGTTCTGCACAGCAACAACGTTGGCCATGTTCATCAAAATTTGGTGTTCTGGAAGAATATATTATATGGGCAGCTTGACATTTTAGGGATGTTATTTTCGATTTGATAAACTATATATGCTTGTAATCATACTACTCATTGTTGGAAGAGTGAATATGAAATTGATGATTTCTATGTTCACTTGGAGATGTTATTATAAGTGATAAAAATCCTTGAGTCCCACATTGGAAATAATAGAAAGGGCAAATAACACTCACCCCCCCTTGAGGTTTGGGAAAATGACACTCACCCCCCAAACTTAAAGGAAAAAAACATTTTCCCCCCTTTGACATTTATTTATCTAACATTTTCCATGACATTTATTTATCTGAAGGGGGGGGGGGGGGGAGTGTTATTTTTTTTAAATCTTAGTGGGGGAGTGTTTTTTCCTTTCAAGTTTGGGGGTGAGTGTCATTTTCCCAAACCTCAAGGGGGGTGAGTGTTATTTGCCCTAATAGAAAATATGAGTTTTGGGTTGGATATTTGATTGGGATTTAGGCATGTGTGGACTAGGCCCACTTATCCAATTAATAATAATATTTTATTATTGAGTCAGTTAGTCTGTGCACAGCAGTTATCACTGAAATAGAATACATGTTCAGTAACATATAAGTTTCATTGTCCCTCATTCATGAAAAATAACTTTTCAGAGAAAAAACTTACACAGTGAGAATTTTAGTGCATTCATTTTTGTGTCAAAGAGAGAGAAAGAGGCATTGAGTAGTTCGCAGAGCATGACCTTGAGTGCTTCGTTTTCGTGCTGAAAATCATTTTATCCTGGGAGGCAGACGTCCACGAGTCTCAAAGAATCACAGTAATTGTGTGAGGTGCGAAATCTGCTTTAAGGAGATTGTGTTAAACACAAGACTTGATTTGATTCATTCATCCTTCATGCATTTGGTCTGTGAGTTTTTAATTATATTGCAGATTTCTTTTATATATGCAGTATATATTTATTGTTTTGCCTATTACTTCTTTTGTGTTAATATTGCTTATAATTAGATTTATTTGTTATTCCCTTTTGCTTAATCACAAAAATAAATTGTTGAAATATATCCAACAATCTCAAAGCAGATTTTAATTTACTCTTGTGATTTACGGTGAAAGGATTTCTGTGTTTGTTGAAATACGTTAATCGGCAATTGTTTACATACTGGAGTTGAAAATTGGGTTTGGAATCTGTGGGTTTATTGTTTATCGCAAATATCTATCTGTTAAAACTGTGAACTTTTGTGTTTGACTGCAGAATTTGGTTTGTATATATTGCATTATTGTGTTGTTGTTGATCTTTTCCTTTTTGATTATTATATTAGATTAGCTTTTTTGTCTTGTTTGCTAGTGTCTGCTCTGTGTCTTAGATATTTTCTAAGCATTTGATAAAGTTGATAATAGGCTAATTTGGTCTATTATTATAACTGCTGTAGTATTGTGATTGGGTTTCAGTGTAGCAACACATTCAGTTAAAGTTTTTTATTGTGTGAAATTCTTTGATTGCCAGAACGTGTAGCATAATAACAATAGTGCAGAAGTACAGTTACATACTGTGCGAATACTTTCTGCAATAGTGGCTTATATATATGTTTATATTTATAACTGTTGTATTTGGAGTTTAGCCGATTGAACTATAATTATTTAACAATTATAGTTGCTTTTGGTTGATTGTAATATTACAAACTTGATTCGTTCTACTGTGTAAGATGTATTTACTATGTTTGCAATGGCCCGCAAGAGGAAGCATTGGATTTTTGGGCAGATTGTAATAGTACTAGTTCATAGCATGTAATCTATCTATGAGTAATACATATATTGCTATATATGATCTTATGGTATTTATTTGATATCAAGGGTAGATGTAAATGGCAATTAAACATGTCGTTAATGCTTGTAACATGTCCTTGGCCTTTTATGTGCAATGTGTATGGGCTAGATGAATAAAAGAAATTGGAAATTTTAATGGAGGCAAAATTCTTTGAATCCATTTAAATGCATTCAATCTGGGCGTGGCTGCCAATATTAGTTTTTTGGTTAGCCTTTACTAATTCATCAAGTGATCATATATTTGATAATTAAAATAGCATTATGAGAGCTATTATTTATAATTTCAAATGTGTGGATATACGCCCAAGAATGAGACCAATTGCACACTAGTGGGGCTGTAATTATGGGGTTTCACTCTAAGTTAGAGAGTGTACAGTTCACCCCTTGGCCAAAGGTGTTATTTATTTGTAAAGTTTAAGGCTCAATTGTTTGTATTGATATGAAGGACACATGATTGTTGTATTTGAGTACATATAGCCTTATTTAATTACATACATGTATAAATAAGTATATATATATTTTTTGAGCATGTGTGAACTTGATTGGATATTAATGTGTTTAATCCCAATATATGTTTTGTAATATTTCTTTGGGTGAAATATATGTTACATGTCTTAGTTGATATGCTTAAGTTGTCTAATGCTTTGGAATGCACAAGAGTATGTTATAAGTGCTTATTAAGTAAGCAAGGATGAGACATTAGAGATGTCCATTCATTATAAGGATGAAGTTGAGAAATAACTCAATTGAAACAATAAGTTCTTGATTATCATAGAACTTGTGGGGGGAAGCTATTATTTCCACCAATTATTTGTTCATTGAGATGCCTTAATAGAAACCACTAAAACACCTTGTGAATTATGGAAAGCGTGGTCGTCTTTTTATAAATTCTTTAAATGTGGGGGTGTTTGATGAAAGTTGTGGTTCCTATTCCTAAATGATAAAGAACCATTGATTACATTGGTTTTGGTCATAATAGTAGTGCATAGTGCTTTCTAATTTATGAATCTATTATTTTTATATGCATGACAATTAATTAGAATAAATTTCAAGTGTTAAACTTTCTTAAAGAAAGTTTGAGTCTTCGTTTAGTATCTCTCATGATCAAGTGTTGATGGAAGAGAGGTTGAGCCTAAGCGTAGTAAAGGACAAATGTCATGGTTGTTTGATCCAAATTTTCTAATTTATATATTAGAAGATGAACTTATAGCTTCAAAGAAGCAAAATCCTAAAGTGCATTCTTGGAAAAGAGATTGTCAATAGTGCAATAAATCCATCTTTGAAATCTATGCATAGTAGTTGGTAGATCTACCACTTGGGAATTTGAGAGTTGATGGAATTATTGACTATTACAATGCGAGACTTAGTTTAGAAGGCTAAAAATAAAAGGAAGATGTGAGTTTTCTTGATACACAATAAACCAAAGGGGTTTTTGATTCTTGTACAAGGAAACAAAGTGTGTATGCTTGTTAAATCTTTGCATGGATTAAAGCAAGTTTCAATGTAATGACATGAAAAATTTGACAATGAGATGATGTCAAATGAGTTTAGATTTAATGCAACTAGTGTGTGATGTGAATATATCACAAGAGGCTATGTTGTTGTGGGATATGCTCATGTAAGTGTTGTAGATGTGGATACAAGAAATGAAAATGTCTAATACATCTAATGGACTTGTTTTGTCTCAATCACATGAGAAATGTGACGACAGTCTTGTGAGAACACTTTATGCAAGAGCATATGTATTTTTGAGAAATCAATAAATCTAAACAGACATGCATTGTTGGATACTTGTGCCCTCCTAATTTATATTTATTGGTAGGGCACAAAGTTATGGTAGGTCTCAACATATTTGTTGGAGGCATAAGACCATGAGGCAGTTGCTCTCTAATGGAATTAGTTCCAAATGATAAAACGGATCCGTAATTAGTTGTTTGAGTAGAGAGCTAGTAAACTGCTCATCGAGGGAATGGGGTTAAAGCCTATTACCTAAAGTTTCCATGACAGTAACCCCCACCTAGTTGACTGGAGATCCCAAGATCTAGGTTTTCAAAGGGACAACAAAATTGTGGAGACTATTTTTTATCACTATGGAGATAACATCTCCCTCCCATTCCTATGATGAAATAGTGATGCTTGTAAGCGATGTTCAGGGTAAGCTTTGCTTTTAATGATTTCTTATATCTTGGAATTCCGAGTGGGGTATAGCAAGATACTCTAATAAGAATCACCTATATAAGTGCGAAGTGGGCTGCTTCCATGAGAGTTTTAAGACTGAATTCTCTAGAGCACTTCATGAATTACCAGGATATGTTCAGGGCCGAAATGAACACAATATAAGAATCGAAAAATGTCTAAAAAGGAGTTGTGTAAATTCTATTGTCTTGGTATACACAAACGGCTGAACTGTTCAAGACATCATGTTCACTGGTTAGCTAGTATATCCGATAATCTTTCACAAAGGAAAGTTCAAAGCCACAAGCTACTTCTCCCGATACAACAACTTTTCTTCTACTCTCTGTGTGTCTACATCATCATTTGCATTGTGCTTTATCAATTTCTATTCATGTGGGGGATTGTTGGAAAAATAGCATGGAGTGAATATGAAATTGATGATTTCTATGTTCACTTGGAGATGTTATTATAAGTGATAAAAATCCTTGAGTCCCACATTGGAAATAACAAAAAATATGAGTTTTGGGTTGGATATTGGGTTGGGATTTAGGGCATGTGTGGACTAGGGCCCACTTATTCAATTAATAATAATATTTTATTATTGAGTCAGTTATTGAGTCAGTTAGTCTGTGCACAGCAGTTATCACTGAAACAGAATACCTGTTCAATAACGTATAAGTTTCATTGTCCCCTCATTCATAAAAAATAACTTTTCAGAGAAAAAACTCACACAATGAGATATTTAGTGCATTCATTTTTGTGTCAAAGAGAGAGAAAGAGGCATTGAGTAGTTCGCAGAGCATGAACTTGAGTGCTTCGTTTTCATGCTGAAGATCATTTTATCCTAGGGAGGCAGACGTCCACGAGTCTTAAAGCACCACAGTGATTGTGTGAGGGGCGAAATCTGCTTTAAAGGAGATTGTGTCAAACACAAGACTTGATCTGATTCATTCATCCTTCATACATTTGGTCTATGAGTTTTTAATTATATTGCAAATTTCTTTTATATATGCTGTATATATTTATTGTTTTGCCTATTACTTCTTTTGTGTTAATATTGCTTATAATTAGATTTATTTGTTATTCCCTTTTGCTTAATCACAAAAATAAATGGTTGAAATATATCCAACACTCATGTGTTAGCTAAAGAAGCTCTAGAGTGAGTCTTCAGGGATTTGGGTTGAGGAATTTGAATCAAGTTGGGTATCGTGAATATACGAAAGTTACACAATATACAACAACTCTTTTGGCAAGTATAGATATCTTTGAGTTACGTTTGACGTCAGTCAAATGTGTCAAACGATGTCTGATTCACTCAAATTAAGTTTCATTTGAAAGACCACACAATGAGCTTCAATCTGAGGGGTCATAAATATGAAAACTCAGAGATAATCCCAGCCCAAGAAAATGAGAAATTTTTTTTGAAGCAAATGTGGATTGAAATGTTCTTATACACGTGACTTATCGAAATCCTAGAACATTGGGTGCCCAAAAAAAACCATAAACAAAAATTGATATCTCAAGTTTTCCAACAACATCTCATTTGCATAAATCTGAGACCAATGAGTCTAATTACAATGTTCTAGTCTTATTACCGAAAAAGAAATAAAGTATTGGTTTTTTGCTATATAAATCTTAACTTAGTACTGTCTTTTGCTATATGAGTTTTTTTGAAAGCTTTTCCACGACATCTTAAAAATTGGGCGATGCAACTAGAAAGAAAAATTAGCCCTTTTCTAACTTAATAACCTGGTATCTTGAACACTGTAAAAATATAAGTGACACTTATCACATTGGAAACACACTATTATTATTGTGTTTGTGGAGCATTTTATCTGCCCTATTCTAAATCAGTAACTCTAGTGAGAATGAGAATCACAGCAATAGATTGTACTCGTTAAAAAATGGCCAACTAGACCACAATCAAAGGCATAATCAAATCAAATTTCTTCAAAATGGTCGCATTGCCTCATGAGGCCAACAAAATTATACGAATTGAGGAATTACAGTAGAGATAACATGATTTTAAACAAAAAGATAATAAGCACCGTGA